>LQNS02015106.1:22234295-22245224 GCA_001587735.2 Parhyale hawaiensis | reverse complement strand
AACAAAACTAATGTAGAGCAAAGAAGAGAAATGGGCTCAGCACAAATAATCGTGAGAAAATATTTTATTTCAGTTTCAGAACGCTTTATTTCATATACAAATTGTTGAAGTATGTTCAGTATAATTTCCCGTGGGGGGGGGGGGAATTTTGTATTGAATGCCCTCCCCAAAATTCCTGAGGGGGGGCAAATGCCATGAATGCCCCCCCCCCTGGATCCGCCAGTGGTAATGGCTCATAGAAGAGTCCCTGCTGCTGTTTTGGGACCTGTTGGTCCGTCTACTGACAGATATCTAAGCTATATTCTAAATTGATACTTCTTCCAAGAGTTAAAATAATTGTTCTCCAGGACGGCAACAATGGCATTAGATGTAAACTTCATCTAGTTCTAAATTTTTCAAAAATTCACCAACTTGTCATTCTGACTCCATTTTATCTATGAACAGCTGCCAGAATGGCCTTGCAACAGGTTTTCTGCCTAGCCAACTTGCTTCAAGAGGTGATACTTGGTAGATATCAGAATTATGGCCCCAACCACAACGTTTATACTTTTCAAATACGTAGGCCTGGGTTCTTCACAACTTTCTTCATTTACGTGATATGGCACGTCTGGAAAACAACCCTCAGCGTACCCATGTCAATCCTGGAACGGTCAGCAGATGACTGCACAAAATTTACTTTTTTCTCAGTTCGATGACGTCTTGCAAGGATCTTTGATAGTTCCAGTATGGTCAATTCCAAGCTGTGAGACAGTACTGGTCGTCTAATTTGATGTTAAATTACGTTGTTGACCTCAAATAAATCTTTGATATGGCATTTGCCTAATACATTAGGAAAGTAAAACATTGCTTTTGAAAAATGTTCCCTGCCGTTCGTTAACATCTGCACCCAGTTCATTTTTTAGTACATTATTGCCAGCCAGATTATGTTATCATTCTGTGAGTAAATGTGTTAACTCCAATTATGACGAAAAACAAAATTGGCTCATAACTTCACCCGTAGTGATATCCATTCATAACACGCGTATTCGACCATTACCATCCGTAATAAGTAACACACCTACCAGCCGTGTTGTCAATACACCTGTGTAAATTCCAGCATACGAGATTAGTTAACAATAATTCTTGAGTTTAAGAATTTAATACTAAAACTCTTCCAGGAAAACATTCTACTACTAAATCACACTCCTTTTTTGGAGTGCGAATATTTGTTTAAGTTTTGCCGCCGATATAAATTTTGAAGTGGTAAGACAAGTTTTGCCTTGTCACTAATTTTTATGCTAAATTAAGGAGCTGCAGCATTTTCAGTGATTTTCTTCATTGAAATTTGAAAGTAGAATTTCTCCTCAGACTCTGACGGAAGGTGTGACTCATTCGCTCTGACAAAAGTCATAACTTCACTCGCATTTACTCGGCACTAATGGGTTAATGAAGAGGCAATTCAGATTCACCTGGAAGCTTTGCAGCTGCAGATTATGCAATTCAGCTCTTGTAGCCGAGCCAGTGAGGCACTGGAGTACACCACACAAGTACCGTACGTACCAAAGGGTGGGAACACAAGCTGCAGGTCTGCGTATAATTGATAATAATGAACAGGAAGCAGCAGACCTGCGGCAGTACGCGAGCTCCTAAGCACTGTTATCGTGAGCGTCATCTGGGGGCCGTACTCTTAGCAATGCAAACATGTTAGGTTAATTAATTAGGGAACCCAGCGAGGGAATGACATTAATGAACGATAAACACGTGTTCTAATGTTGGTGCAGCCAATAAAACGAATGCTAGTCAGGAAATGTAACTGGTTGACGGCTCGTGACCACACAAGCAGTTAACATAATTGTAGTTCTTGTCTATCGCTGCATATGCCACACAAGTGTAATATGTGTTATGTGGTGACGGTAGAGTAACCCATTTGAAGGATTAATTAAAGTTATTGGTGAAGTTCTTGCAGATGACTAATGACTACTATTCCTTAAGAATACCTTCTGATTAATTTGCTGCTGCACGACTTCGGCTTGGTTAATGTTTCACTGTTCAAAAACGTGCATAAAATCTCAGCGGCCACGGCAGTTTTCTCTATAACAGACACTGCTCGCAGAGTTTCGAATGTCTCTCTTCATTTCGAATGAGATCAAATTCGTAACGGCGTATCTTGACAAGTTTTTTCAAATACGCTATATTGTAGTCTCGGTCACTGAAACTTCTGTACGAAGAAGGTGAAACGTTTGAGTTACGATTTCGTGTGCAGCGGGCGTTAGGGAGGAAGGGTTCATAACTTTTCTGAGTTACGTTCTGGCAAACATTAGTCAAACACACAAAGAGACGAACTGAACATCACAAACATTTTGTCATTGTGTGTTTTTCAACATTTCTAACAATTTCTGCAAATTTTATAAAGATCCGTTGATAACTATTTGGGTTTTGTTACTAAAAAACATAAAATCAAACACAAAGACGAACAAATAAACGGACAAACCGGTAAACACAAAAT
The DNA here is from genome assembly GCA_001587735.2 of Parhyale hawaiensis. NCBI lineage: Eukaryota > Metazoa > Arthropoda > Malacostraca > Amphipoda > Hyalidae > Parhyale > Parhyale hawaiensis. The sequence continues at coordinate 22,242,739 of LQNS02015106.1, read as the reverse complement.
TGGGTCATTTCTCTCCGCAAAATTCCGAACGATTTGAACAAATTTCATGGAAATCATTCGACAACTCTTTTATTTATCTTACAAAAAAAAAATAAATAAATAAAAAGAGCCAGCTAAACAAACAAGCGGTTGAACTAATTTTCATTCAAAATTTAATCATTTGATCTTCCTGACATGCCACACTATCCCTGTAAATTTCCTAAGGGTCCGTCTACAACTTTTTGCGTTATCGATGTGACAGACAAAGAGATAAACTCGCCGTAGAACAATAGAACATAATCCCCTTGGCGGAGGTAATAGGAGTTTCTTATAGTTTGCTACAACGATAAAAAAAGTAAATTTCTAAGGTTTAGGAACTTCTTACATTAGGGCAGAATATGAAATCGAAAGTTTTTTCTTTCTTTCTGTTGAACGGAATTGATCAGTCTTTGTTCAACTTATAATGGGTTGGAATGGACGGTTAATTAGAAAAAACTTTTTGTTTACGCCCTAGAACGAAATTAACAGTGTTTTAAAAAATTAACTTATGCGAGCATGAAGCATTCAAATTACCGTACAACAAGTGAAATCTTGAGTCTAAAGCTTTCGAAAAAAAAGTGATCGCTAGGATCGATAGTTTCTCTCCTTAACCGAGTGACAGATAGGCGAGGAAATCCACAATGAATTGCCTTCATACTCAATCAGTTGAAAAGATCTACTGTAGTAGCTTGACACGTGCAGTTTAATGCAGTGGATGCTCGCCTGTGTAGCCAGCACTCTAAAAGGAAAATGTTCCGTAAGAATATCTACAGAGAAATATTGAGCTGCCTGGTGCAGAGCCGTAGCGTCATTACAGCCCCATATTCACAACAATTTTGAACAATGTAGCAAGGTAAAGCGTTAAATACGGATTTATTCTCCCAACTAGGGAAATTTGTACAGGCCACAGCCAAGCGAAGCTTTTCAATCAGTAACATTGGCTCTCTGGGTATGAACACTTAGTACCATGCAACTGTACTTACGGTAATCGTAAGTTTTACGGCAGTTCTCCAAGCGCATCAGCTAGTATTATGAAAGGTATTAGCCTGCCTATGAACGACAGTGATGATCGAGAGAAAAGGAGCGACTAAGTACACGTAGCATAGTAGTAAAACGACGACCGAAGCTCAGGGAACAGTGCTTATTAGAACAGTAAGATTGAAATCAAGGGAATGAATGAAAAAGGCTGGAGTCGTAAAGTAGGCAGAGAAAGGAAACACCAGAGACCTAACTATGCGGGTAACATAAACGCTTAGCTCATACCGAGTCCTCATAGGACGTAACTCTGAGTAGCCCTGGATGAACCACAGACTACGTCAGGCATGCTGGACGCGCTGCTGTTCACGAATGAGCCTTAAGGTTAATTGAATCAGTTTCACTTAAGTTCTTTCTGATTAAAATTAGTACCTCAAGCAAAAAGAAAGCTCATAGAGGCTCAAGAAATGCATTTATCAGCATTAGCTGATGACATTAATCATCATCTTTTAAACTCATTTTAGTTCCCTAAGATTTAGCGATTTTTTCACCAAGCGCCTACCCATTACAGCGAGTATATTGATCAGAACGGTGTCATGACACGTACTGTTTCAATCCACCATAACTTTTTACTGGGTAAAATCAAAACTTGAATTTTTTTACAATGGTACGTGCACTTCTAACACAGTATGGAAAAGTGTTTTTTAATCAGAGGTTCAATTTTGTCGATTTAAAGGAGATTGTTGTATGTTTTATTACTAGCTGTGAAATGGAGAGGTCAAAATCATAATAATGATATGGAAAACTTTTAGCAATGCTTGGTATGAGACCTTTACTCTCAGTAACACAATTTGCAATATCTTGAACGAGTCGCGAATTTGCCTAGCATTTCTTTGAACATGTCTTATTCTATTCGCTGTTTAATTTCTCTAACAGTTCATCAGCATCTCTTAGTTTACTTGACTTAAATAGATCATTTAATATCTTTCAAACATTCTCGACCGGGATCAGATCTGTGCTCTGAGCAGACAAGTCCATCACGGTTACATTCTCCTCAGAAAGAAATGCTCTTGCACGCATTGTTTTCAGATAAACAACGTCGTCTTGCATGAAATGTGGAGGTTAATTAATCGAATTCCGCAGTGAAGAAAAACATGATTGTTTAGCTACGCCTTATGAACAGTAGCAATTATTTACGCATGCAATTACAAACTGGACTCGAGCATTCTGCACATCTGATTTATGGCCGGTTTGGTGGAGGCCACTAGACACAACAAACTTATTTGATTCAATCTTCGACTTACTTGCAAATTATCAAAAAACTGGTCCATACGACACCACAAGGTCAGCTGGCAAACCTATAAAGACAACAAAAAGCGAATATAGAAGAATTGTTATACAGGTGAAAAAATATGAGCTTGCAACAGCGACCGGTCTTTCACTGAGCTGCTGGTAACGTTCAAGTCCCATGTTATCAGCATTTTGTTTTGAAAGAGCGGCTGCTGTTGGAAGCCCATATTTTTTCAGCTATTTAACAACCCATCAATCTTCTCTTTTTGCTGTTTTTTTTAGGTCTGCAGAGGACTTTGTGGTTCCGTATGAACCAGTTTTCTGATAAGTTCCCGAAATAATATGAACTACGCATATAGAGTACAGTTTATTCACAATCTTTGAAATTACTTCAATTGAAGATGAATCGAGATTTCTCATATTCACAACCAATTCTCTAACTTTTAAGGACGTGACTGATCTCTTGGCCAAACTGAAACTGCAAGTGCAGGTAGTAAACTGATCCTTCACGCAATATCCTACAGTTAATAAGATACAGAAAATTTTCTTTATAGAAAAGAAGCAGAGTTTTCTTCTTTTTTTTTTAATTTAAGTTCTGATCATGCTCAGTAAAAAAGTTATGATTGATCAATCTATGTCATGACTCATGACAACGATCTGATCATTATACTCGCTACTGTACACAGACGAATTTCTGCTTCTTGATAGTGACTACATTCTTTGCCACAGTACGAATTGTTTGCTCGTTGTTTGAGGTTGAGATATCTATTGAGATATCTATTGATATCTATTGTTTGAAATATCTATTGAGAATTTATTAGTTAGCCCTATACAGGAGATATCTATGTGTGTAGTCGAGTAGGCTGATAGGTCTAACTGGAGTTTAACATATGAACAAACTTCACTACGATCAAATGCTCATAACCTGTGTGCTCCTGGGGGTCCAGAACTTACATATCGCTGCCAAGTGACATATATTAACATTAGCAATTGATGAAATTATGCATTATTGTTGTTGGATGGAACGGAAAGCGAGACTGGCGCACCCAGGAAGCAGAGAGTGTAACGGGAGGTCTCACCTGAACTAAAATAAAACAACTTAGCGGTGATCGCATGTCGGCGCATGACTTCACATCGACGAGTCAAAGTATTTGAGGGTTATGCCTTAGACCTTTATTGGTTGGGTTCTTATTCCCAACTGAAAATATAAGTTGGGTTGTATTCTTGACGCGAGAGAAATAGTAAGAACAGCTATCAACCATTTTACAGCGTTATCTGTATAGGCACAGCTCAAGGAGCTACAGTCAGGAGAGGGAGGTTGAATGCATTATTTCGAAAAATACGGCGAAATGATAAAAAATATTTTGTACAGAGCACTGTAAACTGAATATGAAGTCTAAATAATGCTTCACTTAAAATAAGTCGTTAAATCATGGCGCCATGCCTTCCTAAATTCTATTTCTGACGCTATGACAGCATCCACTGCAATTTTCTACAAGTAATTATGTTTCTTGTTCAATTAGCATGTGGGCTCTTGATTTAATTATGTGTTTAAAGGCTTGAAGTTTGCAACTGACAACTTTTCGACGGCATGAACTATATTGTTCAAGGCCGTTCAGACGTACAACTCGTCATTGATGACGTCACTTTTCGATGCTAGTTTCCCGTGAGGCCTCCCGTCACGCTCGCTGCTTCCTGCGCGCACCTATTACACGCTCGCATCTAACAGTCTCGTGCATGCAAGCGTGCTGACGGCAATGGCCTGCAGCCTCGCCAGCAGCTGCTGCGTGCTTGCATGATGCAGCTGTCTGCCGTCATTACCGCCGTACGAGGGAATCAAGCCAGGGTCAAATGTCACAAATGTTCTCCGTAAACACTCCAGATGACTACATTTGCTTCGTCGAATTCGCCCAGTTCGCCTAACAGCAAAAGTCGCGACAGTTACTCGATCATTGGCAGGGCGCGTGGTGCAATTGAACCTTTCAGTGTTGAGTGTCGAATAATTTTGAAGTGCAAAACAATGCCAGTCTTATGAGAAGTGAATTTTGACTTTTTCATTTACACGACAACGTGTTGTGCACTTTAGAGTTAGTCTCGGAGTAACATTAAGTTAAAGGCGCGTTCGATTACAGAGGCAAAATTAAGCTTTCTTATCTTGCTCAAAACTCGAGACGGTGCGTTGGTTTCGATCCGCTGAACCGGCTTTCAGGAATTGAACTTGGACAGGTTACCAGCGAAGCTTTCAGAAACTCAATTTTGTTCGATAAAATGAAATTTCCAGCGGGCTTATCGAAATCCCCGAGCTTGTATTCCTTGTAATAAGCTTCGGAGTGACAATGCCAGAGTTCCTCTATGAACGTCCGGACAAGTCAAGCTTCTAATGCCTAAATTTCACTGGCCAGTAGAGCGTGCCCTGACTACAGAACATAGGAGTTAGATATTGAGAAGCTCTTCAGCGTCCTCAAAGTATTGGAGTTGTAGCTCCCGACTGCGCCGAAAAGATTATAATATTATACACTGCCGTGGAGGAAGACTTGCATTACGACATTTTTACAAGGGTGTCTGGAGCTTCAAATGCTCTTTGGATAACCAAATAATATAAGCTACCAGTCCCAGATATAGCGCTCAGTGAAGGGTAATTTTCTGAAGGCACGAAAGTTATGAAGTCTCTATAGCATCATATTACAAAGAAACAGTGGCTCATTGACTATGGCTGCAGTCACCACACTTCAGGGTACGACCTATTGCCGGTATCTACTGAACAAATATAAGTCAGTCTATTTCTCACCGAAAAAAAGCCTGCAGCCAGTTTCTTTCACACTTAATTTCCAGCATGGCAGCTCAGTTAACGAAAAAGTCAACAATACTATGCGAATATGCAAATGGTAAAGATCGATCAATCAATCAAGGAATTTGAATTTTGAGCAAAGACAAAAACAAACTTTATTATGATGCATTTTAATGATGGATAAATATAAAGTGTGAAGCGTGCGAAGTGTGAGCATTTGCCAGAGAGTGTCAATGTACAGTTAACTGAGGGGATCCGTGCAGAGAATTACTCATGAGATCCGTGACAGTCCGACACCTGCGAAAACAGACCTAACGGTGTGCCTGCTGCCTCCAGCCTTGCCCCAGTTCACTTTTCTAAGTTTTAGGGCAACCCAGTTTGTTTCACTGTCTGCTGCAGAGTAGCTAGACTGTCTTACTGTCAGCTACAGAGTAATTCAGTTACTGTAGCTTCGCTTGTTGCTCTGTCTGCTGCACAGTAAGCCAGCGTGTCTTACACTTTGCTACACACAGTCAGGCATTAATGTTTGCCATTGCTGGTTTTAAAATAGCTTTGCTTGTTTCACTGTCTTTCACAGAATTGCCCAAAGGGTCTTGCTGTCTCTTACAGAATTATCCAATTTATTCACTGTTTGTAATAAATTAACCCAAGGTGTACTAGTAAGAACTGTCAATTTGCCCCTAATATTAGCCAATTTTTATCGGCATTTACATACAATCCTTCAGAGTAGAAATTCCGGTAGAATACATTGTGATACTGTTTGTCCCTCCGCTAGTTAGGTAGTACGACCGTGATGCTTTCATCAGTATTAGATGGGGGAAAATTAGGGTATCCTTAATACGACTTGGGAAGGGTTCAATAGGAGAAGGCGTAAAGTTCAGTTCAGATTTAAGGTGCTATTGCTCGCACGTCTTCGGTAGAAGATTTTCGGTGTGATTTAGACCATTTCAGTACTTTTACTACTTTGTTACTTTTAGTATGTTCACAATTTTTATGCATGATACGAGTCTGACATCAGTGAACTAGAGGGCCCAGCCGTCAAAAATGACGGCAAGAATTTTGTGATTGAGCTTTTTATTATTCCGGTTCCCAGTACAGGTTTAGCTGTATTATACGTAGGTCTCATCCCTGCAGGCCTAATCTTCCATTAGTGAAACGCAAGCTGTACAACCATGAGCTTTGCGGTAACCAAATATCCCCCCTGCAAGATAAGGAGTGAATATCAGCTTGGAATTGATCAAGCGTTAAGTTGCACTAAGAAAAATATAGTTCAGTCAAAAGAATTCACTGGAAATGTGTATTGTGTTGAACCTCCAGCGTCGAACTTTGGCTGAGATGTAAATTCAATATAAAAAGGCGTCTGCTCAGTGTGAAGATTCAACTACTTCGATATCATTCAGCAATGAAAGCGGGGACCCAGAGGCTGGGGATCCAGAGCTCGGGATCCAAAGGCCGGAGATCCAGAGCTATATTTGTCACCGGTACTCCAAGCGCTGAAATTGTATGGTATCTCAACTTGTTTTTCAGTACATGAATTTTCTCCTATTAAACTCTTAACTGCGTGACGGAGAGACGGACCAACATTGAAGCAAGGGAGCAAGCGACCAACAGCTGTGTTTTATTATATAGTGGATGATGACATTGCTTTTGTTCATTAGAATTTGCACAGGTTCCACCTAGTATATTTCAATAGCTCCTCTATCAAATTCTGGCAACGTATTGCTGATAATTAGCTACTCAATGAAAGTAACATCGTATTCAACTGTTTGGTAGTGAGCAGAATAACCTGTACGCGCTAGTTTACAAAGGGCATGTAACTATAGTTTCTCTGATGGATGCTAATTTCAAGTAAGCCAAGAAATGATTAATGACACAATTGGCATTTTCTAGGAAGAGTTCCATATGGAACGCACGATATCTGCAGCTTATTATCAAACAGTCTAAATATACCGTATATCTCGGCACAGTCGATACCAGTGCTGCAAAACAACCGTAGGAAACAACTTGCTTTAAATTCTACATGCAGTGCCGTACGTTCACAGCTGGCGAGCGTTGCTGGAGCACAAATGCTTACGTTAGAATTTTTACGAGCATCGGCGCCATACTCGGCTGCGGCTGCGCAACAAGTGCTGTGATGAACGGCTCACAGGTATGGTTGGGAGCGTGCCAAAGGACCCTTGAGAGCTCCATATTGGAAATAAAAGTACAGAATATGATTTCTAATTCATTCCTCAGGTGCAGTAACATGGAAAAGCTAACATAAAGCTCCGTAACTGAGCACCGTTTGCGCCTGAGATGAACGGTAGCTCTGGCGTGTAAATACAACAGCTGCGTTATGATGGTTTGTTTTGTGGAAATTAATTATAACAATGACTAGAAACTTATAAACTTTACATTATGAGACGTGAAACCATCGTATATTACATTAATCCTAAAGAAACACTGAAGCTGGGTTTAACACGACAGTCACATAAACGTGCTCGCAGTTTTGACGAGTAATCGGGATTCAGTATGACGATAAACTCTCGCACTTTGGTGAACTTTAGAGGATACACTTACTGTATACTTTATTTGAACGAAGCTAGCCGCTCAAGTGCCCAGAATTTTGATTATGCAAACTGTCAGTAGTATCACCGTCGTGACTGAGTGGCTGAATTTAGTTTTCTAGTCAAGATGGCTTATTATTTGAGAAATGTTTTCATATACTCTTAGTGCCGTTCAGCTAATGAGTGTTATGCGGTACTTGCTTTTGCACTGCTGCGAACTCAACTTAAGTACAATACTGCAAAACAGAATCTGAACACGAATTAGACAGTAATTTATTTTGACAAATCAGTAACGAAAAACATAACTCACCTTCAAATATTTGGAACGGAGGTCAATCAGTAACTTAGCTGCAGAGGTGCCTCGTGTAAAGGCAAAAATCACGTTAGATACATGCCATTCTAGGGGTGCCATGCATGCAATAGTTGTATGAAAAATAGGAACATACGAAAGGCGCGGTGCTCAAACGTGCCTGCAAAGAGATAAAAATAATTTTTATCAAGCAAATTAAGGAAGTAATTCTATACTCTTAGTGTTATGATATAATCATATACATGATTACGTGTGTACTAGGTCATCTAATTTAATTGGGTAATTAATTACTGCGTGACTAATTAATTAATAATTAATTAATCAACTGCCGTGTAAAAGAAAATAACTGTTGGAACCAATGAGCACTTTATGTGTAATACTTCTCTTACAAGTAAATTCAGAGGGCAAGTCTTTGGGATCAGTGCTCTAAACTCTGTGGAATGCGGGCCACATGTGGCAGTGGAGACGCTCTACAGAACTGACCATGCCATGAGAGAGGCATACCAAGGGAGGCTTG
>LQNS02015106.1:22196322-22232293 GCA_001587735.2 Parhyale hawaiensis | reverse complement strand
GGGGGGTGGCTCGCCTCCCAAAATATTATGGCGTCATGTATAACCTTTTATGTCAATTCATTTCATATATAATGTATATACACTCTTTCCAATCAATTATGCATTGATAAATATGTCACATGTCAATCAATCAATTAATTATATATATACGTTGACAGACACCTATTTCCTTTTACGCCGTAACATTAGTGTCCCTCTCTTTCTGCGCTAGGAAGGAAGTTTATACAGCGCCTAGATGACAGCAACGGAGCAATAGCTTTCTTTCTTTTAACTGTAGCGGTGCCACGTCAGCAAAGTATACCTATTATGTACAGCACTACATACCTACATAAAAATGCGCACGTCCCCATTGCAGAGCTGTACCCTGTAGATAGGAGTCAAACCCCACGTGTGTACACATCTATTATATAGCTGACAGAGTTACCGCTTTTTCAGGTATAGCTGTTACTGTTTTCACCTCAAACTTGGACATTATTCACAACAGGCAAAAGCTGCCTGAGAGATGAACGGCTTTAGACATAAGTTATTCAATGATTTGGAGTTACATATTATTTTTTAATTAATAAAATAAGGATGCTTAGCTGCTTTTAAAACTAAAGAAGTTTTAGTAATTCAAGATTACTATAATACTTTGAAGTACACACAATCCTCCTTTTACAGTCATCGAAGTATCGGGAAAAAATAAGTTTCCGAGTATTCATTTATACGATACTGAATACCTTTTATACGATAACATCTTGCAACTCCTTTCTTGCAGTATCATATGACGTTACTACACATACGTGTTACCTGGCAGATGAATGACTCTTCTCAAAAAATGTGCAAATATATGCCGCCCCTATAAAGCGCGTGATGATTTTTAGCGATTGTTTTCTCGATGAACATTGGGCATGTAAGGGTTAGACGAAATATATGTCCAGATTAGGTGAGGTACGTTATAGTTGGGGCGCACTATCGCAAAAATTGCTCGTCACTCTACTTTTCACCTCGGCCGTCACGTTGCCATGACTACAAACTATGACGCTTTAATGTCACGCTAAAACTACCCTCCATGACAACTTTAAACTAATTCAGAAGTAAGAGATATTCTCAAAGCTTGACCACTGCTGCTTGTTATGACGTACAACTACAAGAAACGACTCTTACCTTAGATATTCTTTTTAGTGGAAGAGCAATGTCCGAGACGAAGCTTTGTGCGCTGCAACGCAATCGTAGACTGAGTTGCGTGGCAATACAACTTTTGCGTACATGTGCGCGCGCTCCCTAATTATAGGGTTGGTTGAGGTATGTTAGGGTTTATGCGAAGTACGTTAGGGTTAGATGGGGTATATTACGGTTAGGTGAGACAAGTTATACCACGCGCTTAAGGAGATTTGGCAAAGTTGCTTTGCGTTCTTAGCCACGCCCATCGGACGCGTTGCGCTGGTTTGACTATAGTTAACAAAACGCATGACTGCGTACACAGCTGTCTATTTGTTGATTTATTCTTTTAAACTTCTTGGACAGTACATAATGTTATCAAGAAATATTACTGAAGTATTCCGTTTATTATGTGTTAACCCATTAACGCCCAAATTTTTGTTTCTTGAAATTTCCATCTAAACACTTTAATATGGAGTAAATATTTCATATAAAACAGTTTCTTCCAAATTTTAGAGGATATAATGAGAGTAGCAGTAGTTTAAAAAAAAGTCCCAAATGGGGATCATGGGCAAAAGGGTAATAAAAAATACTAATTCATTTTCGTCATTTCGTCACGATGGATTACTAGCTTTTGCAACTTTGTTCGGGATAACTGTTGCTCCTAGTCCCCTGACAGGTGATGAATCTTCTTTCTTGCCTTCATAAAGATCAAAAACGAAGCAATATCCGGTAGTTGAACAGCTCATCACCCAGTTTTTGAAACCGAACCGAATAGGCTTCCCTCTGATGAACTGCTTCAAGAAATGGTGTCCACAATATTGAACCATTTGCTCATCAATGCTCAGATATTTGGAAAAAATACCAAACATCAAGAAGAGTTGGTTTATCATTTCAATTAGAATTAGAGGAGCTATCTTGAATGACTTTTGGCTTGTACTAGTTTTGTACTAGTTCTCAATGTTGAACTGTCATTGAAATGAAGGTTTTGCTTCAGTTCTAGGTACCGGTTCCGGCTGAAACAGTGTCTAACGAATGTCTTATCAATGTCTTCATCTTCACACCTGTACATTCTTCCTTGAGGCAGACTGGCATAGCCCGTTAGCAAGAAGAATCCAACCAACTTCTTCAAGCAGCCGTCAGACATGAGGAAATCATGGCGATTGTTTTGAGCAGCGTAAATGACACCTTGCTGAACAATGTGTGATCTTATGTCTTCGCCAAACAATGTTTCAAAAACTTTCACTGTAGTTTTGTCTTTGAATGTGTTCTTTATGAACTCAATTCTTGCTTTGTTGCCTCTTTCTACGCAGAAATCCGGTCGACTTTTTTCCAGGAAGAATTCCAATGTTTTTTTCCTCTTCGGAGTAGGATTTGATGTTTCCGTTGCTGCAGCAGATCTCATATTGCTATGATGAACTTCCACATGTCCTAGCACCTCACTGGGAAATTGCTCACCAAGATCATCTTCATCAATGTCTTCTACATCAACTGAATCTGGTGGCAATTCCACAATGTCAATAGTTGTTTCATCGTCGCTGTCTTTGAAACGTAGGGTCCGTGACTAATTCCTCAATTCCTCTGAGATTGAAAAACTTTCTTCCTTCCATTTTGAGGGCAGAGAAGAGGTGTAATAGTATGCACCATCTCTCAGCAAAGTCAGGCAGACACTAACTACCGTATTGAGAGCCTTTCGTTCAGTACTCGTATGATCGGCAATGCACGTTCAAACGAGCTCAGTTCAAAAGTAAAATGATGTAACTTACAATATTTTCTTCCGCAGATAAAAAAGAAACATCTTCATAAGTCACAAGTAATGTCTGTACAAAACCTTGAGAATCGGCCGGTATATAGACTACTAGAATAATGGTAGATTTCGGTAGATAAAACCGAGTTGGAGCCTGTATTACAGAGATGTTCAGGTTCAGTTCGAATTAAAAAACATGTGATGAAATAATTTATTTTGCGTCATTTCCTCCATTTCCCTTGCTAAGTGAATGATTATGCTGTTAAATTTTGTTACTTTATGAAAAATTGAGGTAATATATCAGTAAGTGACAAAATACATTTTCCTAGGCATTACGATATTCTTACTGCCCATGATCCCCAAATGGGGATTGGCATAAAATATCTATTTACAGCATTACTAACAGTATAATTGAGACTTACCGTAGTATTTTCAGAAAAACATAGTCTATTCTACCACTTACTATGGTATTTTGAATCAGAAAGGTTTATAAAGGGGAAAAAGTACGCGTCAAAAATTGATAACTCTGTCACATCACGAATAAGGTCACTTCTTTCAGAAAATTCGATATATATGTTTTTTTACACGAAAGGATACACTTTTAACTGATCTCAAGTGATGTCTACAATCTTCATGTATACTTAATAGAACAAGAACATGTTCCTGGTCAATAGTTAAGGAATAATATCCACAAAAACAAACGATCCCCAAATGGGGATCATGGGCGCTAATGGGTTAAACCCAGTGCCCTCGTAACAACTTTCGTTGCCTCTATAGGAGACTAGAGCCAACTCAAGCAATCCGACTGTGTTGTCGTGGCCGGGACTTCAGCGTGACGTATATAAACATCGTGCACTGATTCCTAAAATATCTATCTTTGGGAACCTAAACTGCCCCTTACGAGGAGAGACTATTGACAGTTCAACCATTTCCACTGGCTCTGGTGTAAAAATTACTCTATCGATTGAGATATTGGACAATATTATTCTTATACAGTTAAATTTTGAGCAAGCTGAAGCCGTGACAACGCTACGTAAATGGCTTACTTGAGTTGATTCTAGGCTGCTAGCGGCCACGAAGGTTGTTACATGGGCACCGGGCTTCATATATCCTTTGATTAGCTGGCTGTAGCAGGGTAAAATAGTATATTTTCGATAAATTACCTGTAATTGCATGACAGTTTTCATTTTACTAATGTTTGACGCAATAGAAACTTGTGAATTTAAGAACGACTAACCTTACTGAAGAACGCCACTCAACTGCTCGGTGATTCCATTAATAGGAAGCACTTCCGTTCCAGGCTAAGGGCACAAGTGGAAGATCGCTGCTAATACCGATGCTAAATTGATGCCCTTAGAGTGGCACGACTTTAAAAGGGAAGAAAGTTATAGTACAATAGTACAATATATAACTAAAGCACCCAGAGCGCATACCTCGGCCAAGCAAGCCACCGATAACGAAAAATTCACATTTGTTCTGAAACCATTGATGATTTCCTTTGTGTCATCACCAAAATTTAATCATTCATACCTTTTGACAGTAATAACAGCTTTTGTAATTTTCTTGAAGATCCGTTCATAATTTTTCGAGTTTTGTTGCCGACAAATATTTTGACGAACATGAGTCAAACACACAAATTTCATAAAAAAATTGTCAATAACTTTTTGAGTTATGGCGCTAAGAAAAGAGAGAAAGAAAAATAAACAAACGGTTGAACGGATCTTTACCAAAAGTCAATCATCTACTACTCGTAATACGCCTAGCAATCCCCGTAAATTTCGTAAAGATGCGTCCATAACATTTTGAGTTATCTTGGCGATAGCCAAAGAGAGAAACTCAACGAAAACATAACCTCTTTGGCGTAGCCAAAACAGAATCCGAAGCAAGGAAGAGCACGTAGAAGAGGAACAGAGTGTAAAAGATGCAAGATGAAGAACGCAAATGGCAACAGCAGTAGGACAATGAAAGAAGCCAAGGGGGCAGAGAAAGGAAGATATTTAGATGACCTATAGCAAATAAGGCTTTAATAGTCTGTGGAAGAAGCGCAGATCTTCTTTACAATTATTGCTGAGCGATCACATACGATTCGATGTATGAAGGCATTTCTCCTCAGCAATACACCAAATGCCATATGTAGCTGGCAAAAGACGCAAGAGAAACATATCACGTGCTAGTATTGTCGAGTGACACAGTAATTATTTGTGGGAGCCGGTAAATCAAAGCCGGTAAACCCACCGTGGTAAATTAATTGCGGTAAGTTAATCGACGGTAAATTCATCGCGGTAATATAATAGCAGATAAATTCATCGCGGTAATATAATAGCAGATAAATGCATCGCGGTAATATAATAGCAGATAAATTCATTGCGGCAATATAATAGCAGATAAATTCATCGCGGTAATATAATAGCATAAATTCATCGCGGTAACATAATAACAGATAAATTCATCGCGGCGAGCTCATCGGGGGATATCCGGTAAGGTTATCGCTGCAGACGCATCGCGGTAAATGTATTGCGAAAAATTAATTCCACTAATTTCATCGCCAGTAAGTTCATTGCAAAAAAAAAAAAGGAAAAATAACCGCGGTAGATTCATAGCCGGTAAATCAATTCGGTAAATTTATCATCTACAAAAATTCATCGAATGGTGGATTCATTGCTTCTAAAATATACGACAGAAAATTGCCAGACAAAAAATTGTCAGGGTAGAGAATTCTCAGGAGGAAAATTTCTCTCAAGCGTTCTTTGGTTAAGTGAGGGTAATTGGGCTAGTTTAATTTTGACCTACTACTTAAAGAAATAAAAAAATGTTTATCTATTCTTCAGATAATGTTAGTTTGTTTTTTTTTCGAAAATTGCTATTTATTTCCCAGCGATGATTTTACCAAGCGATGAATAATTTCGATTATTTATTTCAGATGATTATAAAGTGAGGCTTATTTCTTATTATAAACCTTTCATTAATTTGTAGCCCCAGTGTATGGCATTTGTCAGAAGAATGAAGAGCAATAACAAATGAGAGAACAATCAGAAATGTACGTGAATCAACCTTGAGCCTATGAAATTCAAAGGGTTTTGAAAGAAGACATGCAGTAATTATATAATAATTTGACGAAATTTGTACACTATTCCCAAAAGAGTATGGTTTCCGACCATACGCACTTGAAATTCTTGAAAATGCAAGAACGACATTATAACAACACAATTACACCTGCACCTGTCAGCTGATATCTTCGACAACGTAAATGCAGTACAATATTTTTGCGGCGCTACACGAGCAATTATAGTCTCCTGATAGCAGTTGCTGAAGAATATGCTTGCATTAATACGCCTTCGTATTCAGGAAATGACTACTTCTCCTGCAGCATGGAAGTCATTCCAGCAGAAGACTCTTCCCAATCTAGTTGGTGCGAGCCAGCGAATTACAACTCTCGTCCGTACACACCTAAGTCGAGCAAAGCACAAGGATAAAGCGTTCAATATTTGTCGTTAATATTAATGTGAAAAGAACGCTGCTCCTCAGCCCGGAGTTCATTAGACTGACGTTGGAGCGGAAGAAAAACGGGCGCTGCCGTTTTTGCTGCACTTTTTCACTTATTACGAGGATGGAAGACTTCCGTCACGTCTGCAAAATCCTCCACGGGCGCTAAGCTGCCAGATAATTCTGACTTGACGCATCGTATGTTCCTGTTTAATATACAGGAAACGTAATGAGAAACCTTCATCCTTTGGTTAGAAATAATGCTTTTCTAAATACGAGCTCAAAGTTTGAATATCAGGAAAAGGAAAACGTAAATGAGCACTCATGATATACGTAGGAGGTTACGTTCTGAGACAGAGCATCGCGCTTCAAAAGCTTTTACTTGTAAAATGAATAATAACATTCAGTCGTAGCGGGCGTATTGATACTTAACCGATTGCCTAGCTGTGAGACTGCCAAGGTCTCAATTTTGCTCCACAAAATGAAATATTCAGTCGCGTCAGCCTAATCGGGTGGCTTCTATAGCACCTGCAACATGATGCAAGGTGACACAGCCAATGTTCCTGCCTACCGATTAGGATAACTCGAGTCGAGTGGACTTGCCTTAGATCGACTCTGACGAGCCACTGGGACGAGCCAATAGTTCTGTAAATAGCATTGGTGTCGCTGAGCAGAGTACGTTGCTGGTACTTTCTCAGAGCTTTCTCAAAGCGATATTGTCGTTGACGCCAACGGGATGAAATAATCGAAACGTCAAGTTTGCCGCGACATTTCAATGCACGACCAGTGTTAGTGTATGGAAAGAGGTGCTGCAAGTTAAAATTTTCAAGGTAATGTTATTGACTAGTTGCACAGAAGTGAAATGGAAAATATAAATTTAATATACTTCAATACTCGTTTACATGCCACTTTTTTATTTCAGCACAGATTAGTGCTCTGCGACTGAATGTTTTTTACGGTCTTATTTTCTTCTAAACGCAACTGGCACTCAACAAAACATTAGCTTAAATGTTAACCGTCAAGTTATTCGGTTAACAAAGTGCTACAAGTAGAGCTTTGAATTTATTTTGATAAGCACATTTATTTTGACTTTTATCTTCGATAATAGTTTCTCACTACCTAGCTTTTCTGATGGCTTCTTCAACAAGTCTCTAAATTTTGAAGATAAACAGTATATGGTCTACTTTGCGCGATACTCTCCGCTAATGCAGCAAACTGCACCGATTTGCAGAATTTCTATGATTTTTAGGGTTCCATATTATGAAGTGATTTGCTAATCGTGTAAATATTCGTCGTAAATAGGGCTTGATTGCCAGCGTGGGGGCTGTTACTGTTACGAACATCTACTCCTAATCAGTACCGAACACAAATGCCGAAAACTAGAAAAATTTCACATAACTAATAAAGCAATTGCTGTTACAACTCTTTCGAGGACATGTCACAGGTCGACAAAGGCCAGTTGAGTGTTGTTTTTCAATGTTTCCGGTTTCGCGTGGCCTGCGCGTTATCAGGCCGCCTCCACTGTCCGGCCACCGGACGCTTCTTTGTTTGTATGAGCTGGCTTTGGGTTTGGGGCTCTGGGTAGCCCCATAGTTGGAGGAAATGCCACTCTAAGGGCGGATTAGACCTTTTGGTCCAACGGCATCCCTGAGAGGAGATGAACAGGCTGGTGCCATAGCTGGGTACTCAGTCTTCCGCAGTCTGATCTTCTCTCTCTTCCATCAGGTAATACCACCTGATGCTCTTTTCCTTTCATTTCTCTTCTTCTTCTTTTCGGCCAAAGCCTGTACTGGTGATGGCAGGGTCTGGGGCGCGTAGATAGCTGGCCGCTTTCGTAGCTATCATTACTGTCAATTTGTTTTTGCTTTATTATGCTTTATACTACCTTCTTAGTTCATGGGTTTCTTTGTTTCTTCTTTGTATATTTCTGTATTTATCTGTACATTACTGTATATATATATATATATATATGTTTTTTATTTTTTCTCTTTCTCTCACTTTCTGGGGATGTTGAAAGCAACCCGGGACATGGTCGGGCTCGGGGGTGTCGTCTCCTCTATTATAATATTAGAGGACTGCATGCGAACCTTGCCGTGCTCGACTTTGTGTCCCGTGGTGTGGATGTCGTGTGCTGCTCCGAAACATTGGTGTCTGGCAGGAGGCACGACGCTGAGCTTGCCTTGGCCGGTTTCGTCCCTTTTCGAAGGCAGTGGGGTTCGCGGCCTGGACTCCGTGGAATGGCCTTCTATGTTCGGAGCGGATTCTGTGCTTACCGGCAGTCAGTGCACGAATGCGCCTGTCATGAGATCATCGTTGTAAGGGTGTGTGGCCGACAGAATAATTATTATTCATTCTCCTTATATCGGAGCCCTGCAACTGATGATTCTCTTTATGACTGTTTATTGATGGCGATGGCCTCGATACAGAGCACGGATCCCAAGGCAGCGTTTGTTTTTGTGGATGATGTTAATGCACACCCCAGGGACTGGTTGGGATCTACATCACCGACTGATTGTCATGATGTGGCTGCGCTGGACTTTTGTACCTTGTCTAGTTGTGTGCAGCTTGTTCGCGGATCCACGCATATTGCTGGTAACTGTCTCGACCTAGATACGACTGATGTCCCGGACTTGATGACGGTGACAGTTGGCTCCCCTATTGGCTCTCCAGATCACATATATCTTGTTGTGTCCTTGGACCTAAATCAAGTTGTTCCTGTGGTAGACACCAAGAGAGTGGTATTTGTGAAGAGCAGGGCTAACTGGGTGGCTATTACTCGGGTAGTAAGAACTTTAACTTGGCGTCAGATTATTCACAGTGAAGATCCTGTCACTTAGTCTAACGACTTGACTGTGTCCATTTTGGAGAGGTTTGTCCCTAAGAGGACTATTCTTGTGAGGTCTCGAGATAAGCCGTGGTTTGACGACTATTGACGGTTTGCTTTCGAAGCTAAACAAGCGGCTTATCGGGCATGGCGACGTTCGCGCGACCGCACGTTGTGGCCGGCCTATGTTGATAGTAGGGCCGAGGCCAAGCGTGTGTATAAGGAGGCACAGCGTCGTCTGAGGCAGCGTTCCAGGGAGTCTCTGCAGAGTACTGACCATCCACATCGATGGTGGAGTGAGCTAAAGGGTTCAGTGTTCGGTGCTGAACCTTCGTTGCCGCCCCTTCTTGATCCAGGTGGGGGCATCATTACTGAGCCCTTGGCAAGGGCGTAGCCTTTGTCGGCTCACTTCGACGGGAAGCAGAGCAGAGATGTTATCGCATTGCTTCATGGATGCCACCCTGAACCTCGCTTGACCTCTTTGGCGTTCAGATCTGGTGCAATTAGGGTGCTGCTTGAAGGCCTTGATCCGTATGGAGGTGTGGAACCGGTGGACATGTTTCCTTCGTTGTATAAGAAGCTGGCTGATGTTCTTGCCCCGAAGCTTGCAGTGATCTTCCGGCGCCTGGTACGGTTAGGAAGTTTTCCTCGTTGTTGGCGAACTGGGAATATTACTCCTATTCCAAGGGTCCGGTGTGTCCCTATGTGGCCAACTATCGACCCATCACCCTGACGCCCATTTTGTTGAAGGTGTTCGAGAAGTTGATTGCTGGTAAGCTTGGTCGTTTTGCTGAGGTTACGGGGTTGCTGCCTGCTGGTCAGTTTGCGTACAGAATTGGCTTGGGCTGTTGTGACGCTCTCTTGTCGGTGTCACACCTTTTACAATCTGCGCTGGATTGCGGGTCGGAAGCATCCCTTTTCCAGTTGGACTTTAGCGCGTAGCTCAGGGTAGTGTGCTTGGCCCGCTGTTGTTCGTTCTCTATACTAGTGGCATATATATGTTCTCTTCGCTTGAAAACACGATGATCATCTATGCCGACGATTCCATTTGATGGCAGTTATACCAGCTCCTCGCCTTCGTGATGCTGTCGCTCAGTCTCTGAATAGGGATTTGTCACGCATTAGTGCATGGTGCTCGGCCTGGAGTATGGAGCTGAATGCCAGTAAGACCAAGTCGATGACTATCTGTCGGTCTCGGACACTTGTACCGCAGCATCCCAAACTGGAGATTGATGACACTTTACTTCAGGAGTCTAGCTCCTTGGAGATTCTTGGTGTTGTCTTTGATGAGAAGTTTACTTTTGAGCCGCATATTAGGAGGTTGGTGTCACGTGCTCCCACTAAGATTGGGCTCCTGCGTGAAGTGAATTCCGTGTTTGGTGATAGTCAGGTTTCTCGTAGATGTTTTTATGCGTTTTTGCTGTCTGTGTTGGAGTATTGCTCACCGGTTTGGGCTTCAGCTGCTGATACTCACGTCTGTTGGACCGACTTGTTAGTTCAGCCAGCCATCTGTTCCTCCTAACATACCTAACAACACCTGTAAATTCCATCCAAATCGGTTTATAACATTTTAGGTTATCTTGGTGATAGACAGACAGAGAGACAGACAGGCAGACAGACAGAGAGACAGACAAACACACAAACATACAGGCAGACAGATAAACACGACGAAAATATAACCTTCTTGGCGGAGGTAATAATAATAATAATACAGTACTGTACTGATAAAATCCGATGCTACGAAGACCCTCATTGCTTACAATTGGGGGATTAGACAGGTTAATCCAAAAACTTTTGCCTTCAGAAGGGCTCCATGCATGTAGTCTCCAAATGAAGGCGGCACACCAGTGACAGCTATGAATATGCCTTCATATTTTATCACAGACCCATATACACATACAGAATCATGCACAGTGGATAGAATGTTCTATAGAAACGAATTTTGCTATAACTTTTGTTTCGGTAGGTTGGTCAAGAAACGAAAGTGTATGGTAGTACATGGATGTTTGACGACTATATATGGTAGATGGTTGTACAAGGATGTTTAAAGACTATATATGGTAGAGCATACGGTATGTTAGAGCATAGCTATGGTAGCTTATCAACGGAATTCCATATGTACGATGATGAGGGGAATTCCTCCCATTATATGGTATAGAATATGTATAGATTGGCATGGATTTTGATGATATGGCTAGAATTCCCATCATTATCGACCAAAATAATATTGTATGACTATAAGCTTGAATACGGAACATCTAAAAATTCAAATCATAGTGCAAAAATTGTGCATATTTTCAGTCTTTTCTTTCCTGTCGATGAAATATAAACATTGCACGGTATATATGGACCCTAGCGGCCTTGACGTTATTTTTATCCATTGCTTCCCGAATTTTTACGCTTAGCCACTTTAGCGTAGGTACCCATCACATACATTTCTATTTGTTGTATTTCTTACTAAATACTATTGCAATCCTTGATCAGATATTGCCATCTATTTTTATGATTATTCAGTTTATATCTGTAAAAATTAATCAAGAAATTCTTCCCATTAGCTTTATATGGAAGATATCAAGTTTTATGAGATATTTAACCTTTTGTACCCGGACAACGAGTACGCCCCGCCCGAAAATTATCGATTGAGTTGTGACTTCCTCTAAACTGGGTAGAGTAGCTCTATACCGACTTAGAGTTAAAGAAGTTATACATAAACGTGCGTTAACTGCACCGACTGGTTCTAGCTCCTGCTCTAGCATCGTTCTGAAGCTTAGAGCCTTAGACCATTCTGAGCTGCAGGCCTAACACGCACGTAATAATTAAACTAATATTATAAGCAACTAATCATCAGCAAACGAAGCAGGCATCGACTGCATAATATGTCAATAAATAAAAAAGTTTATCTTGGTAGAATATACTCGTATTATTCGCTGAACACAGTCGATTTTGATTGTGAATGGTCTTTTTACGGTCCACTATGGTAGATCATGGTTGTTCAGCTAAATCCTTAATAGTTGTAATTGGATATTTATGGTTGATATTATGGTCGAAGGTTGTGACATATCTCTACCATACTGCACCCCATAAATGGTTGAATATGGAGGATATATCGATAATAAACAACCAAAGTCTCGATCATAATCATAGTTATTCTACTATAATCACAACCATAATTTCCGACTGGGTATAATCTGACGCTACAAGGGAAAATGTGACGTCACCAAGCTACTATTGATGGATGCATAATCCTTTTCAATAAAAAAGTCTTCCACGCAGTTATTCATTGAATTCTCTGAGGAAACAACTGAGTCCACCGTAATTATGACAAGCAGCGTTTTACGAGGTGTCTCCCTGAAAAGTATTGAAATCGAAAACTTATTTAATGCAGCATAAAACTCAAATACACCATCACAATAATTTGTAGCATTTGTTCAAAATGACCTCCTCTTCTCTTAATGACAGGCTTCAGTCTACTTTAGAAGGCTTCACAGGAGGCACGAAATATTTTTGTTTATCAAACCCCATTCTCCAAGGTGACACCTTTCGATGGAGTCAAGACATAACTGAAGTGCCTCAAGTGGCAGAATACAGTAGATATAAGCTTGTAGTTCTTCCAGCTACAAAAATTATTTTCTAAGTTCATGACGCTCAAACCGAGCATTCAACGAAGGAAAAAGATCTAAAGAGCAGAACAAAGAACGCAGAGCACAGCCAATAAAGCTTCGACGAAGCAATTATCACCTGCTAGCGAAGTGAGAGAGGTGATAATGTTTTCGTTATAGATTTAACTATGTATATGTTTGTTTGCCCACCCGAAATGAGGGAGAAGGCGTTAAGGAATGTTCATATTTTATAGTAGGGGATCAGGTGGGTTGACCTAGTTGTGAAAATGATAAATCTCTATAGTTAGCTCTCCATAAAAAAATAGGGTTGAAGTTTGTCCCCCACCACGGGTGATGGTCTTAAGCCTTTGGGCGTTGTAGTTATTTTCTATCGTTATTAGTGAATAAATGTAAATCAGCCATGTGCCACAATTTTTTATTGGGGAATTATTATGTTTTCTAAGGAAGTACTATTAACTGTTACATTACAAAATCTGACCCCGCACAGGCCTCTATAGAAATTCTCGAACAACAGAAAACGTTCAGTGTTGCACAGTTTAGGCTTGGCGCACCTACAAAAGTGCATTCAATGCTCTAAGTTTACCCAATAACACCCAGCGTTCTTCATTAGGAAGTCCCACTCACTGGTTTTGTTACAGGAAAGCGAACGATTGATTAAAAATGGGATCATTTGGGCTGAAAAGCAAGGTTGCAATGCAGCAGCCACATATTACGCGTGATTTGATAATAATAACACATATTTTTTGTAAGTGAAGCAGAATATCCAAACGTGGCAGAGGTAAAATATTTTTCAAAATGCAGCCAAGGGCAAAAGATGCACTCATGGCTGAGCCTCCATAAAGAGAGGCTTATTTGTAGTTTCCAGCAGACAAAAATCAGCAGGCGCGGTATTGTAAGAATTTTCGACTCCGCCAGGACCTCTGCAGATTGCAGCCATTGAGATCACGAACATAAGAATACGGACAAATTTTTTGAGTACTGTCAAAATGTTTGAAAGTCTTATGTCCTTTCTTCAAGAAGGTGTTGCGTCTGGGGCCGACAAGCATACGTTGGTCAGCCAGAAACAAAAATATGGTGTCTGCACATGGGTGCTGTCCGTGTAGCACCTCTGCGTTGCTACCTGTGTGTTCGTTCCGTAAGTGGGGCAGAAGCCCATGAATAGAGTTGGAAAAGAGGAATACAAAGACGATGCCAATCACCAGCTATACTGTATGATTCCCTGTTAGAAAAAACTGCTATTACCTGCTCATTAGAAGCTTGAGCTAAAAATTCTATATAAAAGATGCAAAGTTGCAATGCAAAGTGCACAATTGTCTTCGGTGTATAATACAGGTATCAACTCTCTCAGATACACCATTCATGAGTCACTTAGCTCTGCCCAGACGCACTGCATGGCAGAGACAAATGTACTTATGACCAGCAGGCGGTTTGAAATTAATATCATGCAACCCATATGCCGGACTGTGAGTTATAGGAAAACTCTCTCTCTCCTTTGTTACAGGACAAATACTATTTTCAGTAACGTCTCGAAAAGGCCGGCGAACAGTAAAAAAATTTGTGTAGCAGTTATAGCGAACACAACGACCCGGACTGCTGAAACAAGGGGAAAGAGAAGTCATTAAGCGCTGTTACAATAACAAGGTGTTTCTTCAGTCGCAGTTTTTCTGTAAGAGAAGTCAAGTTCCTTTACTAGGGTCCTGTTTTTACTTTTAGCTGAGCAACAAACCACAGTGTAGTTTAGGGGTCAAAGGCGCGTTTATGGCAATTTGAAGTGGTTCCATTATGACGGCTTCTAAGAGAGAATTCCCCTCTAGACACAAGCGCTGCCACAAAACAGTTGCGCTCGGCCGGAACTTGTGCGCGCCGAAGTAACCGTAATGATAAGGCGATCATGATGCGTAAGTAAAGAGTTCTAAAGTTCTGACGGAAGCTTGCAAGTACTGAAGCGAGAACTAACAATGCATTATGCAGCTGCGGCGCGTGCGGAGCGGGACGCCGGGCGGACAACAGCACTCCGTTGTTACGAGCGACACGTGACGGCCTGGAATATTATGTGCTCGCGAATTTCAAACTGCTGGTAAAAAGACGTTAATGAGCAAGTTGCCGTTGCGAGAGACTAGAGTTTGTGTTAGGGAAGGTGAAATGTATATTTAAGGCTTATTTTAAGTAACACGAAACATGTGAGAGAGAAATAATAAACACAGGGAACATCTTTCGCTAGAATCAGCCAGTCATCCATAACACGAATGAAAGGTTTTCTAGAAATGAAAGTTAGCTATTGGTAATGGATTGACAGGGCTGGTCCCGTGCTGCTCCGCCAGTTGTGTTCGTCAGATCGTTGGTAAAACTATAGGGTGGGTTTGCCTTCAACACAAGAATGCTATAGCTTATGGCAACGTGTTGGTTGTGCTGCAACTGCGCCGCCAAATGTCATTAGAGTGTTGGCAAAAACTCTTCAGATTTGCTTCATTTTAAGAAAAACAGAAAATTATGTATAAGCACTAGATAGTGAATACGTTTAAAAATCATCTTGACAAACATTGGCAGCAACATCTTCTACAGCTACAAACGCCTCCCCCAAGAGTCACAAACTCTTAACGGCTAATGCTTCAGAGACCACCGCAAGCTTTCCGGATCTGCAGCAACTAATCATGCGTGCAGGATCAGCTCCTTCACTGAGCACGTTCTCTTCTTCTTTTCGTCCTCAGATATCTAATTGATTCTGACATAATTTCAATAGCTCATAGAGTGCCGGAGCATAAGTCTAGGCCGCTTTCTGGGAATGGGCTTGATGGTCCTTCTACTACTAAGTATTTAATGTAATCTGATTAACTTCACTGAAGACTTGCGGTTGAATTAATATTTAGTCATTTTTGCAATGTTCCTAATGACTTTCTATATCTTTCAGATATCATTTTAAATAAGAAGTGAGGTATTCACATTTCATAGCATCCAGCTCTAATTTTAGCTTCATCATGAAGTGGGAACTGTGCTGGTATTCTACCAATTTTTACACTGTTTCAATAATTACCTCTGCCAAGGAGATGATGTTTTCGTCGTGTTTGTCTCTTTGTCTGTCACCAAAATAACTCAAAAAGTTATGAACCGATTTAAACAAAATTTATAGGGGTTGTTGGGTATGTTAGGAGAAGATATGTCCATCCGTTTGTTTGTTTGTTTGTTTGTCTGCCTCATTTTTCTCAATGCTCTACCTCAAAAAGTTATGGATTGATTTTTATGAAATTAACTTGAGTTGTTAGGTATATAACAAAAAGTAAATGACCAAATTTTGGTAATGATCCGCTTGTTTGTTTGTCACTGTTTTTAATTTTATGCTTTATTGAACTCACTAGTGCAATAACTCAAAATATCCTGAATGGATCTTAATGAAATTTAGAGGGGTTGCTAGTAATATTGAAAGACATAAATGATCAAATTTTGGTGCAGATTGGTTAGTTCGTTTGTATGTTTGACTCATGTTGGTCATAACGTTTGTTAGCAGTATAACTCAAAAAGTTACGAACGGATCTTCAAGAAAATTACACAAGCTGTTATTACTATCAAAAGGCATAAATTATTAGATTTTGGATTTTTGGATTTTATACAAAGAATATTATGGTTTCAGAGCCAATTTAAATTTTTTGCTACCGTTGCCTCGCTTGGCGGAGGAATGCGCTCTCAGAGTGCTCTAGTTTTCTGGGTGATTTTCCATCGATAGGAATGGTGTTAGCAAAGCTATATTGTTAAAAATTGACGGTGAAAATTGCACTGCCAGACTTCATTGCACTATAAAATCTTAGATTCTTCTTAAACCGAGGAGGTGTAATAGAAGGAGCGAACGAAAAGTGTCGGCGGCGCAGGTAAACTTTCCGGCAAGGCTGAAGCCTCGCTGACTGCCTGCACATTTTTGCACTGCATTACAATATCAAATTTTCGAAAAAGTTTTCTGGGTATTGCACATGTGGAGTACGCCTCTGCAGGCACAAGCGGCGAACAGCAAGCAGTATGTGCCATAATGTACGAGGAATGGCTGAAAGGCTGTGGCGTTTTGGTTGGCCATAGAAAGTAATGGGAAGGAATAAAGTTTAGGGGCGTATCGGGTGGAATCGATACTTAGCTTTCTTCTGCCAATAACCATCACAAACATGCACTTAACACACTTGATATATTGAATGTAGCATATTTTTTCTGGAAAACCCGCCATCAAACATAAGCCACGCTGGAAAAAATAGACGGGTTGCTTACCAGGAGAAAAAAAACAACAGCGTTCCCTCCTTCTCTTACACCTCCTGACTGAGTGCACGTCCGACTGGAGGCAAATATAAGTCTTTGAGGCTTGACTTGTCGGAAATTTTAAACAGACGCTTTGGCCCCAGGGGAGTAAGCACGGCTGCAGTCGATCACGGTTGACACAGAACTGTGGAGTAAGGATTAAAGGTTCCGTGACTCCTGTCCCTACCCCCCATTTCTGAGCAATGTAAGTGTCCCCACGGTAGCTACGCACCCCAAGCAAGTTTGCTCATTCAGTGCACCAGGCGCCACAAAGATCACTCGCATGGCTCGGGCTCGTACCCGGCTTCTTTAGCACACTGCTTCAACACGCAAGGATTGCTCTTACCGGGGGTAGAAATTTTTCTTCTGTCTTTTTTTTTTTATTTTTCTGACGGTTGAGCGTCTTTGCAATGCAGGTTAGTTGTTTTAGAAACTTTGTTATGACATAATATAGTTTCTAAAATCGCTAACCTGCATTGCAAATTGTAGATTCTATATTTGCTAAGTCAAGAGCGGAACCCAAAAATCTTAGTTCGATTTAGCAAAAACATAAGAAGCTTTTTATTGATGTAAGACTTATGTGACACAGTAGGTGGAGTTTACCGCTGATATGTCACCGGAATGACGAAATACGAGTCTTATGAGTTGGAGTTGTGAAAACTACGGCACAATGTCGGCACGCAACTGTATGCCTTTAGAGTCTCACGGGCGCTCTCTGGTCTCTTTGACATGACGGTGGCGCCAGGTGGCGGCAACTCTATTGGTCCGACAGTTCAAATGTGCAGTCAGAACAATGGCAGAAGAACAATGGCAGGAAGTTTTTCCAAAGCTATCATTCCTACAAATTAATTAACGAGCAGAGAGATGCCCATATTCGTTCTCATTATCTTTCATCTACATTTACCAGCTCACTGTGGCTATATTTCGGTAACGATTGTTTAAAATATATCAGTCTCCCGATTGTCAGTGCTCGGCGTAGCGAGAGAGGCGAGGCACTGAGCATGGAGCTTCTTAAAAAAAATGAACCCCAGGACGAAGGATCGGACAGCATACGCAAACAGCAAGTCAGAAGAGAATAGCATGAACTTGGGAAAACGGCAAACCTAAGAACGTCACTAAGAGCTCGTTCGACTGGGAGCCGCAATTAAACCTTCCAGGCTATAAAATTTTCGGCCTTTCGGACCCGAGAAATTTTCCAAGCTACTTAAATAATCATATGCACTTCTTCTTTAAGCTTAATTCTTCTGACAGATGATGTAATGTCTGCCGCTGGTTCGCCTTCTTACCATTCAGTTCTTGCAGTTCAGTTCATATCAGATCTTAGGTCTGGTCCATTCTTCTCAATTATCAACTTAATAAACGCTCTAGAGCGGTTACCTCGTCTTCGGAGCAAGTGGTGACATTCCTTTTAACCTTATTTTATTTTACTCTTAAGTTAAAAATTTCTGTAAGCCTTACATTTGCAAATTCTTCATCTATCAAATTAACCTGGGTTCAGCCTCGATCAAACTTGGAGTTCTCCTAACTATAATCAGCTTAATATTTGTAGTCTGTTAAGCTGAAAATTCCTGCTCAAATTTATCTAGATGGATTTATAATATGCTGTCGCTCAACTTCTTACTTAACCTTTAGAGGTTGTTCCCTGAATTTTCTCTTATTCTTGCTAGAAGGGTTTCGAACCACTCACGACGCACTTAGAGCTGCAGGTGCGAAAGTGTTAAACAATATCAAACTATTAAACTGTACTCTTAGATTGTCAGATTATGTTATACTCACTCTTGAGACAATTAAGCGAAATTGCTCCCTTACGTATAGCTTGATCGCAGCGGCCTTGTTTGTTGCAGTATATTTTCTGCCGCATCCTGTCGTTGCCCCTCCCGTTCTTACCTGCTTCGCATCTCTGCCTTTCTTGACGTTTACCTGTTTGTCGCCACTGACCCCTGGTTGGTTCGTGTACGAGGTGCCCTCATGTGCCCCTGCCTACTTGAGACCGCGTTCGATATGCCTCCCCGAGGTCGGAGTGTTGGCTTCGTTACCTGTAATTACGCGTCTTCTTGAAGAGTGCCGCCTTCGTTGCTGCTGCACGGGCGCCTGGGAAACAATCTGCTGTCTTAACGTTGAAGCTACAACTGCCGATCTACAACCTTCGCTATTTTAACTCTAAACTGTATTAACGACTCTAAACTGTACCTTCATATCTGAACTATATTTACGACTCGGAAACTGTACCAGCGAATTTTACACTGTAACTGCGCTTCTAAATTTATATCTATCAACTCAATCAAATTTATCTATCAATCAAATTTATATATCAATCAAATCTATCAGGTCTAATGAATCACTTAATCAGCTCTTATATCTTACCGACTTCTAAAGTTTATAGATTATTAACTTCGAAGGTTATTGTTTAAATTCAAGTTCTTTGCTTTCAGGGTCTTAAACCCTAACAATTTTACTCTCTTTAGATATTTACGCAGAGCATATTACCCTTCTTTGCAAACCTGCTTAAAGTTAACTTTAGTGAATTACTGTGCGTTCAGAAAATTTAAATAACTTTCATGTTTGCTTTCGTTGAGGCCTCCGGTGAGGGTACTTGTTCGTCTATTATTCCAGTAGAAAGTAAATAAATGTAAATTCTTTTCTGTGGTTCGCGAACTGTTCCCTATTGTGGACGAAAATTGTTCACAAGGCTTGACTCGTCCAAAATTTCAGACAGAAGCTTTGGCGTTGCCACTTTGAATCGCATTCCAAGTGTTGAAAGCAACGCGATAACGTTGAGCCTGCTGAAAATTCAGGTTTTTTGCAAGACTGACTTTTGGAATACTCAAAGGCAGCCGCTTGGGGATCAATGACTGTAACTCTATTTAACGGGTCAGAGCCAGTGCACCTGCTTGAAGTTTCGAAGAAGTCAAGCCTCGAAGGCTTAATTTTGGCGCCCTTATCCGAACATGCTTTGAAGATAACGTAACCTGCGGTGCCTCAGAGGCTCAACGCCCATAAACATTAAGTAGACAAGCCTTTCCTAACTGTAGCTTTGCTCGCTCCATTTGGGCGGCCAAAAACGCTCATAGCGTTTCGACCTAAGGCACATTTTATGACTCACGAGAGAAACAACACTGAAGTACTTAGTGTCAAATTATCTGCATATACTGAAGGCTTAACAATTAGCTCCAAATAAATAAAGATAATAAAGCACATAAGTCGTCTGCATAAACAGCAAACAACAAAGGAAGCAGGAGCTATTTATTCACTAAATTCTGTTCCGATATTTTATCCAGTAACCACAGCTTGTACTTGAGAATGATAACGTAAGTCGTTTTGCAGGCCGTAGCTGTCGTTGAAAATATTATGCATAAAAATGACAGGCTGGTACATGCCAGTCTTCAGTAAGTCTAATATTTTGAAACATTCGCGTGGTTAGACGACACAGGAGAGCATAAAGGGGCAAACGGTGCAGCCGTTATTTTGGTCATTTGCTGTGATTGTATCACTCATGATTCTTTGAAAAGAATTCGTGTGAAATGATTAAGAGCTTTTGCAACGGTTGACGTTACCGGCGAGCCCCGTTATGCCCTGCCTGGGCCGCTGCAGTAGCACCCACCGCGGATAGGCTCCCTACACAAACCAACGGCACGTCGAGTAATCTCTTGGAAAAGCATCCATGGTCTGTCCAACAAAAGCCAGATACCTTGAGCATATGGTGGTAATGCGACAGACTCCAGAGCTAATGATAATCACACAGACAGCGACGATCAGCATGACTATGGAGCGATACGGTGCACCGAAAGCCATATGCTCGCTTCATGGCCCGCGTGTCTAAGGCTAACAAAGGCTTCTTAGTTTGCTTGCTACACATGCCCTGCTGTCCAGCTATGCAATTCACGTGAGAAAAGTCCAACACTCAATGGTGCTGTCTATTAGGCCGGGAGGATCAGTTCGATAATGAGGACTCGATGACAGCATGAAAAGAATCGAGGAGGCCTGTTGCGCTACACAGCCCGCCGCCGCTGTTACGGTAGTCGTACAGACACTTGTGATACTTCACACTGCAGTGTTGCAGCTGCAAGTATTGTCGCACGGCTGCGGTTGCTGCATATTATTTAAGCTAATGAATCCGGCAATCAAAAGTGATAGCGGAGAAATTGCTTCAGTGCTTCGTCAATGTTCATGATAGTGGTCATGATACTTATATGAGGAGGATGCATTTCATTCACTATATAGATACAGATCGTTCTTTATTTAAATAAGAAAGATACCACTACAGGAACCACATAAGGTAGTTTTTATTTCAGAGCAGTCCCGACTTCTGTAAAGAAAATAGCTCAATTTTTACCGCGATAATCCTTAGCTAGTTAGTGGAGAGATGCTGCATGTGGTTGTGGCTCCTGCCTCTTGCATGGCTAGGGTACGTCAGGGAGAGTTCACACGACATCCTTGTCCAGAAGTTCTGTGGCGTCGCTGTTTATACAACTTTGTATACGCCACAAAAGATATTAAATATGAACCGTCCAATCAATTTTCTCGGCAAATGTCGCTAGGCAAGTTACGGACACCTCTTCAAATTTGTAGTGAAATAATACCAAGAAAACAGTCCACTTTTCTGCTATTTTTAGGGCACAGCAGCACATATGGACAAGTGGATGACAGAACGCATTGATATGAATGACGTGTAAACTCGCCCTCAGAGACTGGTGCATGTGGAGCTGCTCGCGAAATACTTCGAAGCCAGTTTTTGTTGAAGAAAAGCAATAACGTGTTCTAGAAAAAAGCTTAGGTTTCCCAGCAACGTACCTTGTGTATCTTGTGCGTCGTCGGACAAAGTCCAAGTGACGTCCTCAAATCACCCCCATTGTGTAGTTACGATACAAGGCTTCTTCTGGTGGTTTGGAGCTATTGCCACCAAAGGAGAGCCAGCAGCGAATTATCTCCACAGGGCACGTAACCGCTGGACGCGTATCTATCTGGAATTCTTTTTAGATAAAAATTCAACGAATTTTTTAATTCTCTAATTGAATTTCATATCAGTGGCGTGTTTAAAAAGCCGCGGCATTATCTAAAACAGTCTTGCTCCCCGTACAGTAAAGCTTTTAGAATATTTAGTCGCCACGGCTTTGCCCCCATCTCTGCTTGCGCTTGGCTTGCGTACACTGCAAGTCTTGCCAGTCTCTTCTGAGTATGTGGAGACAATCCGTTCATTCACATTCACGGTAATGCGTTCCAGAATTTTTCAACCATATATGATTGTTAAGTGCTCGAATCTTCGCTGTACTGAATACAACTGGAGACAGCGGGTCGTTGGTGGTAGTCGTTCTCTCGCTTGTCTCGAATTTTAGCAGTGAGCGATCTTCGGATAGCTTCAAGTTGTTCTAATTTTTTCTAACGTTTTGCTAACGTAGAGAACAGTACTCTATTCTCGGCAGTATTTTAATCTCTACGATGGAGTGAGCGTCACCTCCACTTCCAAGGACGAAAAAGCTCGTAATTCCCCTTTAAATTTGGGATTAAGGTGGCTCAGTCGCCCCACAGCTCGTACCGAAAAGTACCCTAGCGTTGTTTACTTCGCTTCTCATGACCAACCGATTATAGAGGCAATTTCATCAGGTCCCGACGTGGACGGATTCAGCTGAATCGACTGTATTATTACATCAATTAGTTTCAGCCTCCCTATAGCTTGTTAATTAGCTGGCTATAACAAGGCTCTTAACACTCAGTAAAGGTTGTTTAAATAGTTCAGGAGAAACAAACTGGGTTTCGTTTATTGGTTTGAAAACTGTTCAGAAACCCATTTTCTTCAGCTGTCTATCAATTTTTATCCTCCTACCTGCATAGTCAAGAATTGTATCGTGGTGAAAGTGTTGAAAGAGTCTTTACGCTCCTGCTAGCCTATAATGAGAAGCCGTGCGGACAGGCATTTTTGTTCATTAAAAGATGATTATCTGAATAAGAGTCTAGGGAGCTAATCTTGGAAACGCTGTTAAAATAGAAAAATGTGGGATTCAACTTGTTCTTTATAGGGCTTACTTTATTAATTGGATTCATTCCATTATATATTAGACCTTCGTCAACACGGAGCAAATAACGGACCTCCCGTTTAATTAGCTAAATCTTGATATTTTAAAAGGCTAAGATACGAGTGTAGGCAATGTCTGTGGCAAATCGTACTCCATGTGTATATTAGCATTTTACACAAAGGAATATGAACCAATTGCTACAATACTATCTGTAATTTAGTTGCAGATTAAATCAAACTATCCTTCTATAAAGAACGCGTACAATTCCTCACACGCATCTTAGAATTTTGAAATTTTTCTCGTTGCATGACATACAAAGTACGACTGCAGCAGCCGCATGCCTCACATAGCAGGAGCGGCTAATGTCTTGGTCCTGACACTTTGAAGTCTCCGCTGAACACGTTAGCAAGTCAGCAATGTTCAGGTGCGCTGACATGGAACGCATAAAGCCAGAACAAGTGGCCAGCAAACCTAGTGATAAACCGTGCAAATGTTGACACTCATTCATCGCACAGGTGTGTTAGGTCTACGAGTGTAATGACATTTGGATAAGATATATAATTTCAGGGCTCGCAAATTCAGAGTACTGTTAAGGGTATGTCGAGTGTATAGTTGCGAGCACGAGTGTATGTCGATAACGGATAATGTTTGATTTGTCTTGAATTCCTCCTCTTTTGCAGATCAATGCAGCCTTCGAATTATTATGTCCAGATTATTCTAAGGAGTTCAGAAAATCTGAGCTGTGACACAGATACTCGCTCACCAGTCTACGCGCTCTGAACTTATAGCAACATGCTTTGTTTCCGGGCGCAGGTTGATAGTATTTTTCTTACCTTCAAGGGCGACATAAGACATCAGTTTCATGTAGAAACGCTATGGTTTGAAACGTGATTTCTGAAGTAGCTACTCGGATAATTAGAAGGCAAAACTTGCCCGTTTACTTCACAAAGTGAATTACTTGAAAAAGAATTAGTTAAGAAGAGCCAAGCTATTATACAACATGACAACTATAGTGCAAGGACTTTTGACAGATACTCAATTGGTTTAAAGCAAAATAGTTTAGTCACTCACTAAAGATTTATTGCATTACTAAACCTACTTCGTAATTAGTGTAGAATTATTTTTCACTATTATATATTGAATCCCACCAGAAGAAGACAGTAGACACTGCCTATACCTTATAGAAGTGCTAGACTAATTTCATTGTTTCTTAATATGTGCAATAATGACAACAATAGGGTCAGTCTGATGCGCTGAACATTCCTGGCGGCAGCTAAGTCACATTAACTGAAAGATTCAAACTGCTGATCGTAAGGAGGCTACAAATATCTGGCTCGGAAAGATGCAAAATAGTCTTGATGGTTAACCATCACATCTTTTTTTTGCCAGTTATATCCCTATATGGGATAAGGGCGAGTGTACTTCACGAACAACGCTTCATATATTGCTTTTCTTACGCGGAGCCGTCATTTTATTGCCGCCGCCGAAGAGGTTATGTTTTTATCGTGTTTGTCTGGCTGTTATTCCCTTTGTGTGTCACCAAGATTACTCAAACAGTTGTGGTCGGATCTTTACGAAATTTGTAGGGATTGTTAGGCATAATAACAGTAACAGATGATCAACTTATGGTAAAAATCCGCTTATCTGTCTGTTTGTTTGTGTGTCTACCTCATTTCTATTAAGGCCGTAACTCGAAAAGTTATGGATGGATTTTTATGAAATTTATATGAGTTGTTAGGTATATTACGATGAGTAAATGATAGAATTTTGGAGATGATCTGTTGGTTCGTTCGTTTGTTTGTCGCTATATTTGATGTTATACTTGTTAGCATAATAACTCGAACAGTTATGGATGGATCTTTATGAAATTTACAGTTGTTAACAATGTCAAAAGGCATAACTGATGAAATTTTGGTGATGATAGGTTGGTCTGTTTGGCTTATGTTTGTCATAACGTTTGTTAGCAGCATAATTCAAAAAGTTAGGAACGGATCTTCATGAAAACTACAGGAGTGGTTAATATTATCAAAAGGCACATATGATTAGATGTTGGTGCAGATACAAAGAAATCATAGTGTCAGAGCCAATTTGAATTTTTCGTTACTGTTGCCTTGCTTGGCGGTGGTATGCGCTGTCAGAGTGCTCTCTACTTTATTTTGCAAAAGGGTCAACGGTTAACACTTTATCGGGCATGTGACCTTATTTGGTCATTTCTATTTGAGTTTCATCCGAGAACTTTTCTTAGCCGTCCTGTAAACTGTTAACGCAAGACTATCTGTACTGCATTGTCTTTTACCCAAATGAGCGACTCTTCCGCACCCATTGTTAGCATCAAGTATTTCAGTGTCTCCGCCGCAAACGCTGGGGTAATTTCATTGCCCAGAACATAATTCGACCGATCGTAGTCACAGGTCACCCTCCAGCAGAAATAACTGTGACTCGAGGTGCAGTATGTGTTGTCACTGTGATGAAAACACGTCAGTGTGGGGCTAACAATTTTGTAGTAATGGCTGCAGTACATATGGGGCCGTGGCTATAGGGACTGTAAGAGTATTATTTTGCATCTGAAGGCCAAGTAAAATGGTATTTTTAAGGTATGACTGACGACTATTCGCCTTCAAGAGTTTCTCGAGTTCTAGGGCACAAGTTGCCACAATTAAATGCTGATGAAATCTAGTTGTACATTCGGCTATTCTTTTTAGCAATGTGTACGTATCAATAGTGTCATAATATTTATAATTTGCATGCAACTGTTTTGCCTATACAATATTTGCTTATCGCAGCTAAGCTAGCAATTTTAAGCTCTACCATACACTCAGGCTAACGTGAGTCGTCTTAATATACATTTTGAATAAAACATCTTAGTACAGTGGGACTCTTCAAAAGGTATACAGGCAAATTGTCTCAGTTTCAGGAGAAGTCTCAGTTTCAAGACGATAAGTTCTACAGCATGGCCGTGTACCCTGCAGTTGCGACATATTTTATTTATCTAGCACCATAGGAAATCGTGATGCTAGATCCCTGAATTTGCTTCCAATTAAGTTTTATTACTCCATGTGCTGGTCACTCCTTGGGTGTCGCTTTTTGCGATACGACTCATGAGGGGCGGCGCTGTGGGCAGTCCAATGACTGGATTTTCTTACTTTCGGGGTCGCCCGAGCCTTCATGAATTTTCTTTGTTTTACTTTAGTAGCTTTCGTTTGAGGAGATCTGCAGGACATTATCGTCTCGTATTATGAGAAAACATCTTTATGAATCAACTACACTAGTAGTTAATACAATTTTGGAAGGGTAAGTAATTTTGGGGTTCTATTTCTCACTGAATTTATACATCAATGTGAAATTGTAATATTCTCATGCCAGTCATATGGATGACTCTGTACATTTCGGTTGGTGTTGTCCAGTGCTTACTTATAAAAGCTACAATTGTGTTTAAAACTTCACCAGGGTACTAGACACCTTTTTCAAATAGATTTAGCTGAGGAAACGAGCGAGCAAAGCAGTTTGAACAGTAATTTTTGCAGTTAGTTCTTAAAGGTGAACGATTATATTCATTAAGCAATAAATGGTATAGAAACTGAAAAATAAACCCATGCAACAGTAAAATTTAAATGAGTAAAGGGTAAAAAACGCAGCACATCGAACACTCGCAGCCAAAATGTTCAGAACCTAGTAGTAATAGGGATATAATTTTCAGTTCTACTACAGATAGAAATTTTCAAACTTCTCTGTGGCGTTTTCTGCCAAAAATTGGCCACTTTTCCTGCCCTGGTACACCTTCGTAGGAGCTGCATGCAGACTTCAAAACTTAACGCGCAGATGGAATAGTGCAAGAATATTTGAATAAAGCCAGTTTTCCTGAGAAAAATCCTACTTGCCGTGTAGATATCAATCGGGACGATAGCGCAAAAGTGGTAAGTAGGTTACCCATAACAAATTTACGATTCGAACACTTTACCTCGGAGAAATATATTTGCTCATCTGGCACCAATATGGGCGAGGCAACGTACCATGTTACTCATTTTCGGGTAATGCTGATTCGCTCGTGATCCTTTCGTCCATAACTTACCGTAAGTGCAAACCACAAAAGAACTGTTCGTCTGAGTCGAAGCAATCATTTGAGGCAATGCTTCTTAATTCAGGTGGTCAACCCTTTCTGGTGACGTGATCACACAGCTTGAATTTCAAGGCTGCAGAGTGAAAACAAGGATATTTTATTGCAGCTGTTAACAGGGACATTGTTTGTCTGTTGGCGCAACGTCTTGTATCTCTCTGTAAGTCTGCCTGACATACTCATTCTATGATGATTGCACAGCATGCAGAGTTGGGCACAATGATTGCTCTTCAGTTACTATGACGCAAATGGCCGGATGGACGCAAAAAATCTCAACTGCGTCCATTTCTTACTTATGTGACTAACCTGTGGGTGCCCACCTCTGACGATATACGTAACGGCGAGGGGCCGTTAATGCGTCCGAATTGAAAAAAAAAAATACTAATAATAATAAAGTCTGTGACACAACTTACAATAATTGAATGTTAATGAGAACTAAGGCTGCACACCAAGAGCTTGGACCTCTGCCAAGCAACGGAATGCTAAAATATAGAACGGTAAACGGACTAACTGATCATCACCAAAACTTAATCATCTGTTTGTCATAACATTAGTAACAAACAATTCCCGAAAAATTAATAAGGATCACTATAACTTTTTGAGTAATGTAACTGACAGACAGATAAATGGACCCCTTCATAACTTTTTGAAGCCATTGAGGGTAAAAGGCTACCGAACTTTGTATCGACGGTGAGAGCTCGTACGCTGGCTTAAATAGAAATCAAGCAGGTTAATGCACGATAATTGAAATACTCATTGCACAAAAACAGCAACCCCCCAAAAACTGCATCAACTTCTTTGGTAAAATTTGTGAGGTTGCCACAAGTAAGCAATTCTCATTGCTCGAATTGTCTGTGACTAGCGTGCATGAGGCCAGCGTCTCAGTGCCAAAGCCTCATGGCACCCGCCCCATGACCGGCGCGCAATGCGCAGCGCAGAAGACAAAAGGAAGGGACTTGCGTTACTCACACTGAAGCGGCCGGTGTACGGCCTGCGGTTGACATGGTCGCTTCTCCCACGCCCTGAGGTCGGCCCTCATTGTACGCTTGTCAAGCCATCGAAATTTCCGAAGTTTCCAAAATATAATTGCCCGCAATGGCATCATAACTAAATTTTACCGAAAAATGGGATCTTCCGTTGGGTGCAATTTGCGGTCTTCGGAGCCGTTCACATTACGGTTTCAAATCGCTTCTTCGAGTCTTTCTTTTCCATAGTTTTGTGGCAGATGTAGTACACGGAAGTGCGCTCCCACAGCGGGACCAGCACAGTGCAACGAAAGTACAATGGTCAGGTCAGCCTGCGGTGACGCGCTGCATAATGACTCTCAAAAGGAGAAAGGACGGCAATTATGATAAGTCAAGTGCCTAACAATATTAGCAGTTGCAGTGACAGCGCCTTTTGAGACGTAGCCGCAGCTGCCGCCGGGGATCAACGACTTTCTTCATACCGCACATGGCAAATGCATCGCGACATTTGAACATATAACATCCTTATAGCGACTCTAGAATAGTTCGCAAACATGATTAGTGCTAAAGGAACTTTGCTCCATTACAACTGGGCATTACCAATTAACGCTTCATAGCGCACAGCCACAGCTCAGCAAACAAACTGAACATTAGGCTATCTTCTGATGGTCAATAATTTTACAGGCTCGTTTCGTCTGTCATCATGACCGTTATTATCGACTAGTGTAGTAGTACCTACTCAATTTGTTGGTTCCTTTCTTGCTTGGTAAATTGGCTCGTCACCGTTCCGATTTGAGTAACTACAGAGGTATTAGAAAATTCATCTGCCTCAGGCCTCAATTTGTTAGTAAATAAATTTCCTAAATACGCTGGACGTTCTGTTGATGACTGGTCGATGTCTTTCTTTAAGCTTAGGAGATGACCGGCTTATCGTCTGTAAATCCCACGTTGCTCTTAATGTACATTAACGGTACGCTTATTTACATTATCTCAAGCATCAGTTTTTTCGGATTCAGTTTTCATTTTCGAATTAAAATGTCTTCGCTGGAGATGATGCTGTCCACTCAGAGTAAAGAGTAAAGTCGAACTTCAAAGTTTCATCACTTTACTGGGTTCGATATATAGATCAGTCTTTAACTAGATTACAACTGGGAAGTTTCTGCCATTTCGTGAAATTCACTTTTTACCATAATCATAGCAATAATAACATTGATCAAGAACACATTTGGTTCACAGTTATGCTTAAAACTACATAGCCAACAATTTTATTACCAAACTAAGGGGTCGGCCAGCCACACAAAGAGAAGGCCACACACATGGAAACTACATGAATACACTCAGCCTTCACCTGCAGACGTTAGCACAAAACAGCTTGTTGACGCTCAAAAACAAAATTAATAATAAAAAATGAGTAAGATCATTTTGCTGTAATCATGCAGAGATTTGTCTATCTATGACCCTTGTATTTTCCACAAGGAAGCGTATTTGGTCCATTGTTATTTATCGTTTTCATTAATAATATAATAACCCTTGGAATGAAGTGTGTATAGTACGCAGACGATGCAGTTTTCTACACCAATCGTTAGAATTTTCATGCTGCTGTACCTGATGCGGAAATTTTTATTAAATGCAATGTATCAATGGGTAATGCAATCTAGCCTGACTGCTTACAAAAATGAAACTAAATTAATGCTATCGTCTTCTTGTATTCACCCAGAGTAGCCTTCCATTATCTTCAATAAAAAGAAAAAAACAGAGTGGGTTGTGTCAAATTAGTTATCTTGGACTGATTCTGGATGAAATGCTGAGCTTTAAGGTGCACATCGAAGAAGTAGGGCGTAAGAGTTCTTTGCAAAATTTAGAACAACATCCACGTATGTTAATCATAATTTATTAAAGATAATTTATACTCTTCAGCTCATTTAGTTTTGGTAATGAACATCATAATTTTGGCGGAGCCCCACATTATCAAATTAATAAATTTGGGGTAATCTTGGTGAATACTTCGCGTTCAATACAATATGTGTATAAAGTACCTGCAATGAATTGTAGTGAAATGTACGCTTCTACTCTTCTTTACGAATGATGGAATTTCAGAATGTTTTCCACTATTCTTTCCACAAATTCTTTCAATTCGTCGTTCATAACCATCCTGAAATATTTCGAAAATATTTCAGTCCACTTATCCCCCAACAAACTTACGAAATGAGACATGCTTCTTTCAGTCTCCCAAACGTGTGTTGATGTTGAGATACGCTCAACCTTTTTTCAGACTGCATCACTTCTCAGTAAAATTCCAGTGTATTTATTGGATACCATTCCTGATAAAATGTTCAAAAAATGTAAAGAATACGTCATGCAATGTATTAGCTCTTACTAAATATGTGGCACTCGCATAGTTATATTCAACTTCTAATACAGATATTGAGATATATCAAGGTAAAAAGTTGACTTTACTCATGTCTTAAATGATTTTCGTAATGTACCATTTTTATCTGTGCGTAATAAGGCTATCTACAGATAAACCCACCTACCCCTCTACCGAGCGGCCGCAAAACATTTTTTTGAGGAATGTCAGAATAGAAGGGAGTGCCGCTATTTTGTTTGAAAACTGAAGGAATGAGGACGGCGTACATTCGCTGCCGTCATTCTTGACGGCCAGGTACTCTACTATAGGAATATATTAATGTGCTTCCATTAAATAACCAACAATGTGACGTTCAAACATGGTGGCCATTAAATATATTATTGTTGTATATACCGTCAAGAACAGTAGAAAAGTGTATACATGTATTAAAAGAAAACCAAAGCACTCGTAGAGCGCATTCCTCCGCCAAGCAAGACAACGAATACGAAGACTTCACAGTGGTTTTGAACTATGATTTCCTCGCTATCAGCACCAAAATCTGGTCATTTGTGCTTTTTGACACCAGCTTGCGTTAATATTTTTGAAGATCAGTCCATAACTTTTTGGGTAATGATCTGATAAACATTTTGTTAAACATTAGTCAAACAGACGAACCGATCATCACCAAAAATTTGATCATTTATGTCATTTAACACTGATAATAAGTAATGCAGATGTCATAATGATCCGATCATAACTCTTTGAGTTCCATTGCTAACAAATATAAAATCAGTCATAGGGACAAACGGACAAGCAGACCACGTTCGCACATACAATTTAGCTAGCACAATATAATTTAGTACACTTAATTATACCGTACTTCAAATAACTGAGTCGAACTCTTAAGTCATGCTCAAGAGATAGGCAGGATTTTTTTTCCGGATGGCTCTTCGTCCGGGGCTTTTTCATACCGAGGGTTGTTCTTCGGTGGTTTTTTCCGGATACCGTTTGCAACATTTTCATAGTCAGGTAGAAAGTGAAATGGATAGCCAGAATATCTTTTTTATTCTCTCCTGTTGTTCCTACAACGTGACAAGGGTCGTTCTATAAGTAATGACTTTTTTTTTACTCAAAAAGCTGAAGAGCTACGAAGACGGAAGGGGCACCAATAAATAAAGGGAACGACTTTTGTGCTCCATAATTTATTTTTCGTTGTAGTCAACACCATTCTCTATGTAAGTTTGCCAGCGTTAAGCGAGAGCCTTGATGTCTCGGTAGTAAAAATCAGTGCCTGCTGAGGCGGTTCAGTTCTCCACGGCTGTAATTACGGTGTTGTGATCAAGGAAGTGCTGCCCACGTAATGCGTCTCTCAGCGGTTCGAACAAGTGGAAGTCTGACAGTGTCAGGTCGGGGCTATACAGTGGCTGAGATAGCACCGTCCAGCCGAACTTTGACACAGATTCTGTGGTCTTCAAACTTCAAACTTGTGTGTGGTCTGGAAAGTCGTGTTGTAAATAGAATGTTTCCTACATGAGCATTCGTAAAACCCACCTAGCACACAGTTTACTATATCTTAGGAATGACAACATGGTTTCCAGTGCACTCACACCCGCATGAATCTCTATACGCATTGTATTCCCTGATATCGCCATTCGGCGCGGATGAGTTGATCGAGGCGCACATAGTTTTCAAGGGTGCTAGCTGTGCATGGGCGTCCGGTGCGCACTTAGTCACTCACATCTTGGTCGCCTCTCTGAAATTGTCCTTTACATCTCCTAAATGTGCTGACATCAACTGCATCGGCTTGGTAAACTTTCATCAGGCGCCGGTGAATGTTGATTGGTTCAACTTTTTTCTGCATCGAGATATTCAATAACACATCTCGTTTCTGACAGAAGTCGATAAGAGAGATTACGTTCATAGAGTGTCCCACAGTTAATATGTGCAATAGAGAGATGAAACTTTCAGGTCATGGGTGCATAAGTTCAGTCAACGTAGCAATGCAATTATTGACAATCCCTTTGGGCTGAATAAAAAAAACATAGGAGGCATTATTTTGGTGCGGCTCTCGTACATATGCGCTAAACTTGTCATGACACCGCCTCTGTAAATAAAACTATTATTCATATTTGCTTAATTTTTAATCAGTTTCTTCACTGAAGAATATTTCTTAAGTAACTACTTTAATTCGGGTTCTCTGTGAAAATTTCTTAAGAAAATTTGAAGAATCCCTAACTGGCTATAACTCTGTAACGGCTTCAGTCTCTTATAACAGCTGTTTGAGGCGCACGCGTCCCCGCCGTTGTATCAGCTTTATCTGTGCATATGAAACACTTCTTATGATCTTTTTCAACCGGAGTTTCCGCCATTATCAATCCATCCTCCCGTCCCGAGGACTGCAAACAAGAGCTCATTTGCTGTGTTCTGACCAATGTTTGACAAAACCACACCTAGGGTCGTCTTGATGAAATGGTGACGATGTTCGTATTCCATGCAAAAAACATAAAATAAGATTTTTTGATTATTCATGATATGCATTAAAGTTATGAACTTCCAAATATTAGACTGATCCTCTATCACAGTTCTTGTTAAATATATTTCCTTATAAATTCTTTCAACTGTCCTCAATCCGGAAACATTGAAGTTAAATTTTGTTTGCGCATCTGCGAATAGCAAAAAAAGACATATTTCACATTTCGGTCCACATTTCTTGTTAACAGCGGACTAATCGAAGAAATTACTAATACTCTCGAAAACCCTTCAGCTGCATGCAAAACTGTTGATTTCAGATGTAAGTAGTGTTATTACGGAAACTCCATAGCATGTTGCATCATCAACGTTAGTCGGGCATTTTTATTTGCTAAGAACAAGGAAACCAATAGAAGAGGAATATTCTTACCAGCCAAGGTCCATTCACACGCATTTGTTTACATACAGTGCCTCAACAATGCCACGGACCGCCATTCCCACCAGTGCCGCAGCTAACCCCTTCGTCACGCCGACTTCCTTGAAGTTCAAATCGCGCTCATCGGTCGGTCACTTAAAGCCTAAATGAACGGCTATTCAACTTCAGTTCATGGATATTTTCCTCCGTGGAAATGATAGAAAATTTTTCATTAATCTCAAGAAAATGTGACAGGGGAAGCATTGCACTTGATTATACAGAGTTGACAGAGTCAGATTAATCTCTGAAGTGCGGTAGCTTTCATGAGGAGCTAAGGTGCAGGTTATGATGGGGTCCGTAATTGAATTCTGAACGTCAGGGGAGCGACGCTTTTGGACGTTAGCAGGCACCCGAGCCTCCACTAAATTGCTCGCCATTTTTCTTTACAGTTGCTGCTGAAGTGGATACGGGTAGTATTTGCAGCCCAGTAACGGTAACATTTCATTAAAACTGTCATTAACGTGCATGTAAAAGAGAGCGATCGGCAACAGGAAAGGCCTGTGTGTTGAAGTGTCATCTCAGAGCAGCTAAACGTACGTTACGACAAACGTTATTCCTTAAACACACTTAGCCTTTTTCCCTTCCCCTTTATAAACGACAAACGTTTCGTGAGTAGCATGCTGGTATTATGAAACACAACAGACTCGCCAGTTACTTCAAACTGCGTAAACTGTGAACATAACTGC
Organism: Parhyale hawaiensis; assembly: GCA_001587735.2. Classification (NCBI taxonomy): domain Eukaryota; kingdom Metazoa; phylum Arthropoda; class Malacostraca; order Amphipoda; family Hyalidae; genus Parhyale; species Parhyale hawaiensis. Next base: position 22,198,140 of record LQNS02015106.1, on the reverse strand, counting down.
AGTATATCCGAACAGATTCGACTACGCGTTTATCAAACGACTGAGGGTACAGAATATCTGCAGCTAGCTCTCCATTTACGCTCTGTCATTCCATTGGTGCCCTGATAACTATATATTTGCTCCAGATCATTCTATACAGCTAAATTTCATTCATCTGCGCGACGCCGCAAAATTTCACCCTTCGCTCTCAAGTTCCGGGTAGAAATATTACAAGAAGTACAAGATAAAATTTAAATGAGAAAAGCATCAATATTGAAGAGCAAACTTATAGCGCGAAGCAGATGGCTACCTGAAGGGAAATAAGAGTTAGACAGCACCTATTGCGAAGTCACACGACTACGTTTGGACCGACATTTTGCTTAAATGAAAGACTTGTATAGAAAGAAAATGGAATTAGTTCTGACCCCGGTCTTGTGAGTCCAGGCGCTGCAACGTAAGGCGCCGTATTACTAATTGCTAGGCCGCTCTTCACCTCCAGCCGCTGTCACCGATCCATTCTCTAGCTTAGGACTTTTCCCGGAAACGAGCAGGATTTGTTCGCGCTGCATCGCAGGAGCCCGGGAGATAAGAAGGTTGTTTCTTGGATTCCCGCGGGTGCGGAATACTTACTGTCTGCAAGAACAACCAGGTGCAAACGCAAGCTGTCATCCTTTTGGCTGCAGTCGCAGATAAGATCTCTTCAGCAGACAAAATGTCACGCAAACAATGGGCGTTCGCATCAATGCGCGACGAGAGCCGTCAGAAAATCATGCGCGATGCATGACGGCTGTGCTCTTAGATGCAAAAAAAATGATTTTCAATTCACTTGTGGCAATAGTCGCGGTGACCTATTTATAGCAGGACTTTTGGCTTGCATCTTGAGTCGTACCCCTGAATACAATAAAAACAATCACGCAAACAAACACATCAATGATAAGAACACCAACAAATTATTTATTACGTATGCAAGACGAGGGCATTCGGAAACTTGATCACACTGCACTTAAAGAGACTAGCTATGCAATACGCCGATCTGACTAGTGACCGTTAGAAAATTAGTTAACAGTGAAGATTTATGTATAAAATTCCAACTTGTTTACCTGGCTGTCAACTTGCCATGATAACTCGGCTTTCATGACACAGGTGGCACTGATTTGGTTAGGGTTAGGTTCTAGGTTAGGCCCCCTAGTACACTTTTTCTAGATTCTGCTAAAATGGGACGTGGAAAAGCTATAACAAACGAGGAGAAAGAAATTAACATCAAAGAAACTGCTAAAGGCACCTCTCCTGATGTTATTGCCCGAAAAATAGGACGCCATATTGGCATATTGACAAAATTTTTGAAGAACCCTTCACCCAGGATAAAACGATCAGATGCTGGGCATTCAAGGATCTTTGTCTAGGGGGCCTTGATCGACTGCCGCTGCCAAAATTAGAAAACAAACCTAGTAAGCGCGTCCTATATTAACCCTGAGCCGAGGGACCTAAATCATATGTCTCGCACCAATAGCTTTATTAAAATGACTATCCTTTGGTAAATTATAAAATTGAAATGAAGTCGACATGAACTAATAAAAAAGTTTGACGTTTCGGGAGTGTCATCCCATTTTCAAAACCTTCTAAGGATATATACCTAACAACAAAAATTTTTCTATTTAAGAAGACCTAAAACGTGATGGTGTTAGCAGTGTGGGACCTAGAGGGCGAATGGCCACGGTGCGCTATGGGGTCCTTATATAAGCGTCGAGCGGCACGGGAAGCGGAGGAAAATCGGGTGAGTGCAGTCGGAGGAAAAAGCGTCAGCCATGGTTGTGACGAGTGGTACAGCTGTAGTCGTTA
>LQNS02015106.1:22183818-22196158 GCA_001587735.2 Parhyale hawaiensis | reverse complement strand
ATGACCTCAGCTGTACCTCTTCACACTATCCCCGACTAACTAACTACACATCTGCTGACTGTACGGGGGCTGGCGCCCGGCCCCTGCTCACAGCTTGGTTCGTCCGCTCTTTGTGTAGGACAGACATTTTCCCCCCATGACTGTCCATGTTCTTTTTCTCCCCGCCTATATAACTACTACAGCTGTACCACTCGTCACAACCATGGCTGACGCTTTTTCCTCCGACTGCACTTGCCCGATTTTCGTCCGCTTCCCGTGCCGCTCGACGCTTATATAAGGACCCCATAGCGCACCGTGGTCATTCGCCCTCTAGGTCCCACAATGCTAACACCATCACGTTTTAGGTCTTCTTAAATAAAAAAAATTTTGTTGCTAGGTATATATCCTTAAAAGGTTTTATTAGGTTTTTGAAAATGGGATGACACTCCCGAAACGTCAAACGTTTTTATTAGTTCATGTCGACTTTATTTCAATTTTACAATAGCTTTATTTGTAGCGTACAGTTCACACACTAGGCAGTCCATCATCACTCCATCATTTATGCATCGTTGATACACAATGGCATTGCTTTCATCCACAGTGTTCACTCCGACGAAAGTTGTTACATCAAAGTAGGAAAATTAGCACGAAAAAAATAGTCTCTTCTTTGCAAATTTGCTCTAAAGAATATTTTGCCCATTTCCTTCGTTGATCATGTATTCCATTTGCTCATTGTACAATGTGACAATCAGTCTCCATGAAGCTGCTAGTAGTACTTCAGAAGCATATAGTTCTGATAGTTGCAAAACTAGAAGTGCATTCAATTCTGAAGCTTCCCAACTCTTACCATCATCTGCAACCTGGTCTCATTTTTACCAATCATTTTTCTACAAAGCGTAACTGGATTCTCGTAATTTCCCACTTGGCCCAATGTTCGCCTGATTTCAATAGAAGGTGCAAGGAAAATTGTAAGTATAGCGATATACATATAGAAATAAATACGAAATCCGAATTATTTTACAGTGTTCATGTTGATGAACAGCATAGGTACAAGTCATTTCTAACAGAGAAGCAAATGAACCATTTTTGGAAGGCCAGTTTTAATATAACAACTAGAGGGCCAAGCCGTAAAATATGACGGCAGTATTTTGTGACTAATTTTTTCTTGTTCCAATTCCCAGTATAGGTTTTACTGTACAATGGGGTCATCCATGCAGGCCTGATCTTCCTTTAATCAAACGCAAGTTCTACAGCAATGAACTTTGCGGTAGCAAAATATCTGCTGCAAGATAAGACACGAATATAAGTTAGGAATTGGCCAAACGTTGAGCAGCACCAAGAAAATATAGTTCTATCAAAAAATTCACCGGCTTACCGTATCGTGGAAACCAACAGAGAGTTGAACCTCAAGCGTCAAAATTTGGCTGTAATCTAAATTCAATTGATACGGGCGTCTGTTCAGGGTGAAATTTCAACTGCTACAAAAAGATTCAGCTAAAGAATGCAAAAGGGAAAGTGATTACGCACAAAAGAAATGAAAATTCCAACTAAGACTGAGATTCTCGAACTTCTAAGAAGGACTTCAGCTGAAAAATATGCGACAAAACTCATATCCTTTGAAGGATCAAAACTCTTGCAAAGATACCGCTGTTCATCTGCCACGCTCAGAAGAAGAATCATAATCGTCCTGTCTGAATGAACCAAGCTAGTTTCGAAAGGGAAGCTAGATTGGGAAAATGCAGTATTTCCATTTTTCATCATATATTTCAGAAGCTATATTGGTCACCATTACTCCAAGGGCGGAATCTTTATGGTACCTCAACTTGCTTTTCAGTAGATGAATTCTCTCCTTTCTTAATCCTTAATATTTATTCTCCTTATATCGGAGCCCTGCAACTGAAAATTCTCTTTATGACTGTTTATTGGCGGCGATGGCCTCGATCTAGAGCACGGATCCGAAGTGAGCGTTTGTTTTTGTTGGTGATGTTAATGCACACCACAGGGACTGGTTGGGATCTGCATCACCGACTGATTGTCATGGTGTAGCTGCGTTGGACTTTTGCACCTTGTATAGTTGTGTGCAGTTAGTTCGCGGGTCCACGCATATTGCTGGTAACTGTCTCGACCTCGTTATGACTGATGTCCCGGACTTGATGACGGTGACAGTTGGCTCCCCCATTGGCTCTTCGGACCACTAACACCTAGTTATGTCCTTGGACCTTAATCAGGTCGTTCCTGAGGTAGACACAAGGAGAATGGTATTTGTTAAGAGCAGGGCTAATTGGGTGGCTATTACTCGGGCACTAAGAACGTTACCTTGGCGCCAGATTATTCATAGTGAGGATCCTGTCTCTGAGCTTAACGACTTGACTGATGTCCATTTTGGCGAGGTTTGTCCCTAAGAGGACTATTCCTTATAGGTCGCGGGATAAGCCGTGTTGACGACCAGTGTCGGTTAGCTTTCGAAGCTAAACAAGCGGCTTATCGGGCATGGCGACGTTCGCGTGACTGCACGTTGTGGTTGACCTATGTTTATCGTAGGGCCGAGGCTAAGCGTGTGTATGAGGAGGCAAAGCGTCGTCTGAGGCAGCGTTTCAGGGAGTCTCTGCTGAGTATTGACCATCCACATCGTTGGTGGAGTGAGCTAAAGTCCTAAGTGTTCGGTGCTGAACCTTCGTTGCCGCTCCTTATTGGTCCAGGTGGGGGCATCATTACTGATCCCTTGGCAAGTGCGGAGCTTTTGTCGGCTCACTCCGACGGAAAGCAGAGCAGAGATGTTATCTCATTGCTTCATGGATGCCACCCTGAACCTCGCTTGACCTCTTTGGCGTTCAGATCTGGTGCAATCAAGGTGCTGCTTGAGGGCCTCGATTCGTATGGAGCTGTGGGTCCGGTGGGAATGTTTCCTTTGTTCTATAAGCAGCTGGCTGATGTTCTTGCCCCTAAGCTTGCAGTGATCTTCCGGCGCCTAATACGGTTAGGAAATTTTCTTCGTTGTTGGCGAACTGGGAATATTACTCCTATTCCCAAGGGTCCGGTGTCGCCCTATGTGGCCAACTATCGACCCATCACACTGTCGCCCATTTTATCGAAGGTGTTCGAGAAGTTGATCGCTGGTAAGCTTGGTCGTTTCACTGAGGCTACGTGGTTGCTGCCTGCTGGTCAGTTTGCGTAAAGAATTGGCTTGGGTTGTTGTGACGCTCTCTTGTCGGTGTCGCACCATTTACAGTCTGCACTGGATTGTAGGTCGGAGGCACGCCTTGTCCAGTTGGACTTTAGCGCTGCCTTTGACAGGGTTAACCACAGGGGTCTATTATACAAGCTGGAGTCCTTTGGTGTGGGTGGTAGGGTTTGGTCAATCATTTGCGATTTTATTTATGGGCGGACGCACAAGGTGTTTGTTGACGGCGTTTTGAGCGCCTCGGTCGGGATGGCGTCTGGCGTCCCTCAGGGTAGTGTGCTTGGCCCGCTGTTGTTCGTTCTCTATAATAGTGGCATGTTCTCTTCGCTTGAAAACACGTTGATCAACTATGCCGGCGGTTCCACTTTGATGGCAGTGATACCTGCTCCTCGCCTGCGTGATGCTGTAGCTCAGTCTCTGAATAGGGATTTGTCACGCATTAGTGCATGGTACTCGGCCTGGAGTATGAAGCTGAATGCTGGTAAGACCAAGTCGATGATTATCAGTCGGTTTCGGACACTTGTACCGCGGCATCCCCAACTGGAGATTAATGACACTTTACTTCAGGAGTCTAGCTCCTTGGAGATTCTTGGTGTTGTCTTTGATGAGAAGCTTGCAGTACTTTTGAGCCGCATATTAGGAGGTTGGTGTCACGCGCTTCCACAAAGATTGGACTCCTGCGTAAGGTGAATTCCGTGTTTGGTGATGGTCAGGTTACCCGTAAATGTTTTTATGCTTTTTTGCTGCCTGTGTTGGAGTATTGCTCACCGGTCTGGGCTTCAGCTGCTCACACTCACTTGCGTCTGTTAGGCCGACTTGTTAGTTTTCAGCCAGCAGGCTGTGCGCTGATAACGATCTAGTGAATCTGTCCCTCAGGAGAAGAATCACAGAGCTATATGTTTTATAAAGTGTACAATAATGAGAGGCATTAGTTGTCTTCTACTCTCCCTGCCCTCAAGGATTCGGGAGAGAGAGACTCATGCTGCTTGCGGAGCGTACTCTTTCACTTTGGAGGCTGTCGGATGTCGAACTCATCAGTTCTGTCGGTCCTTCGGGCCTGGTCGGCTAAGATTTGGAATTTGTTGCCGGCATCGGCTTTTGGTCGTATTGGCCTGCAGGCGTTTAAGTCAGTTGTTAAGGTTTTTTTTTTGCTGGATTTCCTTTAGCAGCGTTTTGTTCTTCACGGTGTTGCAAGATACTTCATTTGGGTTGCATTACCTGTCCGTGAGAGCTCAAGCGTGAAGTTTTAATAATAATAATAATAATCATAATAGCGTGACGGACGGAAGGACCAACATTGGAGCAGGCGAGCGAGCAAGCAAGTGGACACTGAGCAAGCTACCGACAACTGTGTATCCTTATATAATAAGAGACTTCGTCTAATTATTTATTCATTTATTTTATGTCCGTTCTTAAGGAAATAGATAGGCGAAAAATAGGCCAGGTTACATATTTTGTAATTACATTGAAATCGATGACCGGGCTGCAGAAGATGGCGAAGTATGATCCTTATCCCTTTATCTGAGGACACTTCTTGCTTGAAATACCATGGAATCGGAACAATATGTATGCAGCTTCTGGAGTCAGATTTTATAACGTTTTTTTTTTTTTTTGTCAGGGCACGACTTACAAATTCAGCAGATGGTCAACGAAGCGCTCTGGAGGTGATGATATTTCACGGACAGTGGACAATTACTTCTTCTTTCTTACTGTCTTTCTTATTTGTCGAAGCAGTTGTCTCTTCATAGGCCAAAATATCAGCACTTCAAATGAAGCAGATATTTGAGTTGGAAAGATGGTATCATTGATAAGGAGCGTTAACATTTTATATAAGCTGACCTGGCTGGAGTTGCATTCACGTTTATTGGAGTGGTTTAATCAAGATTTTACTTTTACCAATCGATGTTAGAAGACCTAAGAATGGGAACACGACAAAATATCAATGAAGAAAATAAAGAAGTAAGTCAGAGAAAATTTCGCACCGGCCTATAGGTATTAAGCAAACATTTTGATTATTGTGCGATTTTTTCATGCACGGGTCCACTAGTTACAGTATTATAAAGTGGACGAGGAACTGCTCGAAGGGCATGAACGTAGATAAGGTACTCTGCGAAAATGAATTTGTTGCTGGCATCGGCTTTCGGTCGTATTGGCCTGCAGGCGTTTAATTCAGCTATTAATGGCTTTTTGCTCGATATCCTTTAGCAGCGTCTTCGGCTTCCCGTTGTTGCAAGGTGCTTCATTTGGGTGGTATTACCTGTACGTGGGATCTCAAGCGTGAAGTTTTAATAATAATTACGTAGTTTCACCGATCTGCTAACCCTCTAAATATAATGTTTGAAGTATACTGCAGCTTTGCTTTACAATATTAGTCAATTGATGCACTTCAGCGATATTGGGTTTCACATGTTATGAAACTTTTTTTTTTTTGCGACACGATTGAGAGAAGCCCGCATTATACTAACCGTTAACCGTGTTAAAGGCTACTGCTGTATTGAGACAACAGTGCACTCGTGGAAAAGCTAACCCTTGGCCCTGTATGGGATTCGTCCCTTGCATAGCAAACACTGCACAGCGCTAGAAAACACTTGCTCCCAGGCTGCGGATATAATAAAGGGATTTTTTCTGACTTGTTTTTATTTATACTGAGGGACATTATAGAACAATAACACCTTTAAAGATGGTTATACTGAGGGACACAGAACTATAAATATCGTACATGAGGGGTTTTCATTATTTTATGCGTATTGGCTGGAATGTTCCAGAAATAAAATTACGGAAAAGAAAGAATAACTTTCTTTCGTAGGTGGCAGAAGAGCACGAGACAAAATAGGTTGAGAACCATTGGACGAATGTTGCTCTACTTGTGTACTTACAAAAAATAACGCACTGCCTTCGTGTCAGTTGAGAATAATGAATCATCCAGGTTGAGTAATATGATACGAAATGTGAAATTTGCCTCAATTTTTTTACATTTTTGTTTTCTAAAGCAATGGGAAATATATCTAAAAACACTGCTTACTTCGACATCAATTATGTATTTAAGGCATTACTTGGCATACAAAATAGCCACAAGACTTCGACGGATTTCTTTCATTTTATTTTGCAAAACGTAAAGTGCGTAAAAGTCTGATTTACTGCATTAAGTGCTGCACTCAGTTTAGCAGGAAATTAATTGAGGTGTGGATATCGGATGTGCGTACCGATGAATTGCCAGGCTCTACTTCAAATTGCAGTCCTGGAATGACGCTTCTTGGCAAGGCAGTGTATTTAGCTTGTGTATTGCAGCACCTGTTTCCATGAAGACACAGCAAAGTATTGCCGTAGTTCCTGCAGCTCAAGAGAACTAACGGCTACCTGCAGTGTGTGGATAGTCAACAATCAGGAGACCGTTATAGCTCACAGCAGTCGCTGTTGTATAGACGCGAGTGCACATTTTCGTCAGCTTGAGTATCAGGCATGGACTTTAACTTTCAATTGAATATTACTTTCTTAACAAGTGTTGAATTATTTAAAATGTAGTATTGCAGACGCAATACAATTTAATAGGAATGACATGCAATGTACACCAAGAGACACGCACAGCAGAGGTTCAGACAACAGTCCGCAATTCCTTTGGTCTATGGCGAGATCGATTGGATTGCTTTGGTCCAGATGATCCAAATACTTTCCAAATGATCTTATCTAAACCCTCAGTATTGACCGTTCGATTCGCTATTTTGCGTCTAGCTTCAGACGTTAATCGCAAACCGGCTACGCTTGAGTCTAATTGGAAACTCACTGCTGCTCTGCAAAGGACGGAGTCTTCAGCTAACGGTTTGGCAGTAAGACATGGGATTAGTTTCAAATTACGGAATCCAACGCTCAGCAACGAGATTTCACATAAGTTAAAGCTAATCACAACTGAATATCTTAGTAAAAGGAAGCGAATATAAGACACCATTTCCCTTAACCCTATCCGTTACCAATTTCTTCCAGCCTCTTGAGCGCCAAGGCAACACAAATTTGTACCGCCCACTAAAAATGCTTATAACTTTATCAATATTATAGTTTTTTTTGCTTCATGGTCTCAAAAGTCATTTATTCAACTATATTTTCACCTATTTGATTAAAAAAAAAAATAATGCCTCAGTGCTAGTAGTTTTAAGGGCAATTAAATTCGGATATAAAAAATATCTCAAGTAAATACTGGGTGAATACTCCGGCAGTACATCTGCTACAGTTTTCATACTTTCACAAACTGAACGTATAATCGCTTCTATTTTTCATTTCGAGCCTTGTTGCTGTCTTTTAGTGATAATTTTGAAAGTTCATTTCGCATAAAAAGAAAATCTACACGGAAATGTTATCATCTAATTTTCTGAAATATTTATATTTATCTATGTTTTTGGATGTAATGCGCGGGTATATTAGAATTTTATTGATAGTCATGTTGAATTGAGAAAAGTTACGGAATTTTGGGCGCTGAATATCACTGGGAGCAGAACTGTGAACGAAAAACGATAGGGCGATACAATTTTGTACCGCCTTGGAACAGATAGGGATAATTAAGAGAGCGGCAGCTTCAGGTGCACGAGCTTTGCTCTACGACGAGAGAGTAGCAAAATGTTCTTGAGAAAAAGGGAATAAATGCAATGTTTCCAACTGTATTAAGACTATCGCCGAATCTTGGTGATTCAATTCGCAAGTAAAACATGAGTGATTTCATAAATAATTGAAAAGAATCTTTACAAGCTCGTAAACATTGAAAAAGCGTGTAAAATCACAAGTTACTTGCGCCATCATTAAGTATATCGCAAAACGAACTGCTAACACTGCAGTTGTAGCGAGAACGGCAGTTTTGTAGCGTAACGGAACAAGAACAACTGCGGAATTTTAGAACGTTCAAATCTCCGGAGTAAAATAACCATAAAAGCGCAGTTCCGACGCTGCACAAGCATCTTGTTGCAAAGCTCCTAACACGAGAAGGCGGCGCTAACTGAACAGATTGAGTCATTTTAGCTTCTAAAGGTCAATAGGCCACAAATGTTAAGGAACGGGACGTCCGTGTGATAAAAATATAAAGAAAATCTTATCACGCTTCCGACCTCAACTCACGAAGACACCATAGATGAATTGGGAATCTTGCGTATGTCAGCAATATGAGATCCACGAAGCTGATCACCGATCCCTATAAAAGTTCTTTTTAAAGGCCAGACGATTGAATAGAGAAGAGGCGGGGCAGGCAGACATGTACTCGCTGCAGCCAGAGCTGCAGCTCTAGCACAGGGCGCTCACGACCCCTTGAGAAGGCGTGACGTTCACCACAGAGTTCAACATGAAGTAACTACTTTTGATTGATGATCATTGTGCTTCGAGAGTAGAGAAATTCTTGATAAGAACCTCTTTGGGTAACGATCACCGCATAATTCTTTCAATAAACAGGGTCGTAGAAACCGCTGTTACCTAAAGAATTCGAAGAAAGGGCATCGATCGTTACCTCATTCATGCACGCTGGAGATTTTTGTCCTAAAACTCTGAATTAGTTAACACATAGCGGTGACGGACATTGCCTTAGGAGTATCGTATAGGTAAAGAGATTTCCCTACCTCCAGCCTTGCGCCACAGGTGTGAGATTGTAATCTGTTGTACAAGATCTCATGAAATGGAAGCCTTAGGAAGCTCAAGAGAGTTCTGCTTTTTATTGGAATGAATGTGGGTTTTGAATGGTGGCATGTCTTCACTTTGCGATACAATAGAGAGCGTGCGCGGCTTATGTAAATTTTCACCCATGACAGGATCAGCGAGGCGCAGTTCCACGTAATAAGAAGAATTAGGATTTTTTCCTTAAGACTCCGTTGCCATTTCTCTGAAATCATCACCTACTGAATGTGATGAACAATTACGGAAAGCGAATAACTTAATACAGACTTTTACGAGTTATACAGGACGCTGTGTACACGATAGTGCTAGCACATATTGTGTGCGGATCATCATACGCAATATCAAACAGTTCCTCTTCGTCGCACATGTTAAGACTAATCGTTATTGTTTGTTAGATTTATTTGAAATCAAGCATTTGTGCAGTGAATTAATTGTATGCGAGTAGATAGAAGTAATGTATACAGTAAAGCCAATTTTCGATTGTTTCCGTGATTTTTTTTTTTTTCAAAGTAAATGAAGACTCGACAATGGGCTTGATAAAAACTGGATACCTACACTCAAAGAGGATAAGTCGGAAAGTTTTCGTACAGCAATATTTTCCATGCACTATGAGGATAGATTACCTCCACCTATACTTAGGTATTTAGGTGGAAAGCCCTAGAGCATTGAAATTTTGTCATCTGAAGCCTCTAATATCTTCAAACCTTATCATCTACCTGCGCACTGTGCTACAGTTATGCAATGTGGACCGCCGTGGGAGCAACAAGAGGTGGTACTCCTACCTCACACTAACTACTTAAATTTTTCTAAACTCAAGAACCTAGAGGTAACATACCGAAAGTTTGGAATAACTTATTTATATATTTTTACACTAGCAAGCTCGTCCAATGTTCTACCCGAGAGCGAGGCAATTTATCTTATTTTGAGCCTTGAGGCTACGAGCTCACGTGAATTTCAAGGTGTTTCTCACATTTCAAAAAATACAGAAAAAGAGCTGATTTAGAGCAGAACATTTTTGATTTACCGCTCAATTTTATACAACAACCCTGTCCTATATTGTCCAGTAGTTAATATATATGTGATTATATCTTATACCCAAGAACGTTTACTAAGCAGCTACCAAATATAAACTCTCAAGTGCTAAAGCGAGTAATGATAATTTTGCGAACAAACACGAACATTACTAATTGGTCTTCAGAACGGTGACTGTAAAACTTTTGTAATAAATTACTTCATGATGCTTAATTCGTAAAAATCAAATGGAGATTGGTGTTCTTGATATCTGACGAGGCTGTGCCTCTGGTCCAAATGCTTAGTTTTCAGCTAACTTCTTAAGAACCAAGTACAATGTCGGCCTCTCGTAGGACCAGCACTATTTCACACGTAGGATAGGAAGGACATATGTCTTACAAAAATAGTTGTATTTTTAGGCTGTACGTAAAATTCCGCTGAATATTGCATGTTGCAATAGCATTATTACAGACGTAAACTGGAATAACAAAACAGTTGGCGAGTTGCATTAAACTTACAAATTTTTATTGAACAAGGTTTCGTATAGATGATTCACTTCAAAGAAATTTACCTAGTTATTTGTAAAAAAATAAAGCAAAATTCTTTTCAAATATACTTCGCCGTAGATAATTTAGTCTAAAGGTCACATACTTTATAACATGATTTCATTTATTTGAATAGCCGTACCAAATAAGCGCTACACACCACTTATGATGACAATTCAGCTTGGGTGTAAAACATTATCTTAAAATTTTCTTTTATGGTTTTTCCTTTGTATCAAATTTCATTTAATGTGCGTTGCCTTGCCACCTACGCGCATGTCATGTGATCCATAGCTACATTATACGAGCACTTGTGAAAGGAAAGGAGCTTGTTCGTTATCGCTTAGAACGCATGTGCTTAAGATGTCGAGGGTCCGTCATGGGTGTTGACAAGTTCAGCTCTCAGTATACTAAGTTTAGCATAAATCAACTTCTTAATATTATAGGCTTAGTCAATGAAACGGCATCACGAGCGCAAAGTTAAATAACAGTAGCTACAATAAAAAAAGAATAAGGCAGCTATATACTGTCGTTTGAATAGATGAAAGTCCAAGCATAACTGTGGTCGCAGATTTTATCTATTGAATCTTAGCTCTTGGAAGCTTTCTTTAACCGTCAGATGCACGCACCTTGTTGCAAAATAAAGGATCTGCTTTGAATATTCACCGTGGCAATATGAATAGAGAATTTTCGAGGCGTAACCGTCCTTGGCGGCTCGAGCCGACGACAGCTCGGCCGTTAGCGCCGTTAACTGCTTGCAGAAAAGAAGCGGACCTTGCATAAGTGGAGGTCGTCGTGACCCGCGAGTAACGTGTAGATCGAACCAAAGGCCCATGAGTGGCTCTTGATACAGTGATTAGAGGATCAGTAAATATTAGCCAAACTAACTGTTGCAACGCGGTCCGACCCCAACTGAGTCACGCCACCGCTACAATTTTTTATTTGTGACGGAAAACAGTGGAATTATCCGCAGAGCGGTCGTGCAGAGATGCAGGCCGGTAAAAATACTGAAAATTTCGCCAGTTCTCCACGGCTATCAGCGATAAGCTCATCGGACGAGAAACAATAGATTCTTGGTACAACTCCCCGACACACACATGCACCCATAAGCGCTGCTACAATGTGTTTTAGGACTCTATTGAGTCATAAAATAAGACAGATTGAATCATGCATGCTGATCAGAACAGACTATTCCACAACAAAATAAGAAAGGAAAATAAGGCGGAAACCAACTGTCACAGAACAAAGTTAAAGCAGAGTTGGCTGATAAGATTATTCGAATTACGAACAGTGACTAATCAACCGAAATTAAACTCAGTCGATTTTTATTTACAACTCGCTGTCATTTGACATTGGGTGCCTTAGAGGTGGTGCCGTGTGTAGGACACGTTCAGTCATCTGTTGGGAGGTGTTGCCGTGGGTAGGACACGTTTAGTCATCTGTTGGGAGGTGTTGCCGTGGGTAGGACACGTTCAGTCATCTGTTGGGAGGTGGTGCCGTGTATAGGACACGTTCAGTCATCTGTTGGGAGGTGGTGCCGTGTGTAGGACCGTTCAGTCATCTGTCGGGAGGTGGTGCCGCGTGTAGGACACGTTCAGTCATCTGTTGGGAGGTGGAGGCGTGCGTAGGACACGTTCAGTCATCTGTTGGGAGGTGGTGCCGTGTGTAGGACCGTTCAGTCATTTGTCGGGAGGTGGTGCCGTGTGTAGGACACGTTCAGTCATCTGTTGGGAGGTGGTGCCGAGTGTAGGACACGTTCAGTCATCTGCTGAAGAGGTGGAGCCGTGTCAGTCATCTGTTGGGAGGTGGTGCCGTGTGTAGGACACGTTTAGTCATCTGCTGAAGAGGTGGAGCCGTGTCAGTCATCTGTTGGGAGGTGGTGCCGTGTGTAGGACACGTTCAGTCATCTGTCGGGAGGTGGTGCCGTGTGTACGACACGTTCAGTCATCTGTTGGGAGGTGGTGCCGTGTGTAGGACACGTTCA
>LQNS02015106.1:22143080-22166302 GCA_001587735.2 Parhyale hawaiensis | reverse complement strand
GCAGGTATTCGTACAAATACGAGAAATTTAGAAGCAAGGTGAAAAGCATTCAAGGCAGGACGCACTGCAAAATCAGATAAAGTAATACGAAATGTATTTAAAAATGTATTTAATTTTTTTTAAATACATTGTATTTAAATACTCGAAAATTTAGTTAAATACAGTATTTAATTACACGTTTTTGAAAGTATTTGTAAATACATTTTCAAATACCAAAATGTATTTAAATACAATGGTATTTAAATACTGCCCATCACTGGCAGTGGAGTAGCCAGGGAAGGATCGTGGGGGACACACTCCCTCCCTAAAAAGTTACACGCACCCTTCACTGGAAATGAGGCCCTGAAAAAATGCACTATTAAGGGCTTAGCTTCTGTGTCGCGCTGTCCCTCCCCCCACCTCCCCGTTGAATTTTACTGGCACTCTTAGTGCCCACCCCCACATGGAAATTTTCCAGATCATTACCCGTTCATTCAGAAGAGCCCAGGGGCATTAAAATCATTAAAAATACCTTGCTCAGCTGCACATGACTGCTGACCTCCGCGTATCATTGGACCCGTGGAATATTTATACAAGTTAGCAGAACCCGTGAAACGTTCACTGTCTGGCTTGAGGCGCTTCTGATAGATCAGTGAAACCGTTGCAGTGTACCATGGCAATTCCCCGTCAACATCACAAACAACACCGAGATTCGATGTATGATATCTTACGCGATCAGTCATTTTGCTGATAATAATTACTGAAGCTGCCCTTGTCTAAGTGGACCCGTGGGGTATATTTATACGTTGCTCTGTCTAGCTGGACCCGTGGAATTCCTTTGGTAGTAAGCCACGGTAGAGGTTCCCAAAGAATTTTTCTTAGGAATTTCGGGCGAAAAAACAATTAAAATTACCTGGCCTGTGATCGAGAGATAAGTCACCAGCCGTATCACAGATACGCCAGCTTCCCGAACTCAATAAAACTCGAATTTCCTTCTATCTATTAATGATGAAGAGTGTGACCAAAAGGTAAGTAGGTACGTACGTACGTAGGTACTAGCGTATTAATACTGAGCAAGGTATTTTTAATAATTTTAATGCACCTGGGCTCTTCTGAAGTAACGGCTTGGGATTTGAAAAATTTCTATGTGGGCGTGGGCACTAAGAGTACTAGCAAAATTCAACGGGGGAGGGGGGAGCGAGACACAAAAGCTAGGCCCTAAGCGGTACATTTTTCATATTATTATCAACCAAGAGAATGGACTTGATGTATCACACATCGAGTCCTTGAGTTGAAGAATAAGTGTGGTGTTACCATGCTAAAAGGAACCTGTACCGTGGTTTACTACCAAAGGAATTCCACGGGTCCAGCTAGACAGAGCAACGTATAAATATACCCCATGTGTCCACTTAGACAAGGGCAGCTTCAGTAATTATTATCAGCAAAATGACTGATCGCGTAAGATATCATACATCGAATCTCGGTGTTGTTTGTGATGTTGACGGGGAATTGCCATGGTACACTGCAACGGTTTCACTGATCTATCAGAAGCGCCTTAAGCCAGACAGTGAACGTTTCACGGGTTCTGCTAACTTGTATAAATATTCCACGGGTCCAATGATACGCGGAGGTCAGCAGTCATGTGCAGCTGAGCAAGGTATTTTTAATGATTTAAGCTAGGTAAGGACGAATCATTGGTGGTATGCCTACTCGACAAACGCCGCATAGTTGTTCTGCTAAACAAACCTGACTATACAGAAAAGATGAATGAGATTCTTGTAGACTCATCCAAACTTAAAAAGCTAATAAATGCCGATCATTTCAGCCTCACTAGCAAGCTAGAAGATAAAATTAACAGATTCTTGGAGAAGATGCAGAAAATGAGATGCATCAAGGAAGAAATCTACAAGCAACTAACAAATTCTGGTTCAGCTCCCGGTGTACTGTATGGCCTAGCCAACGGTACAAACCTAATGTTCCGCTGCGCCCAATATTAGTCTACCATGTATCGCATAGCTAAATTCCTGATACCTATTATTGAGCCCTTCAGCACCAATGGCTATACCCTAAAAAATTCGTTTGAATTTACTTCTTAACTTTCGGAACAGCAGTACCATAATAACTGTTTCTTAGTTAGTTTCGATGTGCAACACTTATATACCAATGTTCCCGTACTTGAAATGATAGCTTTACCAAGTGATAAAATTTTCTTTTCAGTGTTTCTCTTAGCTGGTTTTAACAAACCTAACTTTATGGATTTCGTGAAACTCCCAGTTGCAGACACTTTATTCTTCTTTAATAAAACTTTATACAGGAAGTAGAAGGTACAGGAAGTACAGGAAGTATGAGCAATCCCCTGGCCCCAGTACTTGCAAACGCATTTTTTGAGCCAACTAAAAGAAAACTTTCTGGATAACTGCCCCTTTCAATTCAAACCCATTTTCTATCGTGGTTATTTAGACGAAAACATTCGTAATCTTCAGTGACCCTTCCCATTGCAGCAAATTCCTGGAATACATCAATGACCGACACGCAAATATTTCTTTTACAATGTACACAGAACAGAATAGGAAACTTTCGTTTTTAGATGTAACAGGTGAAAGACACGACACATACTTTACTACATCAATATACCGAAAACTTACATTCACTTTCTCAGGCACTAGTTTCTTCAGTTCACACCTCTTATTATAAGATAAATGCTGTCCGCACCTTACTCCATAGAGCATACAAACTCTCATCTTCTTATTTCCATTTTAACGAACAAATAAATTTCTTTCGAACATTCTTCAAAACAAATGGGTAACCCCATTTTCCTGTCACATTTTTTTTTAAATAGAAAGCATAACCTACCGGCTCCAGCTGCTACTGTACCCCGACATGGAATTTACGTCCCGCTAGTCTACATTGGACATCCTTCGTACAAATTAGTGCAATATTTGAAACAAATTTTACGGAATTTTTATCAACAAATTCATTTTAAGTTTGCTCTTAGAAATTCATTCGAAGTAGAAATATTTTTTAAATTCAGCGGCACGGTGCCGTTTGATCTGCGTTCCATGATTATTTATAAATTTCAATGCGAGGTCTGCAATGATTCGTTCATAGGAAGCAGTGTCAAGTAGTCCAAAGTTCGTTTTTCTCAACATTTAGGCACATCTTTCTGAACCAACAGGCCTCTAACTGTCAGACAGTACTCCAGAGTTCTACTATTTTCATACCTGCTACATTTATATATATATTACGTTATCTCAAAAACTAAGGCCTACGTAAATAAATTATAGAAGCAAAATGTGTTTCTTTTTAAACATACATATACTGTGCAAATTTCAGAATAAGCGGTACACAATCATTTTGCCCTCTTTTTGCTGAAAGAGCCTAAGGACTCTTTCAGCAATAAAAGAAGGTTTTTGACCAAAATCGCTGGGTTGATCAACTTAAGCTGAGGAAAGTTGGAAAAAGTTTCAGAAAGGTCTCCAATGACCCGAACATCTTACTTACTATAAACGATTCATTCATAACAAGATTTAAAAGACTTCATGCTGTTGAGAAGCAATGCAGACCAAGTGCTCCTCAAAAGATCGCTTCCAGATTGCGGAAAAAATTGAGACAACAGATCCAAAACAAATCCAATGGCCACCCGAGAAGATCTTCAGAATGATTTACGTTCACGTAATTAAGCGTACAATAAGTAATGAAATGCACAGAGACCGTCTAAATTTTAAGTCACGCAGACCAATGTAGATGCTAGGTTAAAATTCGTAAAACAGCAAAAAGATAAGCCCAATTCGTAGGGGAAAAGAGTTAGTTTTTATGGACAGATGAAGCTAAGATTGATATGGTTGGTTATACTTCTTGGGATTTTGTATGGAGGAAAGGCGGCAAACTAAAGCGTACGTACCAAAGGACGCAATACCAACTGTCAAATTTAGTTGTGGTAGGAGGTTGGTTTGAGGCTACTTTTCTGCGAGAGGTGTTGGTATACTGTCAATTATTGGCAGTACAATGAATGCAGAAAAATATCAGAAAATCACATGGGAAAACTAGA
This sequence comes from Parhyale hawaiensis, assembly GCA_001587735.2. Taxonomy (NCBI): domain Eukaryota; kingdom Metazoa; phylum Arthropoda; class Malacostraca; order Amphipoda; family Hyalidae; genus Parhyale; species Parhyale hawaiensis. The sequence continues at coordinate 22,162,275 of LQNS02015106.1, read as the reverse complement.
GCACTCTGAGAGCGCATACCTCCGCCAAGCGATACAATGGTAACAAAAAGTTCAAATTGGCTCTGAAACCATGGTTTTCTTCGTATCAACTCCAAAATATAATCATTTGTGCCTTGTAATAGTAATAACAGCTTGTGCAATTTTTTCGAAGATCCGTTCATAATTTTTGGAGTCATGCTGCTAACAAACGTTATGACAAACATAAGTCAAACATACAAACGAACCAACCGATCTGCACCAAAATTCGATAACTTATGTCTTTTAAAATTAGTAACAACTCCTATGAATTTCAAAATGATCCATTCATTAGTTTTTGAGTTATTCTGCTAACAAGCATAAAATTAAAAATAGTGCCAAACGAACGAACGAACAAACGGATCACTACCAAAATTTAGTCATTTACTTTTCGTCATATACCTAACAACTTGTGTGAATTTCATATAAATACGTCCAAACCTTTTTGAGTTATGGCATTGAGAAAAATGAGGAAGACAAACAAGCATACAAATGGATGGGCGGATCTTCACCAAAAGTTAATCATCTGTTCCTTCTAACATACTCAACAATCCCTGCAAATTTTGTTCAAATCGATTCATACCTTTTTGAGTTATCTTGGTGATAGAAAGACAAACCGACAGACAAACAAAGACACAAACATGACGAAAACATAACCTCCTTGGTGGGGGGTAATTAAGTGCCTTCTGTGGAGATTCTCGTAGTTCTTCTCGATTAGCTTTTTAGCAAGACAATGATCCCGAGCATACTGCGAAAACTACGAAGAAGTGGCTTGCTGAAAACATTGTTGCCATCTTACAATGGCTGAGTCAGTGTCCCCGGATTTGAATCCAATCGAGAGCTTGTGGCAACATTTGAAAATTAAAATCCGGCAAAGAGGTCCAACGAGCAGCACAAATTTGAAGACAATTTGCCTGGAAGAAGAAAGCAAAAGGTCTATAAGAAAAGGTGGTTGCTGTTGAAGAGAATAAAGGCTGTTCTATAAATTATTAAATGGAAACGACATTTTTCTTCAGTCGCAAGATACCTTGTTAAATTAAGATACCTTACTGTGATATTTCATTGAATATCATTTCGTTGCATATGCATGCACTGTCAGTGTGAATTCTTTTACAGTAAATTTTTTCATTCGCATTTTGTTCAGGCAATACGGTACGAGTAAAAACATATATTTTCACGTGTACAAACACTTATTCTCCCCGTCCCCACGTATAGTGAACCTATCTTGCCTGCAAGTCTAGGTCAAGAGCATTCATGTGTACTCCCTGTGCATGGCACTGAGAACTGCATCCAGATTAGAAATAAAATGACATACAGTAGTAATTTGTGGCTGGGCCCCGTAATTAGTGTAAGCAAGTTGTTTACTTTGCACCTGTAGGTGTATTTGTGAACCTATTGTGTCCTTTAACCCTTAAATGCCTGATTTAATCATAGCACACCCGTAGAAATAACACTATTGGTATATGCTGCATATATGGCACGCTATGCATTTAAGGGTTAAAAACTTATTATTATTATAATTATTATTATGACGATGATGATTGTTATTATTATCGTTACATATAGACGGAGTTAGATACCATGATCCATTTATTACGTCCTTGCTTGTTAAATGTGGGAGTTGTAATAATATTACAATACAACACCAATTATATAGTGCAACAAGAAAGGTATATAAAAATATTAAAAAGAAAAAAACAAGATACTGTACTGCTATAAATACTCACTCTGAGATCACAGGTGTGAGGCTGGGTCAAGTGTGAGGGCGGTGATGGCAGGAAGCTAGTAAGAACACGAAGCTGAGAGTCGGTCGCACTTCACTCGGGTCGGCTCACCCGGCTTGCAAACAGTACAAGAGCGATTTTTTGTCTAAATCAGTTGTCATAATTGCTCATTGCATATAAGCAAATTTACATATTCCGAACTCGAGAACCACTCGTAATTTAAATAGCAAAAATTACGGAGTAATGAAAAAAACATACCTGTAATTTGAGGTTTAGTAATGCGTAATATACCTGCGTAGTAATATATATGCGTAATGTACCTATAACATATTATTATATTTCCGCTACATAGCTCAAAGAGTGGAGTCTTTCTGAAAATCGTTAATCGTAATATCATTTATAATTGAATAATGAGGCAATTTGAAAGGCTCAATTGGATAACTACAGCATCATCTCTGCACTAGATGGCTGGTGAGAGAAACACCACCTGGACCTCGTACAAAAAATTATCAAGGTAAAGATAATGCCAGGGGAACTTAATTATTGACTGTTTACCTTAAATTCTCCAGCACAAGGCACAATATTAAAAAGCATTAGGAGATGTGAGAATAATTTATTATGTAAGGGCAAAGTATCAGTAATGGAATAATATTTGCTTTTAGATTCTTTATAATCAAAGCTGTGCATATAGCTATTAACATCCCGGTGACACCTGGTCCGCTTGCATGCACGGGTCGGGTCGCAGGCCGTCCCTTCGGCAGCATCTCTGTACACCAATGGTCGAATGGAGACAATATAATTATAAGCTTCTCAAACTGCTGCGGATTACGCACACATCTGCATTTGTTTCTTGGCATAAAATCCCTAAGTTTCTCGAAGCAATAGTGATTCTGTGATAATCATTGACCTTTCCAGAATCGATTATCATCCCTCATCGATGGCCTCCTATGACAAATTTGAGTTTCTGGTTAATAAATAGATTCTTCACATCTTTATTATAGAGCTACTTTGTTTATGTACAAGACCCCTAGGTTTTAATCATACATTACATAAATAGACCTCAGGGCTCACGAGGTAGCAGTGGGTAGTCAAATAGGATGTAATCTGCGGCCCAGGAAACTCGTCGCCAGCCAATGGTGTCCAAAAATAATTGTGGATAATTCAATGAACCTCTCCTCACATGTCTAGTTTCATCCTGATGCAACCTAAAGCCTCTGGTTTAAGTAAACGCTCTTCGTCTAACGTGAACAAAACTTTTGCAGTTATAGAAAAATATTTTTGGGAATGAAGAACAGCTATCTCGCTCGTCGACACTCTTGCTTCTTGGTTATAAGACCAACCACAAGGCAGGAGTGTCGTACACATCCGTCAGAACTAATTTCTTCCATCGGAAAATAAAACCGGAATGGAGCAGATGCTGCTCGACTTATCGGAGATCCCGCCCGGCAGCAGCGGTCATATTGCTATGGAACCATAGTCCGAGGCTGATTAACTCTGGAGATATGATTGACTTTGCATCTCTACCGGTAGGATTCAATTTGTCCGGTGCGATGCTACTGACAGGAAGATAAGCCACAAATGGGGGAGAGCAAAATGGGCAAACAATTTTGCTCTCCCCCATTTGTGGCTTATCTCACGGAGCAGGATAGGATGCTAAGAGACCTATCTAATTATGCAACCTAATCTCACGGTAGAAATTACGTCCAGATGCAGAATTTTTTTTTTTTGCGATAAGGCAGCAGGGCCGCCTCCTGGATGCATTAGGCCTCCAGATATTCTGGCAGGTGCAGCAGGAATGTCCCTCACGAGAAGTATCTTCGTGAAATGCCTTTGCAGCACACTCAGTGCGCTGAATCATTGTCCTACATTTTAGTGAAATAGGATACGTTATTTATCAATAAAATGCTACATGCTATTTATCACATGCCAAGACTAGATAAAATGCCCGTAATCTAAATTCTTATTCAAAATGTAAAGTGTTTACTTTCGTGAATGTTATTATAGTAAGTTAAAGGTATATTGACAAGCGTTCTCCACGGCAGATGTCCGAAAGAAAACTTTTCATAACTGGTCCTAACTGGGTTAATTAAAGCAGCGCAAATGCTTCCGGACACTATCTTGCAGATAAGAATATCCATCAGTACGCAAGAGCGACTGAGCTGCATTTGCATCTGAGTAAGTCCACTACAGCGCCAATAAAGGAGCAGCGGACCAAAGGCCAAAGCAGCAGAAGATCGCTGCCGCTGCACCGAAAAGAGCTCCACATTTTCACTCGGTAATGACCCCCGTGCGATACTCTCCCATTGTATAAAAGAAAATCTCAGTTTTGGCTGGTGGGTTCAGCGATGCATAGCCAATTTCCTTGAAATTCCTAACAAATTTCTCGCTTTTTCATACACGTGCTAAAGAAGCATGCACGACGCAGTTGCGCATAAAAACACTTTATCCTCTGGACGTGACTGTTTGCAACACACCTTCGAAGGAAGTTTCCGCCGCGCAACGGTAAAATTTAGACTGGCTTCTTTGCACACAGATCGGCCACGTGGTAATGGAGCTAGACAGCTATGTTAGCAAGAGTCTCCATTATGGAAAGTTGAGTTCGCGTCGCAGTGGTTCTCTAGTCGCTTACTGATTTCTTCTAACGATCAGTTATAATGACTGTCATGTTAGTTGAAGTCACCAGCACTTTAATATCCGTAAGCGGACCTTTCAATAAAAGAGAGTTGCTCCACACCAATTCAAATGGACCAAATCTGGTGAAGTGCCAATTTTCCACTCTTCTTTCATGCAGATTTGAGGCCCCACCAATGTCTCGTCTGAGCCCAATAGACTTGTAAATATGGGCAGTTCATGCTTGAGGCAGAGGCCTGTGCAAAATCAGAGAAAAATAATTATTTCATTTTTGATCACTACTAAACATTCATATTATAACATATTTTGGTATGATATAATCTTATTTTAGTTTACTGCGTACGTTAGCATGGTGCTTTCCATTCAGTAGTTAAGAAATATGAACAAGCCGGTGGATACCTGGCCGTTAAAATTAACAGTGAAAATTTTTTGGTTTCAGTTTTCCTTTAATTAAAATTTCCGTACTAATTTGCTTGCAAAGGACATACATTCAAACGGCCAACTCAAATGATCGTAAGAGATGAGTGTTGCCGGCCCTTTTTCTTTTGTACAGCGCCGTGCTTCCGTCATGCAAAAAAAAAAAAAAAATGAAATAAAATAGAAATTAGCTGGCAGTCAAGCATCAATCTCAATATTAATGTCAGCTGCGTAGCATTGATGACTCAATGAATTGATGACTATCAATTTTACGCAGCCTAAATTTATATCAAGATTGATGCTTGACAGCTTGCTTATGTCACTGATGTTCCTTTACTCTAATTATTGGTATGATGAAAAGCTGTTTCGTTAAACCAAAAAATTTGTAATAACCCAGCTACCATAACAAAACGCTCGTGTTCTTTGCTCACCTTCGTTTTTCAACTGCGCCCTGAAGAAAGTTTTACCCTTTGCTTTGTTGATTGTTTTCTCCATGTCCGTATCGAGAACTCAGATGAAAGAAAGTTTTGATGAGGGAAGAAGCAAACATCACAATCCATGAGTTTCTATTGAGTTACTTCAGGAATTTTCGTACTTGCGTTTCAAAATTGGCAAAGCAAGAAGTGTTTTGCCACCGTCTGCTGCCTGGTTTAATTTTCATGCATCGCTTTTCAACGGATCCGACGAGGTTAAGAAATTCTTAAACTTAGCGTAATTTTTATCAAAGTCTGCTTCATGAGTGACCGAAATTGGGCAAATAAACAAACAACTAAACAGATAACTCCAGGTTGGTCTTAATCGTAGCTGTTGATGAATCCTAGCCTGTTAATTATTAAGGGAAAGATTTGAGCCTGTGGCTGTCCATGGTAAGGCAGCTTTCATTTGGGATGAGTTGAAATATGTGTGGCCAATGTCTATTACAGAACACTGTGCAAACCTCAAGTAATATTGCAAGAAACATTCATACTGCCCTGCTTTAATGTTATCATCGAACATTTACCATAGAGAAGCCCGAGGTCTTTCGTTAACAACATTGGTGCGCTAGGATCAAGTGCGTGTTGATGCGAACAAAATAATACATATATTGCTATAGCAATAAATTATGCTTCGCTTCCGTGCAGTCTGCCCACATCAGAGCACAGTCAAGGATGCCTTCCTTCACAACTCGAGCACAAGCTGCAGGTTCACTGGAAATAAAGGAGAAAAAGTGGCAGGATATCCGGCGGCTAATTTCACGTCTCATTTCAGGGCAGTCATGATTTGGCTGCTGCTCAACACCGATCAATTTAAGAGCAAAATCTTTAATTCTCCTGATCGCCGAGCCGTTAAACATCGCTGTTCTCAGGCTGCCGCTGTTTGAAGATCACGACTCCCGAGCGTTCAGCACTCCTGATTTGGAAAAAAGCATAAAATAAATAGAAATTTAAATTTTGTTACGTGCTTACTATCGCCACTATCATTAAAAGCTTGCTATGCTTCGTATGTGCAGCACTTTGAAAGAAGTTGCATCTTAAACAGAGACCTCGGTACGTAAACATGATTTGCTTATGACACGTACTACTTCTTGATTTTCGATAATTTTGACAGCATTGTTTAGTTTGCTAGCAGTTGTTTAGTTGGAGCGCGTGGCGGCCCGTTATTCCTGCAGCGTGGGTGCTGCCGTCTCCCTGCTGCATAGCAGTGTCAGTAGCCTTCCTCTACTGTTGTCATGAAGCAGTTGCATATATCCTGGTGTAGTAGGTACTGTGCTGAGCCCTCATTGTTGTAGCCACTGCTAATCTGGGCAAGCTTTGATTACCATAAGCCCTATTAGCGTACTACTACTACGGTCAAACAATGCATGTCGTACGAGAATCTGGTGTGTGATTTTATGGACATAATTAAGCTGCTCTTCATGTGACGAAAATAACATACGCTGAACTCAATGGACTTGACTTGTTCCAACAGGAGCGTTAGTTTCGCCCTAGGGATTGTGTTGCAGTAGTTAGTTGCACCTGATTACGCTTGAGACTGTGGAAAACTCTATGTTACATAGGTGAATGGAATTTTCTGACGTCTCCGAAGCGATCGCTTTGGTTTTTATACTTGAAAGTCGACGATTGAAGCTTGCGAGGCCAGCGCATTTGCCTTGTGTCCCGGACAAGCTAAGTCTATAGTGAGGTCGACTTGACGCTTCATTGCCTGGCACGGCGAGACACTTTGCTCAACACATCCGCAACTTCAGGCAGCAGTGATGACTCTGACACATGGAATTGAGCTTCAGGCGTCGATCTATGGCCCTCAAACTCGCTGGAAACTAAATCCTTTTTTCTACACGGCTTTTATCGCTGCCCAAGCGTAATCGGGTTGTTGCTAACCCTGCATCATAATTCATGGCACCTAATGAACTTAATTTAATTCAACTTCGCCGCATTAGTCGATGACAATTTTAGCTCGCGTTAATCACCTTAATCGGGAACGCTTTTTGCTCTGTTAAAACAATGGAGGCACTATTGGCTGACAAGGATGATCAGCCTAAAGGATTGAACTTACCTGGAACTTCAAGCAATTGTGTGTTAGTTTCGGTACTCTGAATCGTGCAGCAGGTGAAAGTAGCAACTACAACACGCTTGAGTCGCCAGGTCGCTCTATTTCACCGAGCTGAAACAATAGAATTTGCTATCACTGGCAGGTTGTCGATCCTAAGGTGACGCCTGAAGCTCATTTCAAAGCGGTGAGACGAACACTTCTGCTGAGTTTCGAACAATTTATGCCACTGTGAACGGAACTGAACTTACCTTCACCAAGCCAATCGGAGACACCAAACGTGCATGACTGATATGGTGCTCAAGCGAATACATACGCTTACTGGAAGTTCACAAAATTCACCATACCTGTTCATGACCTTATTTCAACAGTCAGGGAGCTCGGCATGCCCAGCTGTCTCATAAATAAATATTGAACACATTGCCTCTTTAAACAAACGGCAGTTTCCATAAAAATAAAAGCTAATACTAACTTTGGCATTTGCAGGTGCGTGGCAAGTGGCATCTTGGGAACATGTTTACGATGCAGTAAGGAAATCCGATATCATATCCATTCTGAACGTTCTGTTCTTCATTTGCGGAAATGGATCAGGAGCTGCGAGAGAGGAAATTACCTTCTGCCTCTATTGGGGCCACTAAAGTTGATAGCAGCAGCGGTCTGCCTCGCTTATAATCTGTATATTTATTTGCAGCTTCTGAGCTTAGGCTCCTTCAACAAGATGCCTTTGCTGAATTAATTACTGTAGTTTTTTCGTATCTTAGTGGCCCGCTAAGTCCGCAGCACAGTGATATATTGGAATATTTTGTATCAAAATGGAATTAGTTCTCACTTGCTCGCTTGAAAATATATTCCTAACTAAATAAAATGAATATGTGTGTATACTGAGCAGCTTGATGCACTATACGGCACTATATATGCGTATATATACTAGGGTGTCCTGCCGTCGAAATGATTACAAGTGATGCGAGTTTGCCTCACTCCTTGTGAATGCTAAAAAATAATGAAAGAAAAACTAAAGAAAGGGGCTGAAATTTAAATACCTACATTTAAATACAATGGCATCGTAGCTACAGAGATTTCTATAATCAAGCCCAATTGAGTGATGAATATTTGAAGTTGAATTCACGAGTCCACTCCGCGTGGGCAGCTTCATTTCTAGGGAAGATCTTGACTAAGGAGAATAGATAAAACAAACAAAGCAAGCGGAAATCATGTAAACTGATGCATTTGGTACTGATAAAATACTCGCCTCTGGTACACAACACGTGGAACATCGGCAGCAACAGGCGATTTACAGAAGAGAAGCCTAGAATTCCCCAAACTGAAGAGAAAGACATCAATAAGTACATCTTTATTTTATTACGTAGAGTGAGTTGCATAATATCCAGCGTCTCGAGCATATTCAGGGAATTATTCGCTGTTAATTTGAGCGTTGAACATTCTCCTGTATTCGTATACCCTTGGCTATTAGTTAATAATGAGTATCGTCCTATCTTATCCTTCAGGTCGGGACAGAAGGAACAGATTTTTTCCACTCAGTGTTTTAGGTTTCTTGCTAATAGCTGCTATCACCCGTAGAACAAAGAATAAGTGAATGCAGCTCTATCTCAACAAAGAATGCATCCGTGTGCAACCACAGCAGGTTGCTGCAGCCAAAATTTTACAAACTTAACAGGCGCGTACCAAATTTTTTACTGCATCCTCTGGTTTGAGATTAAACATTTGTCACTTATTACTGAATCGCATAATTCTATCACCATTTAGATACAAGTTGCTCAAATTTGCCATGCTCGTTTTTTAAGTAATTGGACTAGTTCCTTCCAACATGAATGTAGGGGCGTAACTTGTTCCCCTCTGAGTATAAACAATATTTCGCCCCCTTCGAGTGACGCACACCGTGGGAGGAGAAGACAAGCGTACTTCTTTTGTATTTATTGCTCGTTCACCCTATCATAGTTTCTGTAGGAACATAATAGAACCTAATAGAATTAACACAATAAAATACTCCAAAAATTCGTATATAAAATTCCGAAGTAATAGCACAATATTTCAAAGGATTTGTATTTATTAAGAGAAAATTAAATTCTGTATTCGAATAGATTCTCTACCGTTGTTAAAACACTTATTGGCAACAATATTCTTTCAAAGTCTATTTAGTAAGAATTCTCCATTTATTACGATCGGTCTTACCAGAGCTGAGGCATCCCGCCACACAAGTTCTCTCTGCCGTAGGAATACCACGGGAGACGAACCGAGCAGCGAGAAGACACAGCCCAGACAAAATATAGGCTAACTTACCGAAATATTGGTTAATCCGGCCTGTGGGTGCCGCAACTTAAGCAACACTAACAAGTAACCCCGGCGCGGCTTATACGTTAGCTCTGTTGTATCCGCAAATGTACAACTAGACGTGACAAGTCAGTTCTTGATCCGTTTGGCTAAAATCGTATGATAAAATATTGCGGCTACAATGCAGTTCCCCTGTGCCACGGCTCCTTTGCCTTCCTTCCTCTAAGCGCCACTTCGGGTGTGACATTGGAAATAGCAGAATGTCTGTTGCTGAGGGGACAAGCGTCAACAATGCTGTGGGGGCGCCTCTCTCTATATAAGGTCCGCAACACTTGAATAAACCAACATCATATCTAATAGTCCGTGGGCTGAGTGGGTTCACCTTGCACCTACCCACTCCCCTAGAACTGACGAAACCGTATGTAAATGGTAGTAGGTGACCTATATTTTCACTTTTTTCATGTTACCATCGAAAATTTAGGGATGCAATACTATTCCTATGACTTTGAAGTTGAATGTGTACCCCAATATTACTACAGCTTTTTTTTTTGGGGGGGGGGGTGGGGTGGAGGAAACCTAAATTGACGTAACTCTGGATTGGGTATAGGTAAAGTCAATTTTGACTGTACCCTCTTCTGGGAAACCCACATGCACTGGTTCGTGCTGTAGATATAGGCCAATTGGCCGCAGAGGAGTAAGTAGAGCCGCAGCAGGCCACGGGTCGCTAAGAACTATGGCGCCGAAACGGAAGGTTCAACGACCCGAGCCCCCCACCTCCCATTTCTGGTCAGGCAGGTGCCCCCACCCAGCTTCCGCATACCAAACAATTGCCGACTGAGCGCGCCGAACGCGACAAAGATCCCGTGACAGGCTTGTCGCTTGAACTCGGCACCTCGAGCACATGAGTCAGGCACGCATGGCATGCTGCTGTTGTGGGTATAACAATGATCGCTCAAAATGTTCGTCTTGAACCAATGTGTAAGTTGAAATGACATTTGTGCGAATTATGTTGATAATCAGGTCAACAGATGTCAAAAGGTCACCGATTTTTGTGAAAATTCAAAATTTGACATTTGAATGAATAACTGATCCCTCAAGCTTTGAAATTGAGATAATTCAACCAAAAGCCTACCATATATTTCAAAGAAATTTCATTGCATATCCAGTTCTCTATTATGCAATAATTTTTCAAACTGCTGACTCGGTCCTAAACAAAAAAGTCAAAATTTTAAGATACACAGAGAAGCCTGAATTTTGTATCGATCAACTTATAAATGTTTATGAGCAACATATACCACAATAATTCGTCAACAATGATGAGATTGAGGCTCAAATAACAATTTTAAAATATGAAAACCTTGACATACCTCATATTATTCAAATTAATTTCATAATATAGGTTTAAAAACAGCAAAGTCGCATTCCTCTCCACCCAGTTAATTCAGTGATGTGACGACCAATGTCAGGATATGAATGAGCCTTTCACTGAATAAAACCTTCTTCTGGACATTGTTTTTTTTTCAGTTCTGAAGCTCCGTCAGTGAATAGAGACAAAGCAAACTCATTAATTAATTGTGACATCTGTTGCCACTAAGATAATTTACACAAGATCAAAAATCAACCATTAACATGAAGATTATCGAATCAAATGGCAGTCATTTTATTTTCACATTTGCTAGCTACTTGATATTTGACAGTTCATTAAAAAAAAAACCGTAGGTATATATGTATACATTGATTTCAATAGGTAAGTAACACTTTTGTTAATTATATTGCATGAGAACTCACTCATCATGGAGGTCAATTAAGTGCCCAATACATTTTGTGTATGGGGTAACATCATTGCAGGTATGAGGAAAAAGTGCAAGTTTGCCCATGTACCTATTGGACTAAACTAGCCGGGTATTTTGTATGAGCCTTGTCTGCCTACAAATATACTATGTAGGCCTATTTGCCATGTATTGGATTGTTATATTTATTTATCAATTACGGTTTAATATTTGCCAACTTAATTGAATCTGTTGAATGACTTTCTATGTGCCTCCAGTAGCTGATGTTGCTCTGTACATGAACAATAATGGCACTATTGTATGGTGACAAATGAATTTCATCCGTTCAATAAAGTGGAAATAAACAAGTCAAATGCTTGCTATATAACCTTGACTTCTATAGGTCCCATTTATCAAACATGTTTCACTGAGAAAACGTTCACGGGTTTACTCTTGATAGCTCTTGTTATTATGGACAGTGACTACTAGTTCTCATGTTTGCTTATTTCAGGTAGCCTGACACCAGTAGAAGGCAGTAGAGAAAAAGAAATGCCATCAGCACCCGTCAGTAATAAACAACATTCGTATCATTCATGACAGTGCGGCAATCAAACTGTTCTCTGTCCATTTTTCTGATCTACCAAATCCCCAGGAACGATTCAACCGGATCTGTAAGGTCAGACGTAACCGACAGTCTCAACTGCTTGGGATGGCACATTGTCGTCTTGCTATTTGTAGAGTAATTCCCGAGTAGTTACAGTTAAGGGAAATTATTTTTATTAAATATTTTGTTTAACCTCCGTAGTCGCAACTCAGGCGTTTCAACAGAGAAACTTCTTGTGTAGTATTCGAATACCGCATATTGGGTAGGTGTAGTGGCCACGTGCGCTACTACAGTCAGGGAAACAAGGCGCAAAGTATAGTAGGAGACACTCAAGCGGTCGGCCCCTTTTGTGTCCTTCCATTCGAGAGAGTCTAGAGATGCTTCGGGTACCAGCTCGGCTATCTCGATCAACAGCCCACCTCACGGGACAGAAAGAGGAAATTAGAGAACATACCTCATCTTTACAAAACTAACCTCGTCAGCAGGAACTGCGGCCAGATGCTACATCCCTTGCGGAGAAGGCACTGGGGACCCTTGGGTGGGTGATGCCCAAACATATTGTGGCAGGGAAAGGGCCCGTCAGAATATGCCCCTCAGGGCCAGTTAAGAAAAAAAAAGGTTTTTATAGTGGATTTTAACAGAGATTGCTTAATGTAAACTTACCAATGAATGCCATTCAACCAATAAGTGTCGGTCTGGACAACAAAGTCGTTGCTACTTAGATGAAAAGATATTATTTGTACAGAACTGTATCTTCTGTAAAAGCTACGGTGGAAGAGTACTGATCGAAGGTTCATGGACCACGGGGGTTCTGTACGTCGTTTGTCTTTATGGGGAGGGGCAGACACTATCCTCCATATAACACAGCAAAGAGATCATCAGGTGTATTCATGGTTGTGATCTCTTTACTTCTGAGGCACGTTACCATTATCTGGCGTGAATAAGAGATATATCATCTACACATTTAATCTGAGTGTGGCCTATGCGAGCCATAGCTATTTCTAACAGAAGTGCCAAGATGAAAATCATAGCTGAAAGTTAAGGCAGACAGTAGCTTTCCAACGCTTCTGTCAAGGGAAGCAGCACTCAATTGTTCAAGACATACCCCATGTTTTTCCAACCTCAATTTTACAGTCTCAGTTTAGAAGTTTGGATCAACAATAAGTGTCTTTGATAAGTGTTGAATGTACATGTCGTTAAGATCAGTCTTATTCATTATTTCATTGTCAACAATTATCTTCTGGTCTATCACCTCACATAATTTCAAGGAGAACAGTTCATATGTCTCTTCTTGGTCTTTGGCCTCCTGCTTAGCGGCTTCATCTGTGCTCTGCCCTGTCGATCTACCACAGTAATTCTTAACGCTCTGTTTATAGTAACGCTCCTCAGAAGCAATGAGACCACATCCTCGAATACGCCTGGCGAGTTCTTCATCACCTCATTGCTCTGTTATAGGGAGGATAGTGGGTCCCCCTCCCATAAAAACAAACGAGAGAACCTCCGTGGTCTATGAATCTTCCACAAGTATTCTTTTGCCCACAGTTCTTCTTCTGTTCTAATATCTTTCCAGCTGAGTAGCGACCACTTTGCGTTCCGGACTGATATTTACTGGTACGATTACTGAGTGTAAGCCGGTCTACATCAGGGTACTGGTCAATCTCTGCTAGCATCCATGATGGTAACCTCGATTTTCCCTGAACTTTAGCTGATCGAAATGAGTCTACAAATAGCATAACGACAACGGTCCATCCCAAGCAGTTGAGACTGTCGGTTACGTCTGACTTTTCAGATCCGGTTGAATCGTTCCTGGGGATTTGGTAGATCAGAAAAATGGACAGAGAACAGTTTGATTGCCGCACTGTCATAAATGATACGAATGTTGTTAGTGCCGGGTGTTGATTGCATTTCTTTTTCTCAGCTGCATTCTACTGATGTCAGGCTACCTGAAATAAGCAAAGATGAAAACTGGTAGTAACTTTCCAAAATAACAAGAGCTATCAAGAGTAAACCCGTGAATGTTTTCTCCGTGAAACATGTTTGATAAATGGGACCTATGTTAAAGTCAAGGTTATATGGCAAGCATTTGACTTGTTTATTTCCACTTTATTAAACGGATGAAATTCATTTGCCACCATACAATAGTGCCATTATTATTCATGTACAGAGCAACATCAGCTACCGGAGACACAAACAAAGTCATTCAGCAGATTCAATTCAGTTGGCATATGTTACACCGTAATATGTAAATGAATATAACAATCCAATACATGGTGAATTGGCTTACATTTATTTGTAGGCATACAAGGCTCACACAATATACCTGGTTAGTTTAGTCCAATAGAAACATAGACAAACTAGTACATTTGGCACATACCCGCAGTGCTGTTAACCCATCAGCAAAATGTATTGGGCACTTAATTTACTTTCATGATGAGTTAGTTCTCATGCAATATAATTAACAATATTGGGGTGCACATCCAACTTCAAAGCCTTGGGAATAGTATTGCATCTCTAAATTTTCGATAGTAACATGATAAGAATGAAAATATAAGTCGCATACTACCATTAACATGTGGTTTCGTCAGTTCTGGGGGGGAGGGGGGTGGTTGTGCTAGGTGAACCTACTCAGCCCACGGACTATAACGGTCTGGGTTAAAACCAATGCTATTGTCGCTCATGATGTAGCATTATTATCTTGCGCCGCATTGATGCCACTTAATGACTTTCTGTGAGTTGTTATTGTATGCTCCTCTCAGCTTGTGCAACTAATAGCAAAAGGTCACTTAAAACTAGCTTACCAGCCCTCCAATCCCTTTTATTCCAATAATAATATTCCTTATTAGGTACACATAGGGACATGATACACAAGGAGTAGCTTATTACTAGAGTTACATCAGATACAATGATGAAGTAATACCAGCATTACAAACTACACTGCATTAAGGCCCATTGTTTGGCCCATGTTTGGTAATATGTAGTATGCGTTGCCATTGGCTGCAGAGGTTAGATAGTTCGTAGCCAGGACCAATACGGATCAGCCTGAGTCAAGTGTTATCAGGTTTTTATATCCTGAGCTGGACACTGAGAGCACATTTTCTTGCCCTGACTCTTAAGTCTCTAAGATCTTATGTTTTACAAATTTTTCACTCTCTAAGCAAACTTCACATTTTGAATGGAGCATCAAGCTCACAATGCACCTTACACCGTAGAAAGTAACTTTCATTTGAATGACTCCCTCGTTCACTACAATGTACTCTCTAAAATTCTAATCGTCCTGTGATACAATCTAAAGTAAAAAAGAAAATTATGGAGCAAGTCGCATGTCAACTGTTAAGGAAACACGGGGAGCCGCAGAGCAAACGTCCGCCGTTCGTGCCGACATCAGGCGGTGAGAATAGAAGAGCATAACAAATTTTCAATTCGGGCGGGGCAAAAAAAGGAATTGGCATGCACACAAAAAGCAAGGTGTAGAACATCAAAAGATCATATCACTGCAGTGAAATATCTTGTGTACCATAGTTAAAATGACACGGAGAGTTTGCATGGTTCAAATATCTGCGCAAACTTCCAGACCACGAAGCCAGTCTTCCATACGTCTTTCCTGCGAATTTCATCTGAAGTGCAAATTTTAGATCCCCAAAGTTAGAGCACAGCAAAAAAGCTATACTGAAAGTTGCACCGTTCATGTAGAAAGCAGGTCTTCAGACAGTTTTCACGACCGTTTTCCAGGTCATATCGTTAGGCGTTTGATGCGTTTTTATTTCGATCAGCAACGCCCAGCGCAGCAAAGAAAAAAAAAAGTGTCGCGTTGCAACTTCCCGACGCAAGCGAAGGCCTGTCGACCTGCGCACACGTGCGGCGCTCCACCAGCTCGTCTAAATCCATTCGCTGAGCCTAAGAAAAACTTCCACGCCCGCCTACGCCTTCATTAACTGTACATTTAATCGGTGAGACGGCGTGAAAAGACAGACAAGCAAAAACCATCACCAGCACATGCTTGTCTTGAGCATGTGTCGACGCTAGCCTAGAGGTGTCATTTGAGGTGATGTGTCTGATGTACATAAATCCCCTAGGAGCACGCCGTAATTTGAGCCTACTAATTGCTAAATCCATTGATATAAGGCTACTAAAAAATTTGTGGAAGAGCGTTAATGAAAAACTCAAAGTAAACTGCGGCATCTGCAGCTACAGCATTGCTAAATTACAATCCACTAATACAACTTCAGAATTCGCTGGGGGAATTTAAGAATATCCTGGAGTGTAAAGCGTCTCTGGATGAGGGAAGACAGACGTTTCTGTTTCTCTGAACTAAAACCCACTTCGAGGGGCGGTCTCGGAAATAATGCCTCAGGTTTCATGCTCTGTCCTGGAATATTATAGCGAAGTGTCGCGAATTTCACTTCTGGCGCTGGGACGACGCTGGTCTAAAGGTGGTTCAATAGAGAGGGCAACTCGGCCGCTCTTCGCCTGGCAAGCCAGCCTGCTATTTTATTCTGTCATGGCTGATTTTCGGTGGTGTGTTTTTCCACAAAAATACATTCTACAATCGAGATGCGAAGCGCAATATTGCTGTGATTATTGGCAGAAATTTACTGGCAAAGTAGACGTGTATTGCTCCCGATAGGCCAGGAAACTTTATTTCCTACAACCACTATAATGCTACAGCGTTCTAGCTATTCCTTGCACATATAACTTGATGTGCGTTGGTTGCGGCCTGCACACGCGTACACTACGAGTGCAATAGATAGGTATTTTTTACAGTGTAATGCTCAGAAAACGCCAATATATTATGGGAACACATATGTGCATCCAGTCAGCCAGGCTTCAGCTTTGCCGGAAATTTTAGTTTCGCCGTAAGGTACTTCGTTATAGCGCCAATCAAACCTCCCTGTGCTAATTTCGGCAGATCTGTCAGTTGGGCTGCCGGCCTGTCCCTGCAGACTCCGCGGGATTCACGGGAAACAGTTTACAATAAGGGGGTGTGGGAATATTTCAATGGGCACACGAGCTTTAGTTTTACGTTATTACTTATAAAAAATGATTGCGTTGTTTATTTTCCAGAGTGAGTGCCGCGATTACGTCTGCTATACATATATAACAAAATACTGGCTAGCTCTATTAATGTTGGCAGTAATGGGTTCCGCTGATCAAAGATAATAGTTTACATTAGATAGGGTATGCGAGGTATTATTGAAACATAATCTATAATATTAATAGCGTTGTTATTATAAATTCTAATAAATTTTATATATAACGTTAACGCATTATCGTTAGTTTCCGTTGCATCCCTAAAAAATTAAGTGATTTGCTGTTATCGAATTAATTTTTTGATGAACTGATTAACGGTTTGCGGAGTAAATGATGCCCACCACTTACGAAATAAAAGTGATATGTGTTTCAGAAGAGAACAGGCCATAACAAAGAAAAAAGGGAAAGGAAAAAGAGTGTGAGAGCAAGAATATTTTACTGTAAGAAAGTGGCCACGTTTGCTATATTTTGTGGTATGTATATCGTATGAAGCAAAATGGAAATATAATTATTAATAGTCCAACTCCACGGGTGGTACAATTGCAAATGGAAGGCAAAATGAATGGAAAATGCTTATTATGGAAACGATGAGAAGTAAAATTATTTTAAAAATATAAGACCCACCAGATTATGAGATAAGCGTGAAAATAGAAATGAAGAATATTGCGAAACGTCCCTCAAGAGTTAAGAAGGCAAGCACTCATAAAAAAGTAAGCATAATGGGAACACATATGTGCATCCAGTCAGCCAGGCTTCAGCTTTGCCGGAAATTTTTTCGTGTTGGTAACCTGCACGTACTAAGCACAATTAAGCCTAACTGGCTTGAACACATTATACCCAGGCCTCACTGTTATGAAGGTCGCATTCAAGGAGACACAGTGACTTGTTGCCTTGATGGTAATGTTTCTTTTCTTTACCGACCTACAACCCTATATCAAGATATATATAAGAATCCTTAGAAAGTTAGTGGAACATTTGCGGAATTAGCGGATGATAAGGCACTGTAAAGATACACAATCCGTTCTGAAAAATTGCTTTGTTTTCTATGCAAACGCTAAAATATTATAGAATAATGCAGTTTAAAAAACAAACAAGTACTTTATGGACTGGCAAGAGTGAAACTTCAAATTTTAGTTTCAACAACTACATATGCTCCTAGAGATTTATAGCGTAATGTACGGAATATGTTCAAAATTTGCAGTGTGAGTCGCATCTATTCTTTGAAGTCCAGAGAGAAACTACTTTATTATCCTGTATGGGAATATGATGTCGGTTAAGTGAGACGATGTGCGTTAGGATAGACGGGGTTGGGCTAAATTAGATTTGGTGTAATGCGATAGACACGGTATCTTAGGTTAGACAGGTGTGTTGTGATGGACGCAGCGACCTAGGTTACGCGTATTGCCTTAAAGGTACACTTTCTGTTACAGGGTAAACGTTATGTTTTAGGGTACACGTTGGGTTGTGTATTACTGTAGAGGTGGTGTGTTAGTGTATACTCGGTGCACTAAAGGTACTCGTTGTGTATGAGGTAAGATTTTTTGTGTTAGGGTACACGTTGTTTGTTAGGGTAGGCTTGGTGTGCGAGCCAGGATAGTCTTTATGCGACATGGTAGAAGCAGCATCTGTTCCACGCTAGCTTAAGACAAGACACCATTTAAAGCTGCCAAGAACAGTAGAGCTGCCCATGAAGAAAGCTCAATACCCAGCAAAATGGTACAGAAATGGGTTTCCGGCTGCAGGAGGGAAACTTGAATTAAGAGACTTCACGTTTTGATCAGCATGTACATTTCGATGGTAAATCAGTAAATTTGCGGATGATACTAAACTATGTCATCCTGCCACGAAAAGAGCCGAGCTCCAACAAGACCTTGACCATCTCATGGAATGGAGCAGAACGTGGCAGATGAGCTTTAATATCGACAAATGCTCAGTAATGTACATAAGGCTGAAGAACCCTTCGCCCCCACTGCAAATGAATGGGACGGTGTAGGCTGCTGTCACCCAACAACGTGACTTAGGAATCACTATTACAAACAAGCTACAACACAGTCAGCAAGTTGACAAGAGTGTGAAAATGACAAGCAGAGTACTGGGATTCATCACCAAAAATTTTGAATACAAGTCCAAAGACATCATCATTCCCTTGTACAAAGCGTTAGTGCGGCCACACTTAGAATTTGCTGTTCAAT
>LQNS02015106.1:22095160-22118942 GCA_001587735.2 Parhyale hawaiensis | reverse complement strand
GAGCTTCAGTAACACACAGGTCTGGCCATCGCTGCGATGATCCACACACACACTCCAACGCACACATGCCGTAGGAACAAGGGAACTACCCTCGGCTAGGCCTAAGTGACTCGCAACTTGCACGTCTACAAATGGCTTGGACATACTTTCTGCCTTACATCCATTTTTTTTCAGTCGGTCCAGCAATTAGACAATGTAAATGATCGAAATGCGTAAGGGACGTGATGACTTTTTACCATGATATAAGCAGGAGATTATGTGCAGCTGTTGTCCACACAAATATAACAGGTGCCCCACACTTGAGGCAGCCCAAAAGTAGTGTACAGAGCACCCAGAAGCTAGCTCGTGACCTTTAACCTTTCACGCTCGCGACCCTTGCGCGCGACCTTTCGGTTTGAAACGGCCAATGCACTTCCGGTTTAGCGGGGGGTTCGGAGGGCGCGAACCGAAAGTGGGAGGGGGCCTGGGAAACCGGAAGTAGGAGAGGCTGAGCGCGGGTAGGGGTCAAAGGTTACGATTTAGCATCTGGGTGCTCTATTCACTAACTCCTAAGCGACTGTGTTTGGGTTTCCTGATGTTCTGTTCGAGGATGGGTTCTCCATAGACCATGCAGCACGATTCAGCTCTACCACAAAATCAAAATTGACGGAAATCTGGATTCAGAGAAGATTTCATCCTTCCTTATGAAGGATCCTGGGCCTGCAACAAGTCCTCACCTAAACCCATCAATTTTTTCTACCTCGTCTATCTTGAAGACGAGGGTTTCAGCCGCACCTCACATTTCTCTCGAGTTCTTGCAAGCAAAATGGAGAAAGGAATGAGACGTACATCTGCAAGAACAGATGCATGCTGCTTATGAATCATGGAAACGTAGACTCAAGCCTGTAGTTCGTAATAGAGGCGATTACAGCGAATAAATGTGATTTGTTTCTTTTCAGTACTTTTTAATTTGGATGTAAAACCTTTGACTGCAACAGTGCTTGATTCTTAGGTCAAGAAATTTTTGCGCAGAGTATTTGACACTGGCGGCCAAGTGTCCAGCGACAGTATGAAATTGTTCTGTATCTGTTGTCTCTACTATACGCACAAAGACCTCAACACTGGAGTCTATAAATGTGAAATTAAATTTAGTTCATATACTGTAGTTCATTATAATATTACTACTTGAAATTACTACTACAAACTGGAAACAACTGAAAATATTTTGAAGGCAACATGCCCAAGAAATGCTGGGTTCCCATGTGCAAGACTAACAGCGCACTGACAAAGATCGAGCTGGAGGAGAAGGATAATACGGGCGAGCTCAAAGAGCAGGAAAAATACAGTGTATTCCGGTTTCCAAATAATCCAAATCTAAAAGCCATGTGGCTGTGAAACATAAAAAGGGACAAGGCAGAACCCACACAAAATGCGGTCGTCTGTGCCAGGCACTTCACAGATGGCTGCTTCCAAACCGATATCACCAACGCTAAAGGCAGAGGAAGATACAAGATCAGTCTCAAGAAAAACGCCGTACCCACACTCTTCCCTGACTACCCCTCCTGCTACACGTCCGTCCACCTACCGCAAGAGAAGGCGACGACAAAAAACTGGCACTATCGCCAGTTTCATGGCTGCCACACAGCATTTCACCAGACTGGAGAAGGAGCTTATGGCCTCCGATAAGTTTTCCAAACTTGATGAGCTGCACGACATGCTTATGAAAGACCCACTACCAGCCGACTTCCTCCTCACTTGGAGTGAAGTCCCCAACAATCTAGAGCACCGAATCCTGGTGGCCTATAGCTAGGAGCTCTTGGGCAATGGACACATTCTCCACGTTTTAATGTCCATCTCCATTTGTGAAGACGTGAGTTTCAACTGGTATAAGAGGCAGTCACCGATAACGAAGTGTATGGCTAGAATGGCTAGAGACGTAATAGGCAATAAAGGAGACAAGTTCCAGACATTTTCACAGGTCAGGAACGCCATGGCCCTCCTAGCCAGTATGAAGACTGATCCAGTAAGCGAGCCGCCGACGCTCTCAACGATATCGAAGTTGAGTCGCTTCCTACAGAGCAGCGACATACCGTAATGCTCTGCAAGACACAGCTGCGGCCATGTCAGGCCGATAAGTTCGGTAGGAGGTTCAACAGCAAGTTTATGCTCCAGTGCGTCGTCTGGCAAAGAATGAGTCCGAAGCTCTACAGGAACCTGGGGCCTGAAACTCAAACATTCCCGTAACGCATTTCGCAATTCATATAGCTTCCTGCGCTACCATAATTCAGGACATCGAACTGACTCACGTAGCCTAAATGCGAAACTTAAAACAGAAGATCGTGATCGTATCCATATCGTAGCGTCTCTCTTCATTCCCGTAACGGAGCGTTTGCTCAAAGCAGCCAATCACAAAGCGAGTTACAACTGTAATACTCCTTCATCAGCTGACTTATGTTAACCTCTTAAAAGATTTTCGGCCATGATTGAATAACGTTACGTAGCTCAGCCATCGTTTCAGGCCTGTTAGTGATATTTTATTTGGAGAATATTAATTTTATTATAATATATAGCATGTGGCGAAGTTGTGAGCGTAAATACAATCACAAGTTGCATAGGCAATCAGATTCATGTCCACGTGATAATGACAAACGTTTGTGATTGTTGTACGGAAACTCGAACTTTGAGCTATAAATCCCACCAGACATAATGAGATGTCCGAAAGTTGGGTAACTGTACTTGCAGAGTAAGCTGAACTGATGGTACACATTTTTTACACCATTTCTTAACAATCTCAAAGCTGTGTTTACGAAAGTGCACCATAGGCCTAACGTTCGGAGAAAAATGTCACGATACTCATTCTTTTGAATAGGAAAAATTAAATTTTGATGCGCCAAAAAGTTTTTTATGGTCATAGGATATCTTTGCTTTCAAACTAAAGTTTATAGTAAAACCGTGTGATTATAATTTATAAACTATGATCGTTCTTAGAGCGGAGTGGAGATTTGTTTGTTGACAGTGAGAACTTGTTTGTTGTCCGCGAGAGGGCGCTGAATACCGCCTTATGTCCACGTCGCGACTCTGATCGCCAGTAGAACAATAATTATTATGCTTGTAGTAGCGTATTTCTGGTTGATCACGGAGACATGCCTCAGCTGACACAGCAACTGCAATTTTTAATCATTAGCAGCCTCGGTGCATTGCTCCCCATGAATTTTTTACCTACTTACGAGCGCCACAGGGTAGATAATACACCTCCAGTGCACCCCTAGCATACAACCTTGAATATGGGAACGGTAAAATATGACCGACGTTTGAGTTTGCAGATTAGAGAGCTGAGGGTCGCAAGTTCGAGAAACGACAATAACATTAAGCTACGGTATCGCAAATAGTTTTGAGTTTCTGGCCCTTGATCGCTACCTCAGGCCTCATCCTGCCCAGTGTAAGCAGGTGCGAGATGGTGGACCCCGATAAAGGGGGCATCGACCCAGAAACCCGGGCAGCCTTCAGAACCATCTGCACGCAGCTTCGCCCGAAGGATCGCATCCTTCACCTTGGTATAGACGAAGTTCACACCACTGAAATGTTGGAGTTGTGCAGCCGCAACAAGATCTGTGGCCTTACAGACGAGGGAGAGATTGCTGAAGTGATGCTGAGTGTCCACGCTTCCTCAGCATGTGGCAATTTTGGCGAGATGGTAAGCATGACCCCGCGAGTGTCCTCTAAACATGAAGACGTCAAGAACGCGCTTAACTGAACTATAATAATGCTAACCAACGCGGGTTTTCGGATTTTCACCATATCTTTCAATGGACACAGGATCATTCATTCCTACTATACCGCCTTTAACATGTCTTCAGACGAGCCCTCCATCCCAAACCCTGCCAAACCAGAAGAGAGGTTGTTCCCCATGTTCGATAGCATCCATCTCTTCAAGAACACATACTACCATCTGCTTAATGAGAAGTGCCTAATGCTGCCGAAATGTCCTGGATCAAAAGAGCTATACAGAGAGGGGCTTGTTAAGATGGATCACCTTAAAACTGTTTACGAGTGAGAGAAGTATAGGGGTCTGAAGTGCGGACTCAAAATGGCCAAGAAGTGTCTGGAATCCCCAGCCATGGAGAGGGGGAGCGTTTCTCTCACTATGACGGTGACTCACCCTTACACCATTGTTTCTCTCCGCCAGTATGCGAAAGTGCACAGCAAAGTTGAGTACAGTGACACAGGAGATTTCTTGGAGATAAGGAGATGGACAAACATTCTGAACGTTCGTGGTCCGTATTAGGACGAGCGCTGGAACGACGCATACCTCTGTGTCATCAAGCCTGAGGACAAGTATTCTCAAAAGAACACCCAGTAACTTCTCGAGGTGGGGCACCTCATGAAGGACTGGTTCGACAGCGACCCTTACGTGTGCAGAAAGAGTGCCAAGCCCACAGCCTATGGGACCTACTACACTTCAATCGACGCGGTTGCAGCTGCGAGGTATATATTCCAACAAAAGATTGATGGCCTGAATTACCTCTGCATTGGAAAATGCAACTGCGACGGCAACGTGCATGCCTTTGGAGACAGTCGTACCATGTGTGACAGCAACTACTGGACTAGCGTCAACAATTTCTGTATCACCCAGCGGTTGCTTGTGAACATCAACGGGTCCAAACGATATCAAGGCCGACCTGAAGGAAGCCAAGCAGAACCAGGCGCTGTTGCGATGAATTTGCGTGCGTGTTTGTGTACGCAGATCGTGTGCGTGTGAACGGCGTTCAAGATGGTGCGCCGCGCTGCTCGCTGTATAGCTGATTAAGTTCGGTTATGTTAGGTAAGTTAAGATTAGGTTAGGTAACGTTA
Organism: Parhyale hawaiensis; assembly: GCA_001587735.2. NCBI lineage: Eukaryota > Metazoa > Arthropoda > Malacostraca > Amphipoda > Hyalidae > Parhyale > Parhyale hawaiensis. Next base: position 22,114,112 of record LQNS02015106.1, on the reverse strand, counting down.
GGTAGGGTTAGGTTAGAAAGGTTAGGTTGGGTTATATTAGATTAGGTAGGTTAGGTTAGGTAAGGTTAGGTTAGACGGTTAGGTAAGGAGGTTAGGTAAGGGCATGTTAGGTTAGGCTAGCCTAGGTAGTGTTTATTTTAGCGGTGGCATGCGCAGCAAAGCTTACTTGAACGCAAAATCGTCGTGAACGACAATGGTGCGGCCCGGGACGGAGCTGTGATCCATGAGCTCGCGGAGGATCTTTGAGAGGAACCACGAAATCTCATTACACCACCATGAGACAAGATTCAGCACTACCGAGAATATTTTAATTCCAATATTCACCAAAACTAAATCGTAGCAATCTTTTACGTACAGAGCAATAAAATATTGGAACGACCTGCCAATAGGAATAAAAACAATTCGAGAATCACAGGCTTTTAAAGTTATATTACGGAATTATTTACAGTCAGGCTCCTTGCGGTGATTTTTATCCAGACCCAGCTACGGCATAATTTTTATCACTCTCCACTGTATCGTGTAATAAATTTTTCTGCTAATAGCGCTTAAATGCTAGCACACCAATTAAGTGTTCTGTGTTGCTTGAAGGCGAATTCAGCGGGAGTCGAAGAGTGTACCGCCCCTCACGTCTCGTGCATCCAGGCCTTGCTATCCCTAACTTTGCGTGACGGTGTGAACCGCCTAACTGCCCTGTGAGGCAGCGGGTCTCCCCTTTTTCTCTGTCTCTCTCTCTGTCGCAGCCCATTCGCGTCAAGCGGCACTTTATTATCCTTACTGTATGTAGCTTTATGTTCTGATTTTGTCTGCAGCGTGATTGTTTATTTTTGTTTTTTAACATTTGCCTAAATAGCACTTTGCTACCAATAGGCTTGGCATTCGTTTAGTACAATGCAGCGTGCATTGAATGCATATAGATCAATAATCTCTGTAATTTTAAAATCCTGGCTGCCAATAAATTTATTATTATTATTAACGACAACATGGTTCTAACTGGTATTAGCAGCTACTCTGGTTATCTTGCTCATATAATCAACAGCCGTGACAGGCTGAACGCTTGCTGCAAACAAGCGTTGGTATAAAAAGATTCGGAGCTGGTAATCACGGTTGGTGAGAGAGACATAGATACAGTTTCCATGGCCAAGTACCACGCCCTCGTCAGCTTAGTAGGCAAAAGGAAACTGGAGTCCGCAGATACTGCACTGCAGTACCCATCAATGGCCACGGCTCACATTGTTAGTTTCACCGCCTCTGTTTGGGAGGGATTGACGTGCAGCACAAAGCAGAGAAGAATCAAGTTTCTCAGTGTAAAAGGGTCAAACGCCATCGCCTTCAACCAGCTGCTCAGTATTCTAGCGGCGAGGGTCTCTGACGTGATGCAACATACGTGTCACGACGGACACGTGCTGGCCCAGACAGTTCTCCCTGTAATTGGCAGGAACTAATTCAATGGTTTCGGTGCGAACTTTGCGAGCGACGTTACAAGTGATGCCAGAGATATGACTAAGCCGTCGGGTGGCCGGAAGCGAAGAGGGGACGGCTCTGAGAAATTGGGAATACCAAGAGAGGACTGCAAGAGGAGAAAGTTGCAGGGCCCGAAGAAGGCGGTCTAGTCACTGACATGACAGGAAGACAGCGATATTACGTTTTTGGGAAGGGGATAGCTATATATATATATATATTTAAAGAATTTATAGTTATCACATTCCTATTTATTTAAAATGTTTTCAATATTAGTGTCACATTTATCCTGTGAATTTATTGAGCGTAAGATATGGAACTTAAGGATACAATTCCCTTATATTTCAGGAGTTAGGAGTTCTTCCTTCATTGTTTATCAGCTGTGAGCTGATAATGATCTGATGAACCTGTCCCACAGGAGAAGAGTAGCCGAGCTATGTTTGTTTTATAAGGTGTACAATAATGAGAGGCATTCGTTGTATTATTCTCTCCCTCCTCTCAAGGTATTTGGGAGGGAGACTCGCGCTGCGTGCGAAGCGCACTCTTTCACTTTGGAGGCCGTCGTATGTCGAAGTAATCAGTTTTGTCGGTGCTTCGTGCCCTGGTCGGCTAAGGTTTGGAATTTTTTGCCGGGATCGGCATTTGGTCGCATTGGCCTGCGGGCGTTTAAGTCAGCTGTTAATGTTTTTTGCTGGATTTCCTTTAGCAGCGTTTTGGGCTTCCCGGGGTTGCAAGATGCTTTACTTGGGTTGTATTACCAGTCCGTGTGAGCTCTAGCGTGAAGTCTTAATAATAACTAGAACACTCTGAGAGCGCATGCCTCCGCCAAGTGAGGCAACTGTAGCAAAAAATTCAAATTGGCTCTGAAACTATACTTTCCATTGTATAAACTCCAAAATCTAATCATTTGTGCCACTTTATATTCATAACAGCTTGTTCAATTTTCTTGAAGATCCGTTGAAAACTTTTTGAGTTCTACTGTTAACAAACGTTATAACAAACATGAGTCAAACATACAAACGAGCAAATCGCTCTGCACCAAAATTTGATCATTTATGTCTTTTAACATTACTAACAACCCTTATGAATTTCATAAAGATCCATTCAATATTTTTTGAGTTATTGTGCTAACAAGCATAAAATTGAAAATAGTGACAAACGAACGAACGAACAAACGTATCATTACCGAAATTTGGTCATTTACTCTTTGTTATATACCTAACAACTCATGTCAATTTCATTAAAATTCATCCATAGCTTTTTGAGTTATGGCATCGAGAAAAATGAGGCAGACAAACAAACAAACGGATGGACATATCTTCACTAAAAGTTAATTATCTGTTCCTCCTAACATACCTAACAATCCCTGTAAGTTTCATCCAAATCGGTTCATAACTTTTTTGAGTTATCTTTGTGACAGACAGAGAGACAAACAAACAGACAGACAGACAAACACGACGAAAACATAACCTCCTTGGCGGAGGTAAATATGTTGGATGAGATTGTAGTCACATTCCGTCATGGAACCCAGAACTGTTGACTCGTTAGATATATGGTTAGTATACTTTAGAGAATTTATTTTGATTTTACTTTTTTGAAATTCTTGTAGTTATTGACGAAACTAACCAACCGAGGGTGATTCGTCAAGTGTTGTTTGTTTGGAAACGCTGATTAAAATTAAAGTTGTAATGTTCTTAATTTTATTATTATTTTCCTAATAGCGCTTGAGAAAATACCATTTTTTCGTTGACGACTTCTGGCCGCCAGCGTCAGAGGCCACCTTCAGACCGAAGAGTCCAGTACTGTTGCATTCTAGGTAAAACCACCAAATGAAACATTACCAGTGTAATATTCATTAAACTACGAAAAAGTTTGTCGTGATGATTTTGAGACACACGTTAGCACCATGTTTAGTTAGCATCGTGCTGTCTTACACGAATATGTATCTATAATACATGTATACACTACACTGCACAAGCGTATTCAGATAAAAGTGATAACATAGACACCTCTCCATTGTTTACCCTTGGACCCCCACCCGATGCCTGTGTGTCTACGACCGTGGGTGGACTCTGAGGAGGCTCTCTGCAGATCAACTGCAGGCACTCATCGCAAGAGGAGACACTTCTAGGCCCTGTGGCTCCTCCTCTCCCTATGCTCTCTTACTTTCCTTTCTTCCTGTCTTTTGTTTTTTTTTCTACGGTCTAGCCCCTGTTACCGACGACCTGCCCGTCTTACTATCCGCAGGCCCTTTCCTACTTCTCTTCCCTTTCTGTCCCATTCCGCCCGTTATTCCTTCTCATATGTGGGGAAATTAAACCAAACCGTGTCCCCACCTATCCCTGCTCGGTTTGCACTCGAAGTGTCACCTGGAGGAGGTGGTTCTTCTGGTGCTAAGGTTGTGCGAGCAGAGCCCACAAGCCCTGCTCAGGCTTTTTCAGCGCCGCGAGCTACCATCCTGATTGGATTGGACCGTCATACCGCAAATGGTGGTGGCGGTCTGCTTCTCCTGATTAGAAAAGAAATCCTGCACCAACAAATTAGTAGAAATCACCATTTCTCTAATGATCACACAGCTGAACACCTGGGTATCGCCATCACCCTGGGTTCTTCACTCTTTACCCTTCTTAACATCTATGTTCCTCCGGTTAGTTCCTGCCCTCCTGGATATCGTTTCGACTCCTCCACTCTTTTCTCTGACTCCCATTCAGATACCCTCATAATGAGTGATTTTAATGCCCACAACTCCGATTGGTTCTATGCCACCCAGGATAAGCGGGCTGCTGCCCAGGGTGCGGAGATCTGTGACTCTATCAATAACGGAGCTTCCTGTCTCCTCAAAGGCGACTCTCCAACCAGGGTCCCTCGTGATGATCCGGGCTCCTCTCCAGACCTGACCGTTATCTCAGCACACCTAGCTCGTGACTACACCTGATCCACCACAACCACAATCTCCTCTAACCACCTACCTATCTTAATTGCTGCTGAATCCAGTAATTTTTCACCTCCCGGACCTAGACGCACCTTCATAAATTTCAGGAGGGTCAACTCAGGAACTCATCGCTTCTCCCTTCCACTCCCTTCCTCCTGTAGCGGCGGACTGAAAGCTCTCAATCGTGCCCTTATATCAGTTTCCATCAGTTCTGTCGTCCCCATGTGACATCATACGCCGACGACTTCACTGTCGTGGCGTCCCATCGCCACCCTTTCACCTCTGCTGCCGCTCCATCAGATCACTCTGACATGATCAGTAGCTGGGCAGCTGCCCAGGGCCTCACCTTCTCAACCTCTAAGTCGATCTCAACACTATGGACGACAGACATCCATTAGTCTGGACTTGACCCTCGAATCACTGTTAGCAACACTGACCTACCTCTGGAGGAGCGCCGCCTCAAGATCAAGATCCTCGGCGTCACTTTCGACACCCACTTTACTTTTACACCCCACATCACTTCTATCTCTGCCCGAGCCTCCAACCGCCTTAGGTTGCTTAAAGCCCTAGCTGGAACACGCTGGGGCTAGTGCAAGGAGACCCTAATTTTCACATGCAGCATAAGGCATTTATTCGACCCCCTTTCACCTACGCGGCCCGTCTGGTATCCTGGAGCTCGCCATTCAGCCATACAGAAGCTGCAGACAGTTCAATACGCCGCTCTCCGTTCTGCGACCGGTTGCCTTCGCATGACATCCATCGATCATCGCTATTCAGAGTCCAACTTCCCTAAGGGTCGACCAATCTCTCGACCTTCAGTGCCGCCAAGACCTCATCTCCGCTATTCGTCCCGAGCACCCAGCCCACTCTGTCGTTAATGCACAGGCCGGTCATCGACACATCCGCCAAAACCTGGCAACCAGATTCCACTCTGACCTCAAATACTTGCTAACAAACAATATCAAGCCATCTGAAGAGTACCGTGCAACTATCTCCTTCCTCCATTAGGCAGTCTGCCTGTAAGCAGGGTTTAGGGCGCCGTTCCACCGGAGATATCGCCTGAGGAGACCGCTCTTCCACATGCAGCCCGCTCTACCTTAACGCAGCTACGTTCAGGCTTTTGCTCTGCTCTGACGTCTTACCGCTACAGGGTCGGACGAGCAGACTGAGACTCCAGCCCCGAATGCCCCAGTGGCCCTCACACTGCGAACCACCTATTCGAATGTCCTGTCCATTCCACCTTGCTCCTTCCCACCTCTCTATGGGATAATCCTTTATCTGTACTTCCCTTCCTGTGCTCTCTTCCTTCTTTTTCATACCTTCCGCCACTTGCTCGACTCCTTCCGGACTCTCCCCTTGCGCAACTACAACAATAACAACCTCGGACTCAATATTCTGTTGTGACCTTAACTAATTTCACAGACACTGCAAATGAAACTCAGCTGTAAATGCCACCGTGTAAAAACATTTGCTTTGTTCCCGATGCGCAAAGGAAGCAGATGATCAACGAAGCAGAGGTTTAGATATGCGCAGAATGTAGTAGACGAGTAGTAGCGACGAAAACGTGGGTTTCGTTGCAGTACATATTATTCTTCATCCAGATATGTTTGACGAAATTTCTTTCCATTGCATATCATCGGAGGTTTTCCTGCTGATTTTCATTGATCAACTAAGTTGACAGTAGTAAAGTAACTTTCTTCATAAACAAAATAGTACGAAAAGTATAATGAGTGAAGTGGTCTTTTTATAAATTTTTCACCGTCATGTTCAACGACCGTGCACAGTAGCAAGTAAACAAAACTAAAAATATATAGCAAATAATTACACAATGTTCTTTATTATAGCATTTTATTCTATTGCAAGAGCAAATGCAGGAGCATTTATTTCATGAAAGGAAAATTAGCATAAGAAGGTACTTCGACATTCTTTTCAACTAGAGTACCCGTGCAATCAAAAATGACAGCCAAGAACGTGAGACGAACCGTCTTCATTTAATATGCTATATCTCGAATATGCTCCTGAAGGATACGCTACAACAGCCGACTCAAATTGTCATAAGAGACAAGTGCTTTCTCTTGCCATTCAACTTAGAAGCACAATCGGCATCCTAATTTATCCGTCTTAAAGTGAGAGCACTCATATGTATTGATGCGTGGAGAAACTTATAAAAATCAGACTGGATGGCCACGCTAAGAGAAGCTGTAATACGGCATATTTATTGTTGCGATTTTAAGAAGTGTTTCAAGTACGCGGGGCATTGAGAAGAAGGGATAAGGATCCCACTTTTTCCATCTTCTACAACCTCGTCATCGACTTACATGAAAGCGCAACCAACCAATCTGCAATCTGACCTATTTTTAGCCTATCTAGGTGTTTAAGAGCGTAACCCAAAACATACAAATAAGTATATAAATACTACAGTAAAAAGTGACAGCGAAGAATTTGTGAGGACCCGTTTTCATTGATCATAATTTTCTCAGCTTCCTTGTGTAGGATGCACTGAAACTGCCAACTTGAATTATTTAACATAGCAGATAAGCATACTAGGATATACAAAGCTAAGTTTTCCTTCTGTGATGCGCTGAAAACTCTTTTTTTACCCGCAGTCAATAATGCTCCTAATACATATTGAGCTCTGTATCCAAGATACTCGATAGTGCCAGATATCTCGGAAGTTTTTTCCTCAAATGAAAAGTTGTTCTGTTGAAAGAAGAATCCGAATTGGAGAAAATAATTTCTCGTGTTCCTTACCGTTGACTGCTAAAAAATATCTTACTATTTCCTTCGATGACTATGCAGTCAATAAAAACATCAGCGTAAACTCAAGGCAGCTGAAACTAGTCGGGATGAAGAAAATTTCAGAAGAGAGTGCAAATCACGATGCAAGAGAGCGCTTAGAGAAGCTATGTATCTTCATTGAGTGGACTTCAACGTTGGCAAAGAAAGAACTGCACTGAGGTATACGTTTACCATCATCTACAACGTGGCCTTTTTCCTACCTATATTAGTTTTCAAGGAAGCTTTGCAGGATGACCGCAGCCTCTAACTTGGGCTAGTTTCCGCCCATCTGTTTTATGAAAGCGTGAAAGAAAATGGATAGGTAAATAAACAAATGAATAAACAAAACACACATAAATACATATCGGTTTTTATTATATTGTAGATATAATCTTAAAATTGGTTCAGCTGGTTGACCTCACTGTTTCGATTGTATGCAATGGCAATGACTTTCAGTTCGTTAATCCGAGCACAGTTACGTACGTTGCGTTTGATTCTTTGTGAAAGTTGTTTCAATTAAAATGTGGTGTATAGGACGATAACGCAGGTTATGGGTTGATTTACGAGCTCCGGAAATGAAAGTACGCACCTGTAGAGGAGTGTATATCTCATGTGTTTTTTCTGGAAGAAAATACTAGCTAATTGTATGAAAACTTAATAGCAAGCAAAGGATGAGCGACAGGAAAGATATCTTGACAACTACAGCTATGGGGTAACCTATGAAGTCCTTGTATTGTCGTGACTGCCCATGATATATGATGTAAGAATTTAACGAACCCATTAACTCCTACTGTCCCATCTCTGGACGGTGTAAAAATTACTATTATAAGAGTAAATACAAGTTTACCTTATACAATGATGAGTTACACATCCTAAACATATGGATGATTCAATGTCCGCTGAAGAATCACAAACTAATATTCCAGCACAAATGATTAGTCTAATTGCGTCAGTAGCAACAACAACAACAACAAGAGAAAGTAAAAATTGAAGTCGATTGTCAACGCGCTATGTAAATCTATGAGCAACAGTCGGCAAAAGCTGCTGCATCCAAGCATCACAGACAGAGCAACGTCGCCCAAATGATAAGAATTACGACGTTGATAGCGAAATTTACAAATATGCCGCTCCAAAACTTACGCAAAACCATATCAGATAAGGTAATGTGACAATGGTGTTATAGAGATCACCCGCGCTGACAGGAGTGTCGCGATAAGAGTCAAAAGGTAGCCGTAGCAAGCGCTATCGTATACAGTAATAGATAACGACGTCTAAGAGCATGATAATCTCACTGATACCAAGTGTCATACAACATTTATGGGATTTGTACCGGTCATTGCGCATGTGTCGGGCGATGCCAATGTACAGCCAGAATTCTTAAGGAAAATCCCGTCCCACTCCTAAGGGAACATTGATCGCTGTTCTGAGGCGCACCTTGTATTTTAATGGAATTTAGTACGGCGTTCTACAGTATAGTGAACCACGCAGGATAATTACAATAAAAACTAGAGAAGCACTCTGAGAGCGCATATCTCTGCCAAGTAAAGAAATATTAACAAAAAATTGAAATTGATCCCAAAACCAGAATTTCAATTACTACAGTTTGGTTATTTGTGCTTCTCAACATTTTAAACAGTTTTCATGTAATTTACTTGAAGTTTCATCGATAGTTTTTGTGGGCATCTAAAATGTAATAAAAACCGGTACGCATTTATCTGTTTATATGTTTTTCGGTCCAGGCGAAAATAAACAAGCATAAATTAGGCCAGGTTGGAGACTGTGGTCAACCTGTCAAGTTTCAGTGAAAACTAATAAGCACAAAATAAACCAGGTTGCAGAGGATAGCAGGCGTATATCTGAATGCAGTTCTTGCTATGGCAACGTTGAAATCTAATCAATGGAGATCCATGCAGCATATATCAGGATTCCCATACATCGTGATTTGTACTCTCACATCAGTTTTTCTTCATTTATACTTCAGTTTCTCTGAATTCACGCTGATGCCCTAATTGACTACACATGTAAATATAATCAGCGGAGCAAATTGTAAGACATTCTTCAGAGGTCAATAGGGGGGAAAGAAACATAATGATTTTTCTTGGCGGCAAATAACTTTTCCAATTTGGATTCTTTCTTCAACAGAACAACTTTTTGCTTAACCAAAAAACTCCCGATTTGAATGATATTATCGACATCAGTTCCTGTGAATTACTCATTCATGCGATAAAAGACAGGTAGCTATAACGTAATGTTCGGTGTATGGGGATATTTAATTGAGCATTTATTTCGTTAAAGTATCCCAGAAAAAAGAAATCAGTCAACGATGGAAACCTATTGTTTGCCTCATTTAGTAAATTTGAGATCAGTTCAAACTATAAGGTACAACTTTATTATCTATAATATAATAAAGACCGATGTGAATTTATCTGTATTTTTTATTTATATGCGTATCTGTCCATTTTCTGTCACACCTTAACAAAACAGATAGGCGGAATTTAGCCCAGGTTGAAGGCTGTCCATGCATGATCATCCAGTAAATTTTCATTGAACAGTGATTGGTAGAAAAGGCCAGATTGCAGATGATCGCAAAGGTATCGTAATCAGCCCCAGATGAAATTAAACTAATGACAATATCTATAGCTTCTCCTAGCGCTGTCAAGGAGTCTGATCCGTACGAGTATTACCTGCTGAATACATCGAATCGATGGCAAAATATAGAACGACCTTGTATTTGAATGCACTTCTCTCGCATTGCTGAAGTTAAAATCAAAGCATTGAAGAAATCTGAAAATTTCTTTAGCACTCTCCTGTATCTTGATTCGTAACTTCTTCCCACAGATAATTTCGTTGTATCAGCTATTTATTCCACTTTGATGCAATTGTCGACGAAATAGCTTTCAATAACCAAAAAACTGTCGGGCAAATATGATATCCTAGGGAATCTATGAAACCAATTCGAATCAGTTATTTGCTGAAGTACTTGTAGAAGTAATTTTTTTTTCATGTCAGAGAAAGAAAATAGGAGTGTCGATGCTCAGTAATAATGAAGCCGTGAACCCTCATCTGCACGATCTTTAAAATTGGCAATTGTATGAAGAAAAGCATGGTTAATGAAGCAGCATCAACACAAATTTTTCGGTGTCATTTATGACAGCGCGAGCCCTCTAGTTATAACAATAATTCCAATGTTTTCTATTCAATGCTGCTACGAGAGAATAGCTAATTTTAATTTTTTTCAGGCACAGAATCGGGAAGGAAAGGCTTCTGCACTATCATCCGGCAACTTCATCGCGACGTCGAAGGGTTCAAGGAAATATGGGTAAGGTGCAAAATCAATTAACATATGACATCACATGTTGCGATATCAGAGTTCACCTGTCACTGCACACAGAGCGTTGTATTTATAATGCAAATTGGAGAACTCAGCTGTCAAAAATGACCGCGATTAATTTCGCTGATTTTTCATTGACACTACTTTAGTTCATTTGGTTTTGGTGAATGCTCTGCAATTGCTGCTTACAATGATGAAAAAAGTGAGGACTCCTGGTTGTGGTTTATTTAGCAGTACAGTCGTTCGCTGGCATGCAGTAGCTACAATATATTCCTAATAATTAGTCAGTCAGATACAAGGTTTGCAAAAGCTCTGTTGCTCTTCATTTTACATCTTTCTGGTCAGTTTTAAATAGTAAATATAATTATTCGTAACACAAACGTCAAATTGATCCTTTTAGGCAGTTTTCGCCAGCAATAGAAGCAAATGAGAAATGAGACATCTGCTCTTCTCTTCTTCGCGGGGCCTCACCGAGCCCAACGTCTCCATACCTGCTCGTCGCCTGCGTGATGCTGTAGCTCAGTCTCTGAATAGGGATTTGTCATGCATTAGTGCATGGGGCTCGGCCTGGAGTATGAAGCTGAATGCTAGTAAGACCAAGACGATGATTATCAGTCGGTCTCGGACACTTGTACCGCGGCATCCCTAACTGGAGATCGATGACGATTTACTTCAGGAGTCTAGCTCCTTGGAGATTCTTGGTGTTGTCTTTGATGAGAAGCTTACTTTTGAACCCCATATTAGGAGGTTGGTGTCACGCGCTTCCACTAAGATAGGACTCTTGCGTAAGGTGAATTCCGTGTTTGGTGATAGTCAGGTTGCCCGTAGATGTTTTTATGCGTTTCTGCTGCCTGTGTTGGAGTATTGCTCAACAGTCTGGGCTTCAGCTGCTGACACTCACTTGCGTCTGTTAGACCGACTGGTTAGTTCGCCAGCAGGCTGTGCGCTGATAATGATCTAGTGAACCTGTCCCACAGGAGAAGAGTCGCAGAGCTATGTATGCTTTATAAAGTGTACAATAACGAGAGGCATTGGTTGTATTCTTCTCTCCCTGCCCTCAAGGGAGAGGGACTCGTGCTACGCGCGGAGCGCACTCTTTGACTTTGAAGGCTGTCAGATGTCGAACTAATCAGTTCTGTCTGTGCTTCGTGCCCTGGTCGTCTAGGATTGGGAATTTGTCGCCGGCATCGGCTTGTCGTCGTATTGGCCTGCAGGCGTTTAAGTCAGCTGTTAATGGTTTTTGCTGGATTTCCTTTAGCAGCGTTTTGGGCTTCCTGGTGTTGCAAGATGCTACAGAATTTAAAAAACCTAATACAGGAGATATCAATAGATAGATGAAATTCAAAATCAAGCATACAAGTCTCAAGCCCCTAATTAGTTCAAGGAACTATTCGGGCAAGATAGAGCAGACAAGTGAAGAACCACTATGACATCAAAGTTTCGCGTAATTGTATGTTCGTAATACAAAATAACATTCAGAAAAACAACTAGTAGTAGTTAATGTATAAGGAATTTAAGCCTCCCCAAGCAATTACCGAGCTCCTCCAAGAGAGGCAAAAGAAGGGACATAGAGTGCGACGAGAGAAACGTGGAACCCATGCACGAACCTGCCACCACACAGGACCAGCGCGCACGGGAACGGCAAGCTGAGCAAAAAGAGGCAAATCAGAATAAAGCATGAGCTATGTACATGAGCTATGTATCAATGTACAAAGTCGTACATAGATAGAGTAAGGCGGTGACCTGAGGGTTCAACCTCGTTTAGGTTCACTATGTGTCTAAAGCCGAGCAACCCGCCTTCATAATGCTTGGGTCTCGACATCCGACTTGCCACGGCCGGCGCAGATGGAGAGCAGATACCTCGCCTCTTTTCCTTCCATTGTGGCACACGTGCACCCCACCACTATTTATTCCTAGTGAAAATTGCCTTAAATGGATACATTTTAAATGTAAAATGAAGCAGAACAAAACTTTTGCAAAACCCGGTATCATTTAAGTATAAAAGTGCCTAAGCCAATCACTGAAACGCCATTTCATATCTGTAGAAACTCTTTCGCTCGCCGTAAAGGTTGTACCATCGAACCACCGAGGAAAAACATACAAACGATGAAGTACAACGACTGTAATGAAACCCCTGTTCCTGTCACTTTTCTGTAAAATACCTGAAATGAATTGTTAGCCTGCGCATAGTTGCCAACATGCTCACTGTGAGCAAGAAGAACTCAGTTCGGATGAGGGAAGAAATTAAAGTAAAAATCAAGTTGAACGGAAGGTGCAAGAGATACTTCAGACGTCTTTGTGGTCTGGATTTCAAGTTACTAATGCAAGACGTCAATCTAATTCGTAGAAATCCTGTACTATCATATGCAACGCGGTTCAAGTTTTGCCTATCAAGTTTCGCCAGAGCCTGACATGAGGGCCAAAACTTCCAATGTGGTGTAATTTTCAGGACGTGACATGAAATTGCAAATACATAAATAAATAGATAAATGGGTAAATCCCTACGTAAACATGTAGACAGATACCGAAACATCGAAACAATACAACAAATGCACAATGTGATCGTATATCTAAAGATTAGCATATTTACCTCCGCCAAAGAGGTTATGTCCTAGTCCGAATTTGTCTGTTCAACTGTTGTACTCTATGTCCGTCTGTCACGAAGGTAACTCACAAAGTTATTGACGAATGTTTACAAAATTTAGGGAAAATGATAAGATACCTAAGTTAGTAGGAACAGATGATTAACTTTTAGTGAAGACCCGTCCAACTTTTAGTTTGTTTGTGTGCCATTTTTTCTTGGCAATCCGACTCGATCAGCTTAGAGCGGATTTTCATGAAATTTGCAGGAACTGTAGGAAATGTTACAATGAGTAACGGACAAGTTTTTGTGATGATCTGTCCGTTCGTTTTTTGTTTTCCTCTCTGCTTGCTTTTATATGTCAGAACATAGCTCAAAAGTATTGGATGGATTTTTAGAAAATTTTGAGTAGCTATTGGCAATGTTAAAAAAGCAAACATGACAATATATTGATAATGATCTGTTCTTCCTTTTTTGTTTGACTCTATGTTTCCCTTAGCGTTTGTCAGAACATAACCCAAAGAGTTACCGACAGATAGGTAAGGCACAAGTGATGAAGAGGAAAGCCTGATTTCAGAACGCATTTAAATTTTTCGTTAATATTGCTTTGCAGGGAGATGGAATGCACTCTGAGAGTGCTTCTCCAGCGATCTATATATTTGTATCAGTCGCGGCACGCTCTGAAGACAATAGATGAGCGAAAAATGGGCCAGGTTGGAGATTGTGGTCATTACGTCAAGCTCTGTTAAAAACCAATAGCTGAAAATTAGACCTGGTTATAGAATTTAGACCGAGAATGCTCAACTTCTGTGTAACTTTAGGTTACAGTTGTAGTGTTTCCTTCATTAGGTAATTAATCATTATAATAATAATTATAATAAACTTTCTTTAATAATCACGGAGACATTACAATGCTGAAATGCTACACGGTACACAAGAAGCTGTATCTTATTTCTAGGTTACAAATAAAGGACATGTCAAAGTGGACTTACATTCTAGATACCATTACGCCCCGTACGTTGCTTGGCCTCCGTCAGGCAACAATAGTCAGGGCCATACCGGACGACTTTTAGAGTTTTCAATCCTGTATTTTAGGCTCAGGGCGCATTGTCTGGTTCTGACTTTGACACAATCAGTGTACTTTTGAGCAAATATTAGACTTGTACTATAAGACCTAGGCACTTTCATTAATATGTGGAATATGTCGTTATAAGCAACATGTCCTTCACTATTCTACGTACTTCTCACTAATTCTTCTTGATCTCATACTCCTCCACACCTCGCTTCTCGGGACTCTGTCGTACGCCTTTTCTATGTCTATGAAAGCGATGTAAAGGCCTCGCTGTTACTCTTCATACATTTCAATTAACTGTTTCAGAGCAAACACTGCATCAGTCTCTCTCTTTCCTCTCTAAAAGCCAAATTACTTCTCCCAATTACTGTGTTCTGCCTGAGCCGGTTATTCATTACCTTCTCGTATAGTTTCATTGTATGAGACATCAATCTTATTCCTCTGTAGTTAGAACAATTTAGCCCATATCCCTTGTCTTTATATATCAGGACCAGCATTGTTCTTCTCCATTCACTCGGTATTTTCTCTTCCTCTATCACCTTGGTGAAAAATTCCACCAACTTCTCCACCATTTCAGCACAAAGGCTCATCCCCGCCTACACTGGTATTTCATCTGGGACTACTCCTTTTCCATTCTTCTTTTTTTTTCGGGTTCTCGCCAACTTCTGTGGCATTTATTCCAGGTGTTTCGGTGTTCACTCCAACTTCTCCACCGCTCTTCACCCTCGGATTCTCTTTGTTTAGAAGCTTCTGATAGTACTCTTTCCATTTCTGCTTTATATCTTCAACATCGATCAACACTTTTCTATCTTTATTTTCAATCCATTTTACCGTTCTAAGATCCTTTGTTGCTTTATTTCGCAATTTGATATATTCTCTCCTGCCCTTCGTTTACCTTTGTTTTCGCCACTGCCTTTTTTGCCCCCTCTTTCGCTTCCTTCCACATCAGCTGTGTCTCCTCTGTTTCTTCCATTGTCGTGAGATTTCTTCATCTCTTGCTTCCTTTCAATTTTTTCTTTGCATCCCGGATTCCACCACCGCGACTCTTTGCCATTCCGTGGTCGTTTTCCTGATGTTTTGCCTAGTATCTCTTCTGCAGTTTCTTTCAGAGCCTTGCTGTTCTTAATCCAACATTGCTCAGCACTCTCCTCATCGTTCATCTTTTCAAGTGCTTTCCTTTTGAAGTTTTCTTTCAGTTCTACCTAGTTGAGTTTCCACTATCTTTTTCGTGGCTCAGCTTTCTCTCTCCTTCTTCTTTTTGTCAGGATGTCGCCACTTATCACCATCGGCTTGTAACAAATTTTACTCCTCTCTCCCCTGACATATGTGGTGTATGTTTCCTTCTTGAAAAAGTGTTTAATATTGCCATGTCATATTGTAATGCAAACTCCACTACTTGCTCTCCCTCTGGATAGCTCACTGCCAGACCGTGCCCTCTATATGTATCTTCCGTATACCTTCCTTTTCCTCCCCCACATGTCCTTTCAGGTCTCATCCCACAATGCGTCTCTCGTGCGCTGGGATCTCTTTGTGTGTTTCGTCTATTCCTCGACAGAATTCCTCCTTCTCTGTGTCGTCGCAACCCATCTAAGGTGTATATGCGCTCACCACGTTCACGAATTCTTCACCAACAGCCAGTTTAACTGTCATTATTCTACTGCTATTTCTCCTTACTTCCACTAGGTCTTCGCTCAACTGGGGGTACAATACTATTCTGGCTCCGTTTCTGCCTCGGTTGTCTGCTCCACTGTAGAGCAGCTTTTAGTTATCGCCGAGTTCTTCGGCCTTGTTTCATTTCCTTCTTGTCTTTTGTAAGCACAGCACGTTTATCTTCCTCCTCTCTATCATGTCCGCCTCCTCCCTTCCTCGTCCCGTCAAACTGCCCACGTTTAGGGTAGCGATTTTCAAATTTTGGACTAGCTTCTTTAGCCGCACCCGTCCTTGATGCGGGAGCCCTCGCTGACTTTCACCGAAGGTAGTGCTGCCATAACTTAAAAAAATTATCGACGGATTTTTATGAAATTTACATGAGTTGTTAGGTACATCACAAAGAGCAAATCACAAAATTTTTGTGATGATCTGTTTGTTCGTTTATATGTCTGTTGCTGTGTTTGATTTTATGCTTGTTAGCGCCATAACTAAATAGCTTTTAATAGGTCTTTATGAAACACAGGAGTTGTTAGTAATGTTAAAAGACATAATTGATTAAATTTTGCTTCAGCTCGGTTGATTCGTTTGTATGTTTGACTTATGTTTGTCATAATGTTTGTTAGCAGCATAAGTCTAAAATTTTTTGAATGTATCTTTATGAAATTTACAGGAGTTGTTAGCAATGTTAAGAAAATAAAAATTGTTACATTTTGGTGCACATCGGTAGATTCGTGTCTATGTTTGAGTTGTGTTTGTCTTAATGTTTGTTGCGCAATCACTCAAGAAGTTTTCAATGGATCTTTATCAAAGTTACAACAATTGTTTGTAGTGTTTGTAGACAAAAATGGTTAAATTTTGGTGTAGATCGATTGATTCGTGTTATGTTTGAGTTGTATTACTCATATTCTTTGTTACGCAATAACTAAAAAGTTTTGAGTGGATTTTCATGAAATTAACAGGAGTTGTTAGCAATGTTAAAATACATAGATGATCAAATTTTGGTGCACATCGGTTGGTTCGATTGTATTTTTGACTTATGTTTGTTATTATGTTTGTTAGCAGCATACCTCAAAAAGTTATGAACGGGTCTTAAAAAAATTGCAGAAACTGTTAATACTATCAAAAGGCACAAATGATTAAATTTTCGAGTTGACGAAATAATCATCGTTTCAGAGCCAATTGAATTTTTCTTTACTGCTGCCTTACATGGCGGAGGTATGCGCTCTAAGAGTGCACTAATTTTGATTTGGTATTATGGGCACGGCAGGATATCATATACCTACAATGATTTTTGCATAGCGAGAGCTATTTCTTCGACGATTGCATTAAAGTTGGAAGAATAACTAATATAACAAAATTATCAGTTTGAAGAAACTCAGAATCAAGGTGCATGAGAGTGCTAATGAAAGCTTCGGATATCTTCAGTGCCTCGGTTTCAGCTTCAGCAATGCAAGAAATGCAGCCAGACATACGGTTATCTCATACGTTGCCATGGATTCGAGCTATAGAGAAGATAATATGCGTATAAATCAGACTAAGCCTTCGATATCTTCATTGTTTGAATTTTAGCTATCGCTGATTGAGATACTTTTGTCATCATAACCACTCGGTCAATTTTTTAGAGATCAATTTTTTTCAATATGAAGCTTGACAGGATGACTATACGGTCTGCAACTTGGCAAATTTTTCACCCATCTGTTTTCTATAAGCGTAACAGAAAATTTACAAATAAATAAACAAACAAAGAAACAGATAAATACATAACGGTCTCTTTTATAATGTGTATAGACTAGAGTGCCGCGCTGTAAAAAATGACAGCGAAGAATTTGCAACGATCCTTCTTAATTCATTATACTTTCGTTCATACAATTGCTATTGCTGACTTAAAAGAACATGGAAATCAGCTTTCGCTCCTTCACAATAATTACTGAGCATCGAAAATCTTCCTTTCTTTATCTGCTATCGAAAAAAGTAATTGATTTTTGCAGGGAGTTCATTAACACTCAAAATAACTGTTTCGATTTGGTATCATGGCTGCGACAGGATCAAATATCAAACTGTTTTTGCAAAGCCAAAAACTGTTTGGTCGACAATTCAAAAATCGTTGGTACAATAATTGGTGCAACGAAATTATCTGCTGGGAGAAAGCAAGAATCAAAGTGCATGAGACTGCTAGGAGAAGTTTCGGAGATCTTCAGTGCTTCGATTTCAACTACGACAATGCAAGAAGTGCATTCACCTTTGATGGAGTTTTCGATCCATTCGTGCATAAGCTAGGCCTATATCGCATATTTTTAGCGCAATTTCTTCGTGGAAGTTCGACAGTCTCAGTCTTGGTTACAGTTTTTGTTCCTTTCGGGCATAATCCATTTCGCTTATGCTTTCATTAGCTGAAGCTCTTCGTAGCATAGCAGTTGAAGCTTTACGCTGAGCAAACACATACATATAAAGCCGCCCTGTACATTTGCTATCGTCTGCAACAGAGACGAATTTCTGTTTCGTTAAGCTTAACAGAAAATGGACAAGTAAACAAACAAATTAACTTATAAAAAAACTAGAACACCTTGTGACGTTTGGTCATCACCCGTGGTAGGGGGCAAATTTAACGCTGTCATTTTTGAAGGCCAGCTAATACTTTTTTTGCATTGTTCGCATCTAAGTCAACGCCCCTGAGTGAGTCCCTACAAAAAATTATGAACATTGCTCAACTCCTGCCTCTTTTCGGGTGGAGTTACAAATTCAACGCAGTCATTTTTGACCGCCAACTAACTCAAAATTTTTGCTATTTTTTATATCTCAGACAACCCATCTGACTGTCTGAAAATATTATTTTATGACCTCCTTTCGCCTCTTGTTAGGAGGACAGGAAACAAAATTTATCGCCGTCATTTGTGATGGCGAGATAATCCTGTTTTTTTTTTTCTTGTATGGGCCACATCTAGGTTACCCCACCACACTCTCTGCAAAAAAATTATGAACATTGGTCAACTTCTTCAACCTGTTTTGAGGTGGACAGACAAATATCTAATCTAATACTAAGAATGACCGTCGTGTGTTTATAAATATATTTATATGTTTGGTGTCACGCTCTTAACGAAATAGATAGGCGAAAATTAGCCCAGGTTGGAGGCTCTGGTGCTCCTCTCAAGC
>LQNS02015106.1:22038161-22053575 GCA_001587735.2 Parhyale hawaiensis | reverse complement strand
AACGCACCCTGCCACAAAGCCAAAAGTGTGTTGAGGTTTTTTGATGAGGAAGGAGTGGAGACTCTTGACTGGCCTGCTCAAAGTCCTGACCTCAACCCCATAGAGAACCTGTGGAAAGTCTTGCGGTGAGAAAGTCATGCCTCGAAATCCAACAAACACTGAGGATTTGTGGACAAAGCTTCAAGAGGAATGGGGCAGGATTGATATTGAACGATGCCGCAATTTAATTCAATCTTGCCCTCGAAGACGTGTTGAAGTTATCAAACATAAAGGATCGTTCACAAAATGTTGATTAAGGATGAAGATTTTTGTTAAATTTGTTGTTTTGTGGCGCTTTTTGTCAAGTGTCCCTTAATTCTGCTCACGCTAAATTCATAATTATAAGTTAAATATACATAACTCTTTTCTTATCCTTCGGATCGTAATAAATTCTTAGCTTCTTATTAGGTATCCCAATACCTCTTCATTGTTGAAATTTCAGCGTTTAACCTTTTACAGTTTTTGTGGTATGAAATTTTTTATTTTTTCCCTTAATTATGCTCGCAACTATACCTTGGGAGTTTTGATTTTGACGACATCCTAGACAGCGTAATAAAAAAAAAAAATCGGACAGCATTAGTTCAGTAGCTCAAATCAAAGTTAAATGTAGGAAATGCTATCAGAGTCACCAGCATTTGGGCAGTGCCGATCACCAGCTACTGTGCTGGAGTTGTAGTCTGGAACAAAGAGGCAATACTCACAGCAGATAACATCTGTACTGTATGGGGTGTTGCTTCCCAGGTACGATGTTGCTAGCGCATACCTGCCCAAAGATCAACGTTGAAGACTGCATCACCGGTGACTACCGAGCATTAGTTGCGTCCGAGTATGTGTGTCAGAAGGCCAACCCATGGTTGAGGGCTGTGTGGAGCAAAGGAGTCATCAACGCCAAAAACACGACTGAGGGAATACAAGATGCTAAAGAAAGCTGAGAGGCTCACCCAGTGTAAGGGGAAAAGTGGTGCACAGAAAGACATGCAACATCTCTATCAACAATGCGCACCTGAGAGGGGGTCAAAGGAAGAGAGCTCAATAGAAAGACGGAAGGTAAGCTGATGAAGACACAAGAACAAGTTCTACCCTCAAACTACTTTAATGCGAAGGTATATCAAAGCTACAGAAAGTGAAATGAAAAATGAGAAACGATAAATCACATTACCTACGAATATGCTCTGTGTTGGTCTAAAAACAATATAAATTACTGTGGTATTTTGATACTAAAACAGATCGTATAATACAGGCTTGACGGACAGATCCTGTGTACGTTCAGAAACAGACTAAAAAGGCTGCTCTGATCGATGCTGTAATACATGGGACTCAAGAGTGAGAACGAAGGAGCGAAAAATGATCAACTGATACGAGGACTGACGGATGCAAGTAGAACGGAATGTAAAGCCCACGTTGATTCCAGTTGTAATTGGAGTGTTGGGAGCCAGCTCACGAAACAAACAAAGCGAAATTTACTGAAAATCAGAGGAGACTTAGCGGGGGACTATTAGAGAAAAGCGTGATACTTGAGACTGCTCAAATAACTGGAAAGACCCATTCAACTTGAAGCGTTGCGAGTGGGGATGTGCAGATATCGACCAACGAATGATAGAACAGGCCTGTGCGAGCCGGTTAGACATTAACAATATACTGAATTATGAACAGCAGGGCAACACTTCGACGGCTGGGCGCAGTTTGTCATGCCTGTTAGTCACACCCACCCAAGTGTGCAATACCTGCCTAACCTGTGAAGAAGGTTATAATGGTAACCAGAGCATTCTGAGAGCGACTATCTCCGCCAAGTAAGGCAAAGTTAACGTTAAATTCAAATTGGTTGTGAAACTCTGATTTCTGTTTTATAAACACCGGAACCAGTTCTTTTGTGCCTTTTGATAGTAATAACAGCTTTCGTAACTTTCTTAAAGATCTGTTAAAACGTTTTGAGTTATCTTGGTGCCAGTCCGACAAACTGACAAGCTAGAAGAAAACATAACCTCCGTGGCGGAGGTCATAAGAAAATCTGTTATTAAGAACACAATGGTTTTACAAGTAGACCTACCAGTACATAATGAACAGTAAATATCGTTAATCTAGGTATGAAAAGCAGGCACACACAATTAATGGGAGAAATATGTGTTCGTACATCAATGAATTGCTTGCTAATCGCATTTTTCGCAAGTGAAAAACAGATATAGCAATTTATGCATGTATTCTAACGTTGAAGTGATAAAAAACTCAATATTCCAACTGCTAAGTTAGTCAGTGAATATTGCAGAAGTGATTCAGGCATTCTAGTAGCGTAATGGCGACCAAATGAGGCATGGTCATCCCTGTAGAACAACGTGGCTTCATTGATCTGTCAGTCGCCAATTTTGCTTACGAATGAAGTAAGTCATGCGGTGCCACAAAGTATAATCATGTCGAAGATGCTTCGGAGGCCTTAAGGCCGCTGCACACGATAGTCTTATGGCCTTAGAAATGAACGTCTCGACTGCTGTCATGCCTCAGAATTTCAATGTTCGATCACGCACACAACAGAGCCGAACGTATCAGCTGGTCGTCTACCTTGTTCTCAAATAAATTGAAAAATCGATAAATAAGGTGTATCAGGAATTATATTTTAATTCATAAAAGCAAAACAATGATAACAGTGTATAGAAGTTACTATTGTAATTTACGCAATTCCATTTTAGTTGAGAAAATATTCGATCATAGAGAACGCGAAATCACCGCTTTAACCACGTGACCTGGGCAGCTGCCAAGTACCGCCCCACAAGTTGTTAGACGGTGACTCCAATAAATTCTTTATACATCAGTAAAAAAATAACGTTTAAATACTAATTAAAATGCGGTTGCCATCACAACATTTACTCTTGTATACATTTTCAAGTGATCGTGAGCGTGAAACTCTTAATATCATCAAAAATTCGCCAAATATGATCAACCCGAAGACTCGAGATTCTTTGTCAAATGTAAAACATGTTTGACCCGTGTCCTACGACCGATGCCTCTCGAAGTCACTGTCATATGCCACGAGTTTTCTTTCATATGCAGCGAAGACACAAGTCGTCCTGCCGGAAGGACTATCGTCTGCAGCGGGCCTTGTAGACACCTCCAGTCTCGTGCAGAGGAGATCCTGCATTGCGTGACCAGCGGGAGGGCTAGGAGCGGTTATCCCCACACTGCACGTAGCCAGTTATAGCCGGTGTGTGGCGCACTTTCAGTAAAATTGTGTCCAGTAAATTTTCTAAACTTCGCTCTTTCAGTACCGGTGGCGCATCGAATGTGACGGGGCATTTTGTAGAACAACTTCGCACCGCGGACAGTGAAGCTATTAGAATACCTAATAGCCATTGCATCACCATTTCTCATCAGAATTCGCACTAGGCAAGTGCGACCAATACGGTCTGACGATCTGGCGTCAACAACTCAAACTTTAATTCTATCGACTTAAGTTTTCGTATTTGCAAGCAGAGGAGCCCGCCGGCATAGCTACGGTGTGCAAACCCTATTTCAGCGTTGTATGTCATCTTCAGTAAAGTCTTCAAGCACTTTATTCTAGTTTTCTCCGCGTGATCTTTTTACTGACTATTGTTACATTGTCGGACCAATAAACCTATCTTGCTAATTAAAAATTAACAAAGCCGAAATTGAAAACGATGTCTTCATATTTTTTTTTCATCATGGGCATATGAACAATCACCACAACAGATCCTGTTATCATGAATGAAAACCAGCCGCTAATGCTTTCCTAATGTTTGGAGTTTCCTACTACCTACAGCAAACGACTCAAGCTTGTTTAATAGGCCTCTGTGGATGACCCGTTCAAACGCCGTGCTAAAGTGCGACTGTACAAGGCGTGCCTCAGACCGACAATCCAGCGCGGACTGTAAGTTGTGTGGCACTGACAACATGGCGTCACAGCAACTCAAACCAGTTCTTTACGCAAACGACCAGCAGCCAGCAAACCCATAATCTCGGCAAAATGACAAGGCTTACAAGCGATGAATTTCTCGAACACTTTCGACAAAATGGGCGTGAGCGTAATGGGCCGGTAGTTGGCGACATGGAGTGACACTGGACCCGGGAATGAGAGTTATATTCCCAGTACAACAAAAACTAGGAAAATTTCCTAACTGCATCCGGCACCGGAAGATCACTGCTAGCTTAGGGGCGAGAACGCCAGCAAGCTGCTTATAAAACAGAGAAAACATGCCCACCGGGCATGTAGGTTTCAGAAACTCCGTACGTATAAAAAAAACACCTTCAAAAGTCTTTTAATACATTCCAGAGCTCATAGAACACCAATTCCAAGCCTTTAACTACAACATCCACTAGGAAGGACTCCACTAGTAGTCCACTAGGAAGGACGCTCCACTAGGAAGGACGCTCCACTAGGAAGGACTTTACATTATGACACACTGCGCCCAATTCTCACAGTGCAACGTCTCTTCTCTTAAATGAAGTGCAATGCAGCATGAAAAGCTCAACTGAACAAAAATCAACGGGGTTTTCCTAATGTCCTCCAGGAAGGACGGAGGGTCATAGAGGGCTAAAAAGCTTCTTTTGTAGGAGCGGGAAATTCAAATGCACGGAAGAAAGTAATTCGGTACATCTATTCGGTATCGTTAGAAGATCCAACACAGATTCGGTATCGGTATTTTGTGGATGAAAATACCCACTGTGCTACAGAAATACTGGATTTCATTCGGTAGCCTAGTCAAAGCTCTGATCAAGTCATGAACTGTGCTCCCACTTTTATACTAATATCATTTCCTCGCAGTTAGTAAACAAAATTTTATTTATTTTCATTTTTTTGTTCTGGCTTTAATGGCGATGGTTACAATTTACTATGGGACTTCACCTCTGAGTCAAGCAGCACGGACTAGTTACGTTGTCAGTCGATACATGCAGAATCCGAGGCTAATACTAAATATGGTGACTGAAGCCCAACTTTTTTTGCTACTGGTTAGGACCGACAAATTAATGAACGGGAAGTCCTTGTTTTAGAGCGGACGGGTTTTATACCGGTTTCGATTTAGCCCCAAAAGTACTTGATTTAGCTACTTCAGATACATCGATTTTCCTGCTAACTTCCAAAAGGTGTACTACGTCCACGCGTGCCCTTTATCTGACTCAGTTTATTAAGTTTACGTTAATTGAACACTGTCGGTACTCTGTGATGATATGCAACGTTTATTATCATTTCAAGATTCTTTTCTTCCGATTTAATAATTTGATAATCAATATAAATATTGTAGTATTACATCAAAACTCTCGTTTTCTTTCATTCTCTCAGTAATCAGAAAAAACGGCGGGGGCGTGTTGTAGTGAGTCTGGCTCGTGTTGTTACGAGCTCCTGTGTAACACCATTACACTCAAAAATATACGATGAATACGACGCAATCTCAGCTGAATAAACAGAAATCTTACTCTTTGACATTGCTGACAGAGCTCTAATTCGGCTGTTTTTTTTTTATAAAATGTGAAAAACCTGCAACAGAGCATACATACATCAGCCATGGGATATACTCATTCTCGTACATCAATTGATCGATCACACTGCTTGCAAGCAAAGATAATGTTTGTAAACAAAGGTGCTGTCACCCAACTCATAGCTCTGTAAAGGTACGTTCGATTGGGCGTTGAAGTTAAGCCTACGAAGCTTAACTCATCCGAAACTTCAGGCAGGTCCGCTGGTTTGATTTGTTCAGCTTAGTTACAGGCATTGGCCTCTAAGCGGTAGCCCTTCAGACTTGCAGAAATTCAATCTTGGTTTGCAAACTTGAGTTTTCAGCCGGCTCAATGTAATCGCGTTGCTTCTGACACTTGCAACATGATTCACATAACCAAAGGCAATGATCGAATCAGAAGTTTCAAATAAGTCATGCCTAGCAGGCTTAATTTTAGTACCTAATCGGACATGTCTTATATGTTGAGGTTCTCGTCGGTGTTAGCCAACTTGATTCGCACTAGATGTGAGGTAACATACGTGACACCGGCAGTCCGATTGCAACACGCATCGTGGAGTTTTGTTGAGTATCAGTTCCTTGCTCAGTGCCACTCGATTCTGGAACGGATCTCTGGCCTAGAACGAGGACTTCCTCTATTCCAAAAAGTCACCTGTAGGCCGCAGCGAAGAAGCTCTGCCAGCATAGGTCTATGGAACACAGTCCTTTCGTCAGTTGCGCAGTGGTCGCCGCTTTGGAAGGAGTTCCAGCTCGAGCTCTCTCCAGTGACATACTCGGAAGTGTCTCTCGTCAGTTGACTCGAAGAATTTCGCTCCAGAAGAACTCTCAGATTTCGTGTTACAGGCTCCGGTTGTACAGTAAGGATGGGTGCGAGTGACTCAGAACAATATACTGAATTATCTAAATGAATTTATACAAACGGATGATTACTAAATTCTGTTTGCATTATGATGCAAATGTCGGTACCATCGCTTATTACAAAGAATGTAGCGCTGGAGTTTCAGGACTTGTCTGCTCGGAGTTGCACAGAAGTTCACGTAGTTGCCGAGTTAAACTCAAGGTCAAAAAGAATGAGTTTGTATAAGCTTAGTTATTGCGCATTTTAGCGCTACAGAGTAGGGCGAGCTTTCTCTTATTATGCATAAATGCAGTCTGCATTTTCACTTACGAGCTCACAGCTCTATGTATTTCAGTGCGTGTACTTGCTATGAGAGCTGTGGTTCAAGTTCAACTGTATTACATACTTTTCGAATATTAGTGGAAGCGAAGCAATAGGTATCTCTCAATGAAAATATACTTACTGCAATTGTACAAACAATAAACGTAATTACTGCGAATTGCTGCTTCAAATCTTAGATTTAGAATGAAAAGAATTACTGAATACACTTTTGCTGACAAGCTTGTTTTGCCCAGCTGCAGAAGCGAAAAAAAAAATAATAAATAAATTGCATAAAGCCGCTCCGTAATGTAACTTTTTCTGTAACAAAAACTTTGTACATTTTATTTCAATGCCATTGTTGCTAACCTCTTACTGGTGTGAAGTACAGTATATCTAACGATCACTTTATTAAATTAAGCAACTATTATTTTTTTTTAACAGTAACTAACTAATAGAGTTAAATTTCTTTTGTAACACAGTAAAATATATTTGTATTTACGAGTTCATTGTTAATTTTTTGATCGATTTTCTTTGCAACAAGGAGCTCTGGAGCTCTTACTAGCTGAAAATCAGCAATATTAGATGACTTCGTACCAAAGGTGGACTGTCTTGGTGAGTTTGAGATTATTTAGACAGCATTTACCGTACGTGCTGCGGATCATGTCGTGTATCCATTGCTAGACCTACTTTCTGCACCTAGTGATTTAATTGATAAATGTCAGAAATGAATTTACAACTTCTGAGCGAAGCGAGCGTTCGTCCTTCTCAGAGCTTCACAAAGGAATACTTGACAGATCTAATTGGAATTCCTCAAAACTGGACCGCCATTTCCATAATTGGAAATTCTCTACGTGTTCTCAGCAGTCCACTTCTGCAGACCAAATTAAATAGGAATACCTTATTGAACCCCTGGCGGCAACGGTTGCAGCGTCTCTGCTTCTGGTTCGGACGGAAGACTTAGAATCAAGTCCTGAACCGAATTAATTAGTCGCGATGTTAAAGAAATGAAGGAGAGCGTTGATCACAGCCAAGAAAATCAACTCTGCCTGTATTTTACCGTGGCATGTGGTACTTTTGGAATGATATTGAAATAACAGAGGAGCCAGTGCATGCGAAGTTAGACACATCGTTAGTTAAAAGCAGCAAAATTGCTCTGACCGAAAGAACAAAGTGGAACACTCATTTTATATAGAATAAAATAATAAACTAAAGCGCAAAATATACGAGTTTACTTTTCATTGTTCAAAATATCAGCTAGCAATAATAGCTTTTCAGTCATTCAAGCTCATTTTGAGTCTACTGTATAGTGGACTATCAACGCACATACCGACGTAAGTGCACCGGCCTATGAACTGCAATACTGGTGGCTTCTGGCGCTCTCTTTGGTTAGTATGAAACTTTTAAATTTGATTCCCATCTGGTTCCGACCGCCAGTTTAATTACAGCGCGAGGCGGCGCGACGTTCGCAGCGCTAGAAAAGCTTACTTTCTTCACTGCTACTGCCAGATATTACTGCTACTATTGCTGTCTCGAGGCTAGGATCTTTGCTTTAATTTTAAGCTCTCCTTTAAAAAAAAAATTACTGCGCTACTAATTACAATTTATAAATATCTCATCAGCATTGCCAGTCGAGGCCTTGCACAGCGAATGTGAGGCTTATGGAAGTCTTCACTCTCACTTGGTGCCCTATAACGATATACTGAACAAGAGAGCAATATTCTCCACACGGATGGAATTTTTCGCAGCTACCTGAAATTTTCAGGATTGGGTTTCAGTTCCCAGAATGACGCCGAGTGCGCCTACAGGAGCACAACACAAAAATGTCTACCTTGCTATAGCTCATGCCATGAGCTGATAGCTGGCGAATTCTGTAGGGAGAAATTTATACAGTCCACGCTGGAGTGAACTGGCGCGACCCTGACCTTGCCCTCAGGAGAATCCAATAGTTAGCATGCCACGGGCGATCTCAGCACAAGCACGTAAACAAAATAGTTTAGATCACAAGACTTGTTTCAGCGGTGTTTTTTTCTCAGTCAAGATAGCTTAACCATTCTCCAATAAGAACTGGAACAATGTGACAGGTTCGTAAATATTTCCAAAGCATCTGCAAGAGGAAGGGATTCCCAATGTTTTCTCTGAAACCGTGACGCGGGTTAGTTGTGCTTCAAATTATATAAAAGATCTAATACATCAAGGAACAACTATCCTTGTTGTTTGTGGTACCATTATGTCACGCATCAAACACAGCTATTAGCATTCAGTTTAGAAATTAAGTTTTTCTTATAGTTCATACCCAATCCACAGCAATGAGCATTTGCTATTTATTTAGCTGATGGGTCAAGCATATCCTTAGCGTCTTTGGCTATACACAAGCAGCGCACATATCCTAGTAAGGCAACTATAGTAATATCTGTCGCTGTCTTCACTCCTTCATTACTTTCACATGTAATGATAAACAGTCTCCAGGAAACAAGTATTTACCATATAACTTGCCGCGACTCTTTTTTCAATCTATTCAATTTTGTTAGGCAAATGACAGGTAAAAAACGACACTAAGAAGCAAAGCCTAACAATTTCAGGGCACTAAGTCTCAAGACGATTATTTTGAAGTAAAACAGACTGCACTTAAGCTTGCGCAGCCATGCCTTACTTGTACCACAAAAAGAGATACCATCCAATGAAGCTGACAACAGAGTACCACAGCAAGATGCCATCTGAACATTACGACACCATCCTCGTCCCTCTGCATGACGATGAAACCGAACACTCCTGCTACACTTCCTGCCAGCTGAAGCGAAGGCCTTGGTAAGTCATGCATTTACTGAATATTTGGCCAACTTCTGCTTATAAACCGGGGCCCAGATTTATCAAACTAGGTACAAACTTGTAAACCCCGGCTCGTGTTGAAACTCACAGTTGCAGCTAGTATGCTCATCTACGAATTTCAAGCAACATTTGGTGTGTGAGAGCAGAAGAAGCATGGGAGCGCATACCTCCGCCAAGTAAGGCAACGGTAACGAAAAATTGAAATTGGCTCTGAAACCATGATTTCATTGATATCAACTCCTAAATTTAACCATTTGTGCCTTTTAATACTATTAACAGTGTCTTCAATTTTTTAAAGATCTTTTGTTAACTGTTTGAGTAATACTGCTAACAAACTTTATGACAAACATAAGTCAAACATACAAACGAACCAACCGATCTGCACCAAAATTTAGTCATTTATACCTTTTAACATAAAAACTCCTGCAAATTTCATAAAGTTCCATTCAAACCTTTTTGAGTTATTGCGCAACAAACATTAAGACAAACCCAACTCAAGCATAGAAACGAATCAGCCGATCTGCATCAAAATTTAATCATTCATATATTTTAACATTGCTAACAATTCCTGTAAGTTTCATAAAGATTCACTCAACACTTTTTGAGTTATTGCGCTAAAAAGCATAAAATAAATCACAGCAACAAACATACGAACGAACTAACAGATCATCACAAAAAGTCGGTCATTCACTTTTCATGATATACCAAACAGTTTGTGCAAAATTCACAAAAATCCGTCCATAACTTTTCGAGATATGGCATTGAGAAAAATGAGGCAGACAAACAAACAAACAAACAAACGGATGGACAGATCTTCTCCAAAAGTTAATCATCTGTTTCTCCTAACATAGCTAACAATCACTGTGAATTTTGTAAAAAGTCGTCCTTAACTTTTTGAGTTATCTTGGTGACAGAAAGACAGAATGATAGACAGGCAGACATACAAAGAGACAGACGGACAAACCCGACGAAAACGTAACCTCCTTGGCGGAGGTAATTACAAGTGTGAGGTTCATAGATCCTGTTTCACCCAGAATGGAGAGATATTGTAAGTTACAAGACAGTAAGTCGTACGTAAATCTGGGCCCAGGTATGCGACATGTCTGTGTCATTTGGTATCGTGTTTAAAAATTTCATGTAACATGATAGCGGCGCGTTTTCAGCTGGGTTATTATGCGGCTGATTATTGTGAAGGACGCAGATCGACGCGTAGCCACCGGCAAACAATCGTCTGTTGCCGCAGCAAAATACATTGTAAGAGAATAGGTGCGCAGAAATGCAAACTAATGTTACTGCAAAACAAAAACCTAGTTGCATACTGCCCTGCGTGATCAGTCACTTCGTCAAAGGATTCTCACAATATTAACTTCTAACTGCACCCAACAAAGGCATATGACAACACTCGTAGGAAACAATAAGCTAGCAGCAATGATCCAACTCACACCGTAAGGGGCTCGGACAAGTTATCTCTTGGTAAAAAAATATAATACATTGTCAGTGGATAAATCATTAAGGGCGATGACTTGCTAGTTATCTAGAGATTGAACATTCATTTCCCAACGCAGGGAACAAGCCTTGATGCTCGAGAATGCAGCATCTGCGCATCTACCATATCTGCAGTTGTACCCACGGAAGCAGCAGGCCTTGTGTGCTGCACAATGGTGCTCCAGGTGGTAAAAACGAACCTTGTGCTGGTGAACGATCTTTGCGGGGCTCGGTGCGCTGAGTCAGCTACTTGCTAGGTGTGCACAGCTACCCTGGGGGCACTTACTTTGCCCAGAGATGGAAGGGTAGGGTGAAGGGTGTGGTCGTTGAATCTTCTGCTATGACGCTATAGTTCTTAACGCCCGTGGTTGGCTGCAATTGTACTTTCTGCTCTGGGGCCAGTTGGCCTATATCTGAGGCAAAAACCAGTGCGTGTGGGTGTCCCAGTGGAGGGTGGAGTCAAAATTGACTTTACCTCTCTCTTTTTACCTGACGTAGGTTTGGTAGTGGAGGTTACTGCTCTTTTCAGTTTGTTAAATGCAGTACGGTAACATATCGAAACTAGAGCACTCTGAGAACACATACCTCCGCCAAGTAAGGCAACGGTAACGAAAAAGTCAAATTGTCTCTGAAACCATGATTTCCTTTGTATCAACTCCAAAATCTAATCATTTGTGCCTTTTAATAGTATTAACAGCTTCTGCATTTTTTTTAAAGATCCTTTCATAACTGCTACAGTTATGCTGCTACCAAACCTTATGACAAACATATGTCAAACATACAAACAAAACAACCGATCTGCACCAAAATTTAATCATATCTATCTTTTAACAATACTAACTTATCCTACAAATTTCATAAAGATCCATCTAAAACCTTTTGAGTTATAGCGTAACAAACATTGTGACAAACACAATTCAAACATAGAAACAAAACAGCCGATCTGCCCAAAAATTTGATCATTTCTGTCTTTCAACATTACTAACAATTCCTCTAAGATTCATAAAGATTCACTCAAAACTTTTTGAGTTATTGCGCTTACTATCATAAAATCAAACACAGCAATAAACATACGAACGAACACACACATCATCACAAATAATTGGTTATTTACTCAATGTAAAATACTTAACAACTCATGTAAATTTTATAAAAATCCATTGATAACTTTTTGGGTTATATTATTGAGAAAATGAGGCATAGAAACGAACAAACAAACGGATGGACGGAACTTCGTCAAAAGTTAATCATCTGTTTTTCCTAACATACCTAACAATCCCTGAAATATTGTCAAAATCCGTCCATAACTTTTTGAGTTATCTTAGTGACAAACAGATAAACCCGACGAAAGCATAACCTCCTTGGAGGAGGTAACAAGACGGACCTCACAACTCGACTTCCTCAAAACTCGTTCCTTCAAAATCGAACTACTGAAATATTCTACCTCAATACTTGAACACTTCCCTAACTGCACGTCCTCTATTTCAGGGAATACTGCAGTATGCTGCTAGATCGATATTCTACACAATTTGATTGCTGTTCTTGTTATTCGCTATTAGCACCTTCTATACGGATTTTTACACTTAAATCAGAGAAATATTGGGTACATGTGAAGACGCTTTTGTGTTATAAAAATAAATCATATTTTCAGAAGCAAAAATAAATCTTAATTGTAAAAACTGATTTACATGATAAACAGGTATGATATAAAGTATCATTCTACCCGTGTTTAAATTTGTTACTGCTGAAGCGGCAGCCTTTACCTTCTAACCTTTGGAAGTGCCAACATCAACTGAACAGATGATGGTGACGATTACTGTTTTCGTGAACTACCTATGCTAATACTCTCTGCAAAAGACCTCTGTACATAACGATGTAACGCAGACCTCGAAACACGTACTTATCTCATACGGGGTAACACTTCGGTCCGCTTTTGTTCATGTTATGAGGTCCGCCTCTATACCACGTATTCTCTCAAAATAAGTAAAAATTAAGCTTAGTTTGATGAGTACCATAAAAAAAAAACAATTCTGGTACGAGCCAAAAGTTGTTGCCTACTTGTATGCACCGGCTCTAATACACTACAGATCAAAACTATAGGACAGTTTTTAAAAATTGTGACTTCTTATGCATTAGGAATTATATTTAGTTTTAATTTAAAAAAATAATTGTTACTTTCCATCATAATAAACTGTATAATTTGAAGTTATTTTCAAGGGTAAATAGTTGAGAACGAGTGCAGTTTATTATTGAAGAACATACAGTATATACGGCTAAAAATTAGGCACAGAAAAATTAGGCACAGACTGTCAAAGGACGGGACACAGGACAAAGCCACTCCAAGACGCCCGAGCCGGTGCTGGTAGGAATACAAAGAAATCATTCACAGTCAGGTCGAACGTTTGCAGATCGACACGATTGAACAATGAACATGGATTCTGGCAACGAATTCTATTCCAGTACCGTTCCGGGTATGAAACACCAACCGAACTGATGATTTTGTCACCTAACCATTCTCAAAGTAAGGGGATGGTCTCCTTACGCAGCTGGCATACTTCACCGAAAGCTCTGTTGCGAGGAACAGAGGAAGGTTGCCAATGACCCTCAATATTGAATACTTTACAGAACATGCAGAGGTAAGCAAATCTCCGTCCATGATGTAAGTGTACCAAGTTATTGTGCACACACAATCGACTTGCAGAGCCTACAAGTCGGTCAAGCAGACGAAGATGACTGGAGGCAGCCGAACCGCGGACAGAGGAACAATACTCTAATCAGGGAAGTAAAAATGCATAGAAACAACTTCAGGCTACTCCATTACCACCTTACGCAGAATCCCTACTTTACTAGAAGCAAGTGAAACCAGACGCCAAATCTGTGCCTCTAACGTTGGCTTCTCATCAAAACGGACACCAAGCATCCCAAGATAGCCTGACCTCTGCAGAGTAGTTTCATCTAATGCTCGTGGTGATGGGGAGGTAACAGAGTAAGTGACCGACTGACAATCATAGACTTAATTTCATCGGCATTCAATTCTATACTGAATGAGGTGCACCATGCGTTAATCGGTGACAGGTTTCTATTTAAAGACCGGGCAACATCCTTACGCAAGCCAGGGGCCGGAATCACTGATACCAAGGTGGCATTGTCGGCATAATTGACCCTAGTGCTCTACAAGTAAGAAAACGTATCACTTGTGTACATTGCAAATACAAGGGACCCAAGACGCTACCCTGCAAACACCCGAAACCACCCTGACAGATGTGCTCACGCAACCCTTGCCTGACACGCGCTGCGTGCGCTCAGAACTAAAATCCCGCATGAAGGACACCACTTTGTCCTCACGCCAAAAGATTCCAATTGATACAGTAGACCTCAATGGTTGCCTATATCAAACGCCGCACTGAAGTCCAATTGAACAAGGCATGCTTCAAAATGGCGATCCAACGCCGATTGGACGAAGTGTGACATGGACGCAAGAGCGCCACAGTAACCCAAGTTCTTTCTAGACTCAAATCAATCCAGTGATAAGAGCCCAGTCGTTAGTTATAGCAAAGTGACTCAATTTGCATGCTACCAATTTTTCGAAGACCTTTGACTATATTGGTATCAAGAAATAGGTCGGTAATTGTCTCAATTAAGCGAGACTGGACCTTTCGGAATGGGTGTAATATTGCCAATACGCCACCAACGAGGAAAACTTCTCGACCAACTCTGGCACCTGAAAATTATACTGAGCTTAGGAGCCAGATGCCAGCAAGT
Source organism: Parhyale hawaiensis (assembly GCA_001587735.2). Taxonomy (NCBI): domain Eukaryota; kingdom Metazoa; phylum Arthropoda; class Malacostraca; order Amphipoda; family Hyalidae; genus Parhyale; species Parhyale hawaiensis. The sequence goes on along the minus strand of LQNS02015106.1, from coordinate 22,038,845 downwards.
TTTCAAAAATAGAGAGAAAATTCCGACAGGGTCTCTTTCACCACATGGCTCAGGGTCCATCAGGAGCGCTCGCAGCGCTGGTCAAGCTGCGCCTGGAGTGACAACCCAGCGGTAACGACATGTAGCACACCCCAGCTCTGCTTATGATCGGAGTAAGCAGAATATGGAGAGAAAAAAATGTTACCTTCTATGCCAGACATGGATGTTGCAAATACTCAGCTAACTAAATACTGGAGAAAATATTACCTTTGTTGATCAGTGGATATGTCTCCGAGTTGTTCATAATTGGAAAACGTGAACGTAACTGAATTTAGATAGCCGACGTTTTACCTCTGCTAATTGGTGAAATGTTCTGAATTACATGTGAACCTACCTGACAAATTTCGGGAATGATGCTGCATGAATATTCGACAAATTTTACACTTTTTTGCCCCGTCTTCTTATATTGAGCCAGCTTCAAAACAGGCCAGGTACAAACTGATAATTTTTTCGTTATGACTTTCCTTTTCTACCAGTCAAAAATCACTTTTTCCATTCGGTCAAGAGTAGTGTATAAAGCACTGAGATACTTGTTTTTGAGGGTAACCTACCCTCGCGGCTCCCCTCGCGCGTGAGCTTCCGGTTTATGCCGGCCAATGCACTACCGGTTTAGCGGGGGTCAGGGGGGGCGCTAACCGGAGTGGG
>LQNS02015106.1:22013500-22024302 GCA_001587735.2 Parhyale hawaiensis | reverse complement strand
TGTGAATGATTTGAACGTACAGTGCCTTAACATTCTTTAAAACGTAATTCGTAGTAAGCGTAATGTGCCACGAATTTCCTGTATCAACTGACCAGTGTCTACATACAATGTGTGTGTGTGTGTTATAACGAACAAGCTGAACCCAGCGTACTGCTTCGGTAATAAGTGAAATGAATCAGCTGTTTCATAAACGGGTTGATTCAAGTCAGATATGTTGAGGTTAGATAGGGTAGGTTATGCCATGGTAGTTAGGGTTCAGCAAGCATTACATTAGCCTAGGCTAGATTAGGCACGGCTAGGCTGAGTTATGTCAAGTTAGAGAATAAATCTGAGAACATAACCTATGTAATACTTCAGAAAGTACTCGTCGTAAACTTTTATAGTTATGCACGCATCTCTTATGTTACTGTTCATTGAACTATTAGAACCTGGGCTAGCGTAACATAGCTTAAAACACACCTATCCGTTGAATGTATGAGTATTGCGCGCAATGCTTGGTGACATTTACTCCCTATAACATGTACATAAAATACACAGAGAAACAATATAAACTGCTAACACACGAGCAATTTTCACTTATTGCTCACATTTAAACGAAGTTCAAGTACATCACACACCTTAATTGATGATGCCTATTCATCATGAGAACAAACTTCACAGCACGTGAGTTGTGAATTTACATAGTTTTTCCGAGGTACGCATCTGAGTGCAACACCATCACAAACCATCACCTTTCGCCCCTCCCACTGTGGCCTGTGACCAGCCACGCCATTGGCTGCCTGAAGACTGTACTTGCTGAAAGGTTCAGGAAAAAAATAAATTCGCGACCCGGGGTAACTTTGTAGGTTAACGTAGCCCCCAGCTAGGCCTTCGTGGCCATATTGCATCATTCAAGTTTATAGATAAGATGATGCTTTACCCGGTTTTTCCTCTTTTTTCTTGACATATTGATCTCATGCGCGTTGATCCTGTGTTGCAACACCCTCGTGCATGGGTTGCACTTTTCTGTCCAGTTGCTTTATGCAACTTCTTTCTTTCTTTTATTACCTTTGTAGTGGAAGCAAATGCTACAACCACTCACGGTAAACATTATTGTGCAAGCTGTTAAGAACGGAGATAGAAAAGGAGATTTTTTAGTACTCAAGAACAGAGCTGGGCATAGATACTCAAAAATATATCTAGATACTAGATACACCCTTAAAATGTATCTAGATACAGATACTAGATACTTAAAAGTATCTATAGATACAATTCTAGATACTCTTATTTTTACAACTGAATTTAATAGTTTTACTAGTTCATATGGTTAAAAATCATGTAACTCAGGTGGATACATACAATTCTGTTCCTTTATAATACTGTTGTATAGTAGAATAGTAATTACAATAATAATGACTGTTGCACATTTACTTCCGGCAAAGAGGCTAAATAGTTGATCACATTTGTTTGTGCTAAAATATCATGTCTCTAAAAGAAATGGGCAATGTCCTTGAAGTTTCATAGTCAATAGGTATATTGACTTTTTTGCAATAACATTCAAATGCAAAGTATAATCTAGGCCGTATATTTTGGTGGATGTTACCCCAATTCCAAGCAAATGTTCAATAAACAAAATAAAAGAAGGCTTCTAAAAAAATAACAGAATAGTGAGCCAACGTGACAGAACATGTTCAGGGTTGCCATCTCTTGTTCGCTTAGTTATCGGCTTTATCATTATTTTATGAACCTGAATATTATTGTATTTACAATGTTTCATGCATAATAATAGGTATAATTTAATATTATCTAAAAAGTATCTAAAAAGTATCTAGATACTTGTATCTAGATACAGGCAAAAAGTATCTAGATAGTGCATTTAGATAAAACATTTGAAAAGTATCTAGATACAGCATTTAGGTACAAAAAAGTATCTAGATACAAAGTATCTAGATACTGCCCAGCTCTGCTCAAGAATGACTTTTTGATGTAGGTTTTGTTCATGAATTCCCTTCTAAATGAGGACTTTGCAATATATGTCGACAATTCACAACAGTGGAAAGAAGACGCTATGTTTTGTCGATCATTTGAACCTGATGATAGTTTTTTTATAAGTTGCGAGAACTTGGTGTTTCTAACTTTCTATTCTTATAAGTTACGAGGCTCTGTAAATTCTAATTAGTAAGCATGTACAAACTGTAATCATAGCAAGATATCTGGAGTTCCGTGTACAGCCGTTCGTTCTGAGACATTTCCATATTAACGATTTTTTTAATTTCTAAGCTAGTATGTAATATGTCCTTAATTATTGGTAGCGTTTACGAAAAATAGATCGGCATTCTATTATTAAATAAAAGGGAACTCAAAACTGCCGTTTGTTTGAACTTTGTTTCTGGAAGCCATCTAATCGCTTTAGTGACTCAATAATAGCTTAAATCTTTATTAGTTCTTGAAAGGCAAATGACTAATATTTCGTAGCGAATACATTGCTAACACATCATGGGTATATGATATCCGTATTTTGTTATAGCACAGTAATACCGTCGTGTAACTAAGTTAAGGTAGTCCTATACGAGCATCTCCGACTAAGCTCCCTTTATTTGCTGTCCAGCTGTGACGCCATGCGGAGACCTAAGCTCGCTCACCCACGGTTTTCGTTTTCTCATTCGTTTAAACGTTATTTACTTACCACAGCGTATAACCAGCTTAATAATTTTCGTGACTTATTGCAAAATCCTGGATAGCTCTCCATGGCTTGATCGAACTGTAAAAAAAGCCTCTAGAGTCTACCAAATATTCTGTCTTGCTTCGAAAAGTGAAGTCATCAATGACGTCAACATCAACGAGCGGTACGACTGAGTAAACTATGAGAGTTTGATTATTTTTGCAGGGATCAATCGTCGTCAATTGCAAATTTTAACCCTTAAACTCATAAATGAATTAAAAAAAACATATTTTGATTGAACAATAAACATAATTATGAATAGAAAATTACAGGGAGGCTCGTGAAAACTTTCGCAGCACCAGAGGCAAGATCTGGGTAGGTAATACTAGGTATGGCGCTCTGATTTAACTTCTTTCATGTGAAATCTTATTTACATGCACTTCCATGGACCACGCAATACCTTGACTGTCCGCTGAAATTTGCAAATGAGGCCGATTGTATACAGATGAAACTTCGATAAATTCTTTTTCAGGCAACAGAACGGCCTCAAACAAAAAGTAAGCGATTTTCGTTTATGCAAGAACTATGTTTGTCAGCAAGAAACAAAAATTCGCAGCTATATGCCAACTGTGGACGACGATAATTTAAGCTTGGTACATTAAAATGACGTAAAATTGGCTAAAATAAATTTTGCAATTTACCGTCGGCCAGTTCTCCCCCATGCTTGCTTCTTTCCAATTGATACATTCCTTGCGTCTCCAAGAACAGCTTATTTTATTTTTGCTTCAAGTACTTACGTTGAATGAAACACATTTTACCGAGGATATATCAATTTGCCATCAGCCACAATGCGAAAATGGGTGGTCCATGGCACCTCATATTCACTTCACAGTACTCTTCGCAAAGCATGTTTAAGTATATCACCCTTTTTTCGACTTAATCCATTGAACCTGCGCTCGTGACGGGCCAACTACTTGAGCTGCACCCATATACAAAACACGGTAAAATGATTGTCGTCAAGTACAGTAAGTTTGAGCAATAACCGTTCTTATGGCTTCTCTTGTGTCGAGAATATAACACTGCTTATATCTTTGATTACGATTAAGAGCCCAACCTACGGAGACTTGAAGTCCGACTCTAAAATACTTCGACTCGTCGGTGTGACGTCATTCACCGACAGGCGGTCACGGCTAAGTTTTACTTTAGTCCTTTTGATTCCTCCCGTTACACTGAGTACTCCCGTTAATTGCTTTCCTTCCTGGAACAGACAGTGTACGATCACACTTGTACGTATATTGGCGGAAATAGGCTGCCATGTAGGGGAAACTACAGCTCAAATTCGGTAGGCGTTGCCCTAAATTTAAAGATTAGATGACGGGCTGAACTTATGGCAACAGCTGATAGTAAAGGCTAACGATCCGCTGGAGGTCAGCAGTTAGGTACAAGATCTGCCGAAGCAGCAGCACCGACGGTAGTGGCACTTGCGCCGGTGTCGTGGGGCCGCGGGGCGGAGCCACGAAATGCAACCGAAGCGCGCACGTTCGTGACCGGCACAAGCCGAAAAGTCTCACGTACGCGTGTCGTTCACTTTATGGCGCCGAAAATATAGTTTTTGGGCATGGTACAAAAAATATCTTCAACGATATTCATTTTTTATATTGAGAACAGAAATATAACCGAAAAAATATAAATGCTTTTTGCATATTTTTGCCATAAATGCAGCTCATGACATGAGAATACTAAGCGGTTATACTACTCTCTCATAGAAAAAGCAAATGTAATTTTTAATGGTTCTGTCAGTGCTTCCCTTTCTGAGTTAAAAATGAATGAAAGAAGAAGAACGAGATGGAATGCAGAAAAAAGATGGAGTGAAGCATTAAAGACGTATCTGGACAATATGCTATATGCTCCAAGAACTAATTCATATGTAAAATGACAAATACAGACCGCTACTTATGGCAGACGCGCGGCTGTCTCTAGGGAAACTCTTTTACAGATTCGTGTAGGTGGCGAGTTGTTCTCGAGTTTATAACAGGGTAAACGTGTCGTGTGCGTTTCGGGTAGTTGTAGGGTAAATAGATTTTTCATGTCAATAGTAATAGCTTTCGGGTGTACGTCGTCGCGTTTCGGGTACGTTACGAGTAGGCTAGCATACATAGGCATCACACAAAGGAGCTAGCGCCAAATTATTTTCACAGACTCGCTGAAAGACACCCGCTGCATGGAGCTGCTGCACAGAGCACTATAGCGCACAAAACATCCTGAAATTCTAGGGTAGATATTATGCAAACTGTAATAAATCGTACAGTTTTTGTTCCCGCAATCCAGAGCACTTCATTGTATCACGTTCAAAGTCTTCGGGAAGGAGCGTGAGGACTGTGTGAAGGAGTCGGGGTGCGTGTCATGTCGTACAGAAAATTTTGAAACGAAGAAAATTCGGCACGCATCAATGTTCGTACCAAAAGCGTGCCACTTGCGTTGCGCCACTGGTGAACACAGCCGACGATGCGTGGCAGTGCGGGAAGACAGCGGGAACTATGCGTGTCTTGCGTAACATTACGGACAATACGGACGGTAGCTCTGAACCATGCGCGAACATTACTTAATCTATGGTAAACATGTAATGTCATTGCGGGTCAGTGCGGCGCATGTTTGCCGAGCATTGCGTAGACAGCGCGTAACTTATTCGTGTACAGTATGCGAGCAGGGCGGAAAGGCGGCTTAAGCCCCGAAGTGACACACCTTGGCATGCCGCATTGCGAGGCACTGCAGGGGCAAAAATGCAAGTGTCAAGGTAGCTTCACAGAGGCCTAACCCGAACTATCGCTAAAGGGTGAAATAGAATTCACGGCATGCATTTTTGCAATTGTGAGTATTTCAGGACTTTTTGTTGGCTCATTTCGAATTCTAGGCTGTAGTTGCGTATGGTCGACGTGTGAAGCAATAAAAAAGAAGCAGTGCAACGCGTGAAAAGAGTTCAGCCCTGAGCAGGGCGAGGCCAAGCGAAGGGTGGAGCCGCGAGCCATCCAATTTATCCCTCACGGGTGCGGATGAGCCATAGAACTGCGGGGTCACGTGAGGCGCTCCGGAAGAAAAGACAAAACTGAATTCGGCTCACATGACTAAGCTATTTTAGCCTTTGCGGTGCAGAGGACGCCCAGTCTTCGAGCAGCGAGAAAAAGCCTGCAACAGACGCTAGACATATAGGATGATGGAACAACAATGTCCATACAGTGAAACTAAAACTATGATTAAGCTTAGAACAAAACCATAATTAACTGAAATACAACTAAATGGCAGATGTACAGCACATGAAAAAGAATTCAGAACAAAAGCAGAGCCTGAAAAATTTTTGATGCGGAATTCAAGCTGTGATGGTGGATCCACTGGAGTTCTTGTAACAACGCGCATGCTAGTTCCGCCGGTGTGCTGCATGCAGGGATATCTTCTTTGAAGGCAGCATTATTGATAAGTAATGTGTAAACATCTTCCTGTAGGTAAAGACCATCCGTATTTAACTTTCAGACACTAAAATTTACACTTGCGATCGCCATTTACTCATGAGTTTTTCTATTATTTTGGCGTATATGCCATGCGTCATCATCGTAGGCATAGCGTATAGGAACATTGAGTAGTCACTTGCCGGAAAAGGAGCTATCGCTTCTCGCAAGTGAGGCTGACTCTGCGGTGCTGCAGACGTATTTCTAAATGTGGCCTCATTACTTTTTCATGGTTTATTAGAACATTTCCTTTAATGTTTTACATTTAGTAATGATTGGCAAACCTGTACATACTTCTAACACTTGCATTCGTAACAAATTCACAAAAATATGAAGGTTTGAAGTGTAATGTCGAAAATATTATGACATCATTTGATTTTTGCCATAGAGCAAGATATTTCGCAATAGTAAAATAAATAGTCTCGTGTTGCAGAACAGAGGCATCTCAAATTCGTGGTATACTCGATTTGTTATGAAATGCCAAATAATCATCTAGTACAATCGTTAATGAAAATTACTTGGTATACGGGCTAAGCGACAAAACCAGAACAGACTGCAGAGCTGAAGGATGAGTTGGGACAGCTGGCAGCTATGAATTGATAAAGCACTGGCCCCCATGAAGTGATATAGCATTGACAACCGTGAAGTGGTGTAGCATTGACAGCCTTGAAGTGATCTTGCATTGGCAACTGTGAAGTGATCTAGCACTGGCAGCTGCCCAGTGATATAGCATTGGCAGCCACGAAGTGATGTAATGTAGGCTACCATGAAGTGATTTAACTTAGGCAACAATTAAGTCATGTAACATAGCCATCCATAATATCATATATTGTATGCAAAGTGAAGTGATGTAACATATGCAACATGAAGTGATGTTAAGTGGGCAGCCATGACGTGATGTAGTGTAGGCAACGACAATGATGTCTCTTAACTTAGGCAACCATGAAATGATTCAACGTAGTCAATAATGAAGTGATTTAACTTAGGCATCCAGGGAGTGATTTAATTAGGCATACAGGAAGTGATTTAACTTAGGCACCCATGAAGTGATATAACTCAGTCAACCATGAAGTGATGTCACAGTGGCAACCATGAAGTAGTGTAACATAAGTAGCCACAAAATAACGTAGTATACCTAGGCTCTCATGTAAAATGACATGGACAGCCACGATGTGTAGATTTAGATTGTACCAGCTGTGAAAAGTTGTATCAGCACAAAAATGTCGTTTTATTATCATTTAACGGCTTTCCTAGTATCTTTATGTCTTGGTTAATTATGCATTTTTAATTTATGGCTACCAATGTGGTTTTGTTCTGTATTATTACTGTGGTTTTATTCAAGTTTTTTAGTATTGTTAGAGTTTTGCGGAAATCATCCTCCAGGCCCACTTGTATAAAAGGCCCGATTCTAGTGAGTAGTCTAGGTATTGTGTAGTCAATGTCGCAGGTAATTTGCAGCGGAGCAAAAATGCTTTTTCGCAGTAACTTTTATTAAAGGGATATTCAGTAGTCGACAATATTCTGGTTCCGAATATAATGGTAAATGCCAGTTTTCTTAAATTCACATTACATAACGCTTATCACAATTAGCTTGCAACTTTCATACCAGTTGCTTGTGTGAATAGACAATGTATCCACAATCAGCAGTAAAGCAAACTTCCTTAATAGTTAATGCGAATTTAATGAGCTTATTACTCTATTAAACGTAGCTACATTCAGCTGGCGACTTGTAACTTTTTTGATGACGTAACACCGACTGACTTCTTCCATTCGGGTATCAGGATCATGAAAAAGAGCAATTAATAAAGACAGTAAGTTTTCGATTTAGAGCATGCTCATTTTTATGGAAGTACAAATTTAGAACAGAAATAAAAACTGCATAGAAAGAGCTTAGAAGATGTCGAAGATTACCTGCAGTATAACTCACTATGTATATCAGGTGAGGTTTGCACCATTGGTACAATGCTGTTTACATGTACATTAAGCATCAATGTCCGTAGGAATAGCAGTACGATTTGAAAGTGGACCACCTGAAGGTTGAAAAGTTACGAGCGCTTCTAGCGGTACAGGAGCCGCCTAATTCTCTAAGCCATAAGCACGGGGACCTCGGACTTGTGTTGGATATCTCGCCACTCCTCACAAATGAGCAGAGAAGCGCAAATATCCCAGGACACTCTCATATTCCGCGCAGGCTGCTCATTTAACCTCATTTGCTCGTTTCCGAGAGAGAGAGGAACATTTCTACTGCAGCTCCTGCATTCACGTTAACGAGGTCAGGACGGTCGCTTCCGCGGCAAAAATCTGTGACTCTTGACGATTATTAAGGGATCGCATCATTAAAAAAGATGTAATGCCAGAAATTCTTTTAGAATGCCACGATCTTTTGATTGAATCTCGCAGAAAGAATTCGTGTGATTAATAAAAAGGCACGCCCGACCTGGAATTGCTCTTTGAAATAGTCTCTGCAGAATACAACAGGTTTTTCGCCATTACTTCGCAAACACAGACAAGACTTGTGTTTCTTACACATTAAACACTCCATTTTCCATAGTTTAGTTGAGATGAAGCGCTATTAGACTCCTAGAAATCAATAGTACAGTATACAGTAGTTATAGACAGGTGGAATGAGACGTATATTTATTAACTGAAAATGCAATGTTTTTATATATTACTTTCGCTAAGGTGTTTATTTTTTCCCGGACTTTATCTGTTTGGTTATCTCTTTGTCTGTTTGGCTGTAACTAGGATAACACAGAAATTTACTCGCGGACTTTCGTGAAATATACATTAATAGTTAGGTATGTTATAGGTGCAACAGATGACTAATTTTTGGTAAAGAGTTGTTCAATCATTTATTTGTTTGTCTATCTGTCTTTTGTCGTGCCAATAGAACTCAAGAATTTATGAAAAGATTTTCTATGATATATGTAAAAAAATATTTCGGATGTCACAAAGAGCAAATGACTTTTTTTTACGATATTTTCGTCTATCTCTTTGACAGCAGCTCTTTGGGTTCTGTTTGTTCGTTCGATTGTCTCTACGTTTGTTTTTCGGTTTGTCAAAGACATAACTCAAAAGCTTATGAACGGATATTCATGAAATTTATAGAACTATTTGATAAATTAGTAGGAACAAATGGTTAATTTTTGCTCATAGTCCGATCGTGCATTTGTGAGTTGCCTCTCAAATTGTATTTTTGTTTGTTTTTAAGAACACAGCTAGTTCATATTGTTATGGGCAGATCTTACAAAAATTTACAGCAGTTAATAGGAATCTTACCAAGAAAAATTGATCAAATTTTGGTGATGATAAAAAACAAGTCCTGGATTCAGGACCAATTTGAATTTTTCGTTGACTTTGCATTTCTCAGCGGAAATATGTGCTTTCAGACTGTTTATCTATTTCTATTCGATTTGTTTTTGTTTGGTACAAAATGAAGCTTCTTTTAACTTCGTACATTAAATAGAAGTAATCATATCCTCAGTTAACCTATTTTAGCCTAACTAATTCTAACGTAAAAACTAATCTAACCTAACCATGCGTAATCTAGCTAAACCTAGCCTTACTTCAAATAACCTGAGGTGAATCTTGCCGGCGAGAGTCTACGGGCTTGACTATGAGAGTTTCACTCCCAATTTCATTATTGGAATGCACACGTAAGATATGAAAGTTTATATCACTGCAAACACCAATTTTTAATTGGGATGAACGAGCATCATTATCCTCGTCTATTATAGGGTGAAAATCTACTGTCGAAATATGACATTATATTAAAACATTATGTCAGGGCTTCAGGGGACGAGAGAAAGTAAAATGAAGCACGAAACAGCTCCAAAACTCATCAAAGAACCAGTCACATCCGTATTAATTTCCTCACTGTGCCGTTCTGAGTGTGGCAGTAAGATTGAAACGACGAATTTGTCACTTAACAGTAACTAAAGTAAAGGGATGGGGTACTGATGAAACCAATGATCTTGGGAGAAGGAACATTTAAATGTCCTGAATGTATTCTTTTTTCTCAATGGAAACTTTTTAGGGTAGAGGTATGCAATGTCAAATTGACCTCAAAGGTTCATCAAAATAATTACTGGTTCCGATCATAGGCTTAGGACGAGTTTAAAAAAACATCGAAAATATTTTATTCTACAAAGATAAACATTAAAACATTTGTAGCTACAGTTTACTTATTGTTAAAGATGAATGATAAAGAAAACAAACAGCTTCTGTTGTGTCAATATAATTAGAATGTCACATTTTAAGTAAATGGGGTATTTACTAGCCGATCAAGACCGGGTTTCACAAAATCTAATAGTAGAGAAATTCAAGGATATTACCTTTGTCACTTATAGTGCGGTATGACATTTCAGTATATGAGCTCCCGTAGGATTTGTTTGCTGAAATTGATTTTTTGTTTTTTGGGGTTGCTTTAATGTCAGACTATTGGAAAATAATGGGGTTCAAATTTTCCGTGTAGTTTTTAGGCCACTCCAGCACTCTCAAAATCAGAAATAATTATGATTATTAAATCACACCAGACAGGCGACGCAGGAACGGAGAAACTCCATGAGGTTAACAAACCCCCACGCAACCAGCCCAGCGGGTGGAGAAAACAAAAGAATAGAAAAAAAGATGATCCGAAATCATAGAATAGCTCTGTGTAC
>LQNS02015106.1:21916243-21932970 GCA_001587735.2 Parhyale hawaiensis | reverse complement strand
TTAATAAAACCCCCACGCGTCTTACTTCTCCGACCACCTCCGGATACATCGGCAGAAACAACCGAGCTACGAGCAACGAGCCCAGAAGAAAAGCTACCAATACGAACTCACGAGAAATACCCAAAGGCTGACAACAAGCCTTTAATACCATTGATTAATTGACTTCCCACTGAGGCTCGCTATATGCACATGCATGACTTACTTCAAAACATAAAACTTGGTCCGTTGTTGCTTTTTGTAAAAGAAACAGAAGTAACAGGCACAATCTAGACGAAAAAGCTGCCGTTGTTTATCAATAGGCGACATAATTATAGTTGTCAAATGTCTCCCGTTGCCCAAAATTAGTAATAGGACGCTGACAAAATGCACTACGTTTGTTAATATTAATAGAAAATGGAAAATTCCTTACTTCATGCCATAATGAAGTCATGTACATAGAATTACGCGATTCGCACAGGGAAATAATTCTCCAATTTTGAGTTTCCTCAATCTTCCCGTTCGTGTTTTGCAACTGACTGCCAGTCATCGATCGCTGTCTTCGATCGCCTTGCCGAGCACGGTCGTCTCCTCGAACTGAGAGCAAAACGGGCTCACCGAGTTTAATGATGTGGACGGGGCTGTGGTATAGCTGACATAACTGCCGTTCAGCCACAATACCGTTAGCAGCGGTACTGATGAGCCCGCGAGTTGAGGGACTCTTCGGTTGACCTCTTATGCATCAAGCGACAATCAATTGTTTCCTCTCCCGTTACTGATTCCCACCTCCCCTATCTTGCAATTCAATTCCCTGACAGGTGCTTTCGTTTCTGTTTTGTGCGGTGGGTGACGTGGGGACCTTGTGTTCCTTGGCCCTTGCTTTTTGGCCTCGCAGCTTCTCTGCGCTTATTGGAATAAACCTTATGAATACCTGCTTCAAATCCTCTTATAATACAATTTTTAGTATTGGCACTTTAAATTGTAGTAGTTCCTCACAAATGCAATTGATATTCGTGTAAATAATAGTTAAAAGTCAAAATTGCTCAGAAATCACACAAAGACAATCCGGTAGTTCCAGTAATTGAATGGATTTGGGAATACAAAAATAAATACAATAAATGCAACAAATAAATACAAAGATAAAATCTGAGCCATGATGAGATAAAGATAACTGATCCGGTTTGGTTGCAGAATTCGATACTCGAGACCAGAAGAGTTCCTCGAACCAAGCGAGCAATAATTGGCTTCAAGTTGACGACAGACGCGAAGCGAATTCACAGAGCAGGTAGAGCATTCTTGTACACTGACGACGTTTTCCTGCTCTTGATTAGAAACATACAGGCTGCAGATGAAAGTGTCAGATTGTGTGAGACCGTAGCTGACCCTGTCAGTAGCGATCTTAACAGACGGAGCTAAAAATTTATAAACAATAACGAAATACTCTCTATACATATAGGTACGTGATCCAAGGTGTTGTAGAAATCTAGTAAAATATTTGATAATTACTGTATTGGTAGAAATAATTGACGGTCATTGTATATAATAGATAGAGAAGTGTAGTTCAAGCAAAATTTGGGTTCCTTTGAAGATATGCTCTAACCAGGATTTCATATGTTTGTCATCACTGGGATTCAGGTTGTGGCTCAGTTGACCAAATACCTAGGTTATGAGCGACAAAATTTGCTTACTAACAGTTCTCTAAGGGTTGATAACAAGATGTCGTGGGATGAGTACGTTTATTATTTCAAAGTTCCCAGCATTAATTGGACATTACCAAGCCTTCAAGTGTTGTTTTGCCAAACATGATGAGCACAACAAAATCTAGGGAAGAAGAACACCGACCCTCAAAGACAACAAATGCGTTCCTAAAGCCCGCTGCACACGAGCGTCGAAAAGCCAGAACGTTTTTCCTTTCTCGTCCGATTACGTTACCGCGGGGACGGCTTCGGCTTGCCCAGTACTACATGCGCACTGGAAAACTTGCTAAAAATCTGAGCCACTCCTGTAGTCATTCCACAACGGCAGGTTCCAATTGCACAGTTTCAAATATCTCTTTTAATTGGAAACTAGTTTCAATTTGAGACGTCATTTGTTTTGAAGCGATACTTCAACAGGTTAAGTTGTAGTCACAGCCACAGAAACTGACTAATGACTAATGTTGAAGTCGAAATCAGAATTAAGAAAGCATTTCGGAGATCTACTCCATCTTCAGTTCTTTAAAACAATGTAGGTATATGCAGTAGGTGTAATTATTTTACAAAATCTAAATCATTTAGGGATGCTTTTGGTCATGAATACTTATATCATCTATTGGCTAACTTAAGAAGATAAAAACTACTGTTACTATTTAGGCGAGGTTTGAGCTCGTGGTTAAAACGTGATTCTAAAATGCGTAAATCTAAATAACTTTTCGCACTTTTCAAAATGCTAATATGGTCTATCGCTTCATGGGAATCACACTCTTTGGCATGGAAGCGTACTGATGACTGAGCTGCGTTGCCTAGTAAGTGACGTGTACGAAACTCCTCCCACGATGTTCCGCGTCTCTGGCAAAGAGACAGCGTGACGCCATGCCGACGTACGCGCATGGGTACCGGCCACAACTAAATATATAAACCAAAACCCACTGGAGTGGTTTTGGGGGATCCTCTTTGTAACAAAGAAGCTAGACATTTTAAAACTGTTCACTAATATTGAACACAATTTGACAGTTGCAAGTATTGTGAAAAAGTAATCTGAGTTTATTTTGTAATTTTTCGGTAGGATATCTAAAATACGACAATTAACTATAAAATCAGGGCAACGCATTATCGCTATGGACGGCAGGACTATACTGATTCGATAACAATTTCCTCAATTGTGTGTTTATTAATTTTAACGGAAAGCCACTGTTGGTAAAAATGACGGGATAAAGCTAAATTCAGAAAGTAATTTTTCAAAGGAGGAACACTGGCGGTATGAACGAGATAATAATATTTTAATACTGCTAGCTAACTTCAAAACGGAAAGTAGAAAAATTATCAAAACTAGGTTTTTCAGTAAATAAAGGTATGGATAAGGTCTTTAAAACGTTTTTTTATTAATATTATTGATTTTAACATATCTCTTTGCTTTTGAATCGTTCTTAACAATATTCGTGAATTGCAGCAGTTCGTGAATAACAGCTGTTGTAATTCAATAGGTATGTAATGCCGTGCTCAGATGAGCGACATCTTCGCTGATTTTGACCTGACAAAATTGTCGGATCGTCAAGTTTGGCACAACATTTCAGTGCATATGTAGCGTGGGAAACGTTTTGTACAGTAGCAATGTTCTACAGTAAAGTTTTGGAAGTTGCGTGGAAAAGAAATTGTAAGCATTAGTTTAATAAATTTTATTGCTTGTTTACATGCTGCAAGCTAGTTTTTAAGTCATCAACTGAATGTTTTGTGTCATCTCTTAGTTTGTAAACAAAATTTTGAGGTGTCAAGCCGTGCGCAGACGAGTGGCATCTTCGCTGATTTCGATCTGACAAAATCGTCGGATCGTCAGGCTTGGACGATATTTTAATGCACACGTGACGGGGGAAACGTTTTTGCAGCGGCAATGTCCTAAGGGAAAGGTTTTAAAAGTTGCATTGAAAAGAAAATGTAAACATCAGAGTAGTAAATTTTATTGCTTGTATACACACCGTTTTTTAATCAACGTGCATAGTACTCAGCAACTGAATGTTTTGTGCTATCTCTTAGATTGTTACAACATTTTGAGATGTAAGTTTTCTGGAGACAACTGCATTTTAGACTTTTTACATTACAGTTACAAACGCCACCATTTAACGTAAGGTTTTAAGAAAAACGGAGGTGTTACATACCATAGTAGTCAATATATAAGAGGAAAACTGGACTGTAAGTTGCTTTGAGTTGCCCCAAAGTTACAAAAAAAGATTCGACTAAACGCATCCTTCTGAACTCGCTCTTCAGGTAACTTCTCCGCTGAGTCTGGTGGAGCATTTTTGGGCGAAATGCCACTTTCAACAATTTTTGCTTCTCGTCTGCAGTGGGCTTTAGTCTCTCCAACAGGGCAGCATCGCAGCAGCAACATTAGGGCATAGTAAGCAAGAAAAATTAATGGGCAGCGTGGGCTATGTACCAACCACACCTAAATAGGGTTTACTTCGTTTTAGCAATTTTATTTTGTATAACTTTGTACCACTTTTATATTGAATTGAATTCTCTATGCACGACATGGTTTAGTTCAAAATTTGTATTCAAGTTTACATTTCTTACTTTTACATGTTGTCATATCGACATTTTGTTGTTTTTCAACATTAAATTTTGTTGATACTGAAAGAGTTACACTGAACATCTGTATGCTAAAATCTACAGTGCGTTACCTTTGATTATGCAAATACAATTTTTTTACTTACTTTTCAAAATAAGTGTCAAACATTTAAAATGTCAATAGTAAGTTAGTGCACAGGTATTTCGTAACTATAAAAACAACTAGAGACAAATAAAACGGAACAATTTCCCACGTTTTGGCAACATTTGCTTATCGCACGGGGTTCTGCTGTTACCCCAGATTATGCAACATCACTCTCTAGTCGACATGGGCAAGAAATGCGGTTTAAAAAGTGAGGCAAAGATCAAACTGACCTCGTTATTGGCTGCTGGTAAGACAACACTCGAAGTTTCCAAGGAATTACAGCATGATCACCGAACAATTAAGACTTATGTAATTGAAGACAAGGTCAGTCGAAAAACTCCGGCCAGAGCCTCTACGAGAAAATTGAATGCTCGGGATATGCGACATTTGAAGGTTTCTATCGCTAGAAAACAACTTTCTACAAGTAAGGCGATATTTGAAGACGCTGGAGCCCCAATACTAAGCAGAAAGACAAGATGTGAGGTTCTGCAGAAGCTAGGAAAAGTGAAAAAGGCAATTAAACGACTACTCCTAACAAAAACTCACAAAGAAAATAGGGTCAGATGGGCTGAGGAGAACATGAAAACTGATTTCTCCAATGTCATAGCTACTGATGAATGCAGAGCCACTCTTGATGGTCCAGATGAATGGGCGTCTGGATGGGTCCTCCATGACCGACCTCAACAGACACGGCTTAAGCGTCAACAAGATGGTGGAGGTATAATGTTTTGGGCTGGGATAGTAGGTAACACCCTTATTGGTCCATTTGAAGTGGCAGAAGGAGTTAAACTGAATGCAGAAAGGTACTGACAGTTTTTTGAAGCCAATTTGCTTCCATGGCTTGATGAGTAGAGTATCGCACGCAGATCCAAATTGATATTTCAGCACGATAACGCTCCCTCACACCGAGCACGGTACACTGCTAACTGGCTTGCGGATGGAGGATTTAAATCAAAAAGGATTATGATCTGGCCAGCGAATAGCCCGATTTAAATCCCATTGAAAACCTCTGGGTAATGATCAAAAGTAAGGTCTATGAAGGTGGTCGGCAGTTTTCCAGCAAAGTAAGCCTGCGGAATGCAGTAAAAACAGCAGCAGATTCTATTTCACCGTTTGAAATATCAAACCTGACGAAGTCTGTTGATAATCGCCTTAAAAAATCATGAAAAATAGGGGTTCCCATGTTCAAAATTAACTAGTTATGTTTACCACTACTGAACACTTATTCAGTGTTTACTGAATTGTTTTGGTTATATATTCTTGCTTTTGGACGTTTAATAACAATATTCCTGTTAGCTTGTATTTGTTTCCTCTTTATGACGTTTTTATTAGCTTGTTGCATAATCTGAGGTAACAGTAAACAATCGTAAACAAGCAAATTGTATGATAAATTGAACCAATTGCTAAATATTTATTTTACAAGTGCTGTTTATACTGGCAACATAGCCATACATTTAGTTAATATTGATATTTCAAAGTTAGACACTCATCTTGAAAAATTAAGTAAAAAAAATTCACTGTACAAGAATTACAGTACGAAGCCGTGAATTGGCGTCTAATCGATTACTAGGGTAGTAATACTAGAACGTGACAGCACGTTCGTGAATGGCAGTGCGGATGGCCATCATTAATTGCAAGCTGCGTAGAAGATTGGTGACGCGGAGACGTTCAGTCCTAGCTGAGGCATTCTCATGTAGACTTTCATTTCATTCCGCTGTTAGTCTCATCTAGACCTTCTGTTCAGTTGCCATTCCCGCTGTGATTATGCTGAGGAGGTTTTCCCTAAGCATGACATGTACAACGATGTTCATGCATTCTCTTCATCAGTGTAGTGGTTCCCTATAAGGGGTCTAGACACAGACCCCGTAGACCCCCTATGGGGTATATCCAGAGAAAACCTCCAGTTTTGTTTTCCGGCTTTGTACTTTAAGGTTGAAAATAAATTCTGCGAAAAAAAAGACAGTGCATGCCCTATTAAAATAAGATTTTTGAAAAGTCAATATGAATGATGCATAATTTTTTACACATTTGTAACGAAAGATCTGTTGAGTTCCCTATGAAATAATACAAACTTTCTTCAAAAGTAGCGTTTTATATTAGTATTAGAGGAAATTTTAACGGGACCAAAACTAAATCTCGCTATAGAGTCGTAATTCTTAACTTTGTTCAGGTTTCTCGACATAAAAAATTACAACCTCTCCCAAAATTTACATTACTTCTTTTTTACAAATCTGGTGCAATTTGAACCACTGACGGGCATTAGTATTGGATAAATGCTCATTAAATAACATTTCAAACTTAGAATATTATTTAGAAAGAAACTCTAATATAGGGAACGTTAGTTAGTAATAACCTCTTCGTTTTTTTAGTGTTCTTCGTTATTCTGTGTATCATACAACTTTGATTGTGTTTACGTTACGTTGTTAATTAATTTTATTAATAATTACCTCTTAGTTTTACCATTCTTCATTATACTATGTATTTCACAACTTTTGAATTTATGTTGCGCAGTTAATTAAAATTGATAACAGTTATGTTTCTTTATCTTTTGTAACACAGGATTTACCTAAAAGTAGTATACTGCATACATCGAACACTAGAACACTAGGGGTCTATGACGATGCACTGTTCTCTTTGCAGGGGTCTAGGCTGATCCGTTATATTGGGAGCCACTGCTCTATATGGTAGGCAGCCGTGCACAGTGGTACCTTCAAAACTGCGGACTTTTCAACTACGCTCTTGATTTGGAAACTGTACTTGTATAATACGCATTCGTTTCAAAACCGATGACGTAGTTGTTTCAGAGTCGCAAGTAGTTCTAAAGTGAACAAAGTGGACATAGCTCACACCTATTCTATTTCTAGTTTTATATTAAGAAATTTCTACAAATGAAACATAAAAAAATCAAGACTCTAGCTAAATAGGATCGAGTGATTAAAAGGAGAAATGGATGAGTAATCGTGACAAAGTAAAAGTTATTGAAACGATTAAAACTAAATTGAAAGCAGTCTAGATCTAAAATTTTTATATACTATATATATATATATATATTATGGTATAATTTTTCCAATAGTAAAGTATCTGTTTATATTTCATTGGCAGCAACTGGTATGTACTAGTACATACCATTTACTAATAGTATGTACTAGTACATACCACTTTCTTTCGTTTTTCATATACGGAATAAAGTGGATAATGCAAACCATAGACCACACCATACATTGACTGGACACTTGCCCGTTAGGCAGATTTCGGTCCCGCAATTGGGCCTGACTGCACGGTGCCGCAGGCGCATTTTTATATGTTCTCCCATTACTTTTTCATACCTTCTTTAGGCTATTTGATTTAATTCTTTTACATTGAGTAATGACTGGCAAGCCTGTACATACTTCTAAAACTTCTGTACGCAACAAATTCACAAAAATATTAAGGCCTGGAGTGTAATTACGTACTGTTTATGACATCCTTTGATATTTGCAGTAAACTTATTTCTCACTAGTAAAATAAACAGTCTCATTTTGTAGAACAGACGCTTCTCAAATTTGTGGTATGCTCGATTTGTAGTGAAATGCCAAGTAAACAGCTGATAGCAATGTTAATGAAATTTATTAGGCTAAGCGAGAAAATCAGAACAGACTGTAGTGCTGAAAGGTGAGCTGGAGCAGTTTGCAGCCATAAAGTGATGGAACCCTGCCAGTAGTAAAGTGATGAAGCACTGGCCACCAGGAAGTGTTCTAGCATTGGAAGCAGTCAAGTGATCTAGCATTAGAAGTAGTGACGTGATATAGCATTGGTAGCAGTGGAGGGATATAGCATTGGCGGCCGTGAAGTGATCTGAATGATGGAGCACTGGCCGCAATGAAGTGATGTGTTATTGACAGCAGTGAAGTGATATATCATTGGCAGCCCCGAAGTGATGAAATATAGGCCAGTGTGAAGGGATTTGACTCCAGCAACCATGATGTGCTTTAGCTTAGGCAATCAAAAAGTGATGCAACATAGGAAACCATGAAGTGATATAACGTAGGCAACCACAAAGGGGTGTAATACTACTAGGCAGTTATGTGAAATGATACTGACAAGCACGTTGTGCAGCTTTAGATGGTTCCAGTAAGGAAGAGTTATATCAGCCGTAAATTGCTGTGTTTTAATTTCATTTGCCGGCTGTCTTAGTATCTTTATCTCAGAGTTAAAGATGTATTTTTAGTTCATTCGTAGTTTTTTCTACATTACTGGGTTTTCTTAGCCTCATTTTTGTTTTGTTACGGCTATTGGGTTGAGGTCCACCGAAACTCCACCTACATCAATTTCTGAGATTATTGCGTCGGATCCGTCATTGGAAAAAATGTGATATTAAAGTACATTACGTGTAGTATCTATGAGCCAATTTTTCTATAAAACTTTAATACTCCTAGAAATTACCGTATGATGAATTTCAATTTTTCTTGGTATATGAAGACATGATATACATCACTTACTGAAGATATATGATAGTGAATTTAGATTCCCTGCTCCACAACCCATTCTTTATGATACGACGAAGAAATTAATCTTTCTTTGAGGTCTCTGTGATTATGAGAACTCATTTTATTAACGCTTACGTAAATCCACCTTCAGGTCCAATTGCGAGAGGCCAGATTTCAGTGCCTGTCAATGTATGGTGTGGTCTATGTGGAAACTCACGAGGCAATTTTTTCCTTAAAGTATTGCTATTCCGGTTGATTAGAAAATACGAGGGCTGCTCCAAAAGTAATACCTCCTATTTTCTAACTCAGAAAGTTGAAGAGTTACGGAAACGGAAGTGGCATCATTAAAACGAGCGACCTTCTATGCTCCAGAATTTATATTTGAATGTGGTCACCACCATTCTCAATGCACCTTGGCCAGTGATGAACGAAACCTCGATGCCTCGGTTGTAAAAGGCATCGCCGGCCGAGGCGGTCCATTTTTTTCATGGCTGCTATGAGGGCGTTGTTGTCGGGAAAACACTACCTACCTAGTGGTCCGAACAAGTGGAAGTCTGACGGTGCCAGATCGGGACTATACTGTGGGTGACAAAATACCGTCCTGCCGAGCTTTGTCACCCATGATCCTGAACAGATATCCCGTCGATGATCTTTTTGTTCCTGCATGTGCATTCATGGAACCCCCCTAGCAAACGCACTTTGCTGTATTATAGGGATTACAACGTCGTTTACAGAGTACTGACACCCACATCCAACACTAAACGCTTTGCAATGAACGTTATCCACTGATCAGTCCAGATGAGTTGATCGAGGCTCACTGTTATTTCCCGGGATAGTGGCTGCGTATGTACTTCCGGAGCACACTTTGTCACTCACATCTCTGTCGCCGCTCTGAAATTGACGAGCCCATCTCCTAACTGTGCTGACATCAACTGTATCGGGATCGTAAACGTTCACCAGGCGCTGGTGAATGTTGATTGGGTCAAATTTTTTTGCATGGAAGAATTCAATAACGCATCTCTGCTTCTGACACACGTCCATAACAGAGATTACTTTCTTAGAGTGTCACAGCGGGAATATCTTCAGCAGAGAGATGAAACTTTCAGGTCATGAGTGCATACTGTATGTTCAGTAATCATAACAAGGCGATTTGCAATCTCTCGGAACCCCTTACGACGAATAATAAAAAATAGGAGGCAATACTATTAGAACAACCCTCGTATTGGATCAACCGAGCTGTATTTTGTACATGGTGGTAGTAGCAAAGTTTCCCAGCTTTCTGTTATTTCATTGATATGCCTTCAAACCTGCGATGCCTTTTTTTTTAAACCTGCGCTGGAATTAATACGGAACGTATTACCGCAGTTTTGCAGGTACCACATTGTGAGGATTTTGTGAACAGTTGGGCCTTTAGGAGCTTACTCTGACAGTTGGAGTCCAGTATTATTTTACTTGACTTAGTTTGGTTGTCAAGTGCAATCTTTCTAAGGTTGCAGTTTTTGTTCAAAGGTCTGATGTGGGCGACGTTTCACTGTGATTTATAGTCTGTGTTATAGTTTGTGCTGTTTTAAGCAGTCATAGGCCAAGCCAGTCTTAAGCACACAGCTGCAATTTACCTCAAATAATAAATGTTTCCATGTTTCGTGCTTGCCGTCTTGACATACCTTAGATCAGCTCGGCAATCACTCACCCGGAAAACCGCTAGGTCACTGATCAAGTGTTAGTGATCACATTTGTGTCCTATCCATAAGTAGTGTCAATTAGTCTGCGAGTAATGCGGTTAATGACTCGCCATTTGGACCAGGCAAAACTACAGTCGTGAATTAGCGCTCACGGGAATTGAAGACTAGTCGATGAAAGCGTTTCGTTGTATTTGTTCACTACTGGATCGTCATTATCGTAATGAGTTATGAGTTATGAGACCTCATATGGATGTGCTCTTTAAGCCTAGTTCTCATTTCTCTGCGCGCTCAATGTTACCGAAAGTAATAGAAAAAAAGCACAGAACGCATCGCAATAAGTTTCATAATACAGGCATTATTATTATTACATATTCCAACTAGAACGCCTAGTGGCGTAAGCCCATCAACAGCGAAAAGTGCTGAGCCAGGAGTTACAAATTCAACGCAGTCATTTTTGATGGTCAACTTAACTTAATTTTTTTTTACATTGTCCACATGTCGGTTAACCCACTTGACTGCCCGAAAAAGATTTTGTTGATTGCTCAAGCCTTCTACCCCGTTTTTTGGTGGACAGACAAACAAACATACAACCGTAAATAAAAACAGTATCGCCACTTTCGCTTCGTTCGCGGGTGATAATAAAGTGTCTTGTATTCCAGGTTCGGCCAGTTGTACACGGGAGGGCCGTGGGTGTGTGACGCAAGAACCGTCGCGCTACTGGCTGCGTTCTTCACCATGGTAAGTGCTGGTGCGCTCCGCAGAGCAGCACCCAGATTCTTGGTAGCTTCATGCGTTAGCGTGTACTCTTCCGCTCTTTGTTATAATGAATTGCTTAAGAAGTTCACTCAGCTTTTTCAAAGTATAGCAGCAATATTTTCAAATATTAGATGATGCGTCATAACAGAAGATGTAGTGCCCCTGTTGGGGTTTGCCAGGGACAATTGGAAAGTATACAGTATAACTTTTTGCAGGCGCCGGGTTTGAATTTGATTTCTCGTATGAAAAGCGTTGTTTTAACTTAAAAAGCGTACGATACTCAATAATTACCTACACAATTTTCCATCTGATGAATATTCACTAAAGCGTAACACTTAATTTTGTCTGCCAGTAGTTAGTAAATCAAGAGACGATCATTTCTACGAGTAGTAAATGCAAGTTGGTAGTTCAGAAAACAACTGTTTTAGTGTTTGGTGTTATCCATTAGTTATATGTTTTGTATTACTGAATAATATTCAAGTTCTCTGGGCTCAAAAGCAATTCATCAGAGCTTAGCACCTTCAGAAAACTCTGCGTCGGCGGGGGGGGGGGGATGGCAAGACTTATGAACAAGAATATTATTTTTATGAAAGATGAAGAGGGGCTCCACGAATCAAATATACTCGTAAATGACTGACTATTATGGTAGTAGTTCAAAATACACATTCTAATCATAACGCCTAAATATTTCGAGCGCACAATGCCACATTTTGAAATCCCACGCCACACTTTTTTTCTACATTTGATAAAGAACCACCGGACCGAATGAGTCGCTTTTGCCTCAAAACATTTGTCCCGTCTTCTTCAATTGCATATGTAACTTACTTTCCTTCAGAATTTCTTTCCACACTGACAGCATTAGAAATAGGATATAAGCATGCTTTTCGCCGCTCACTCTTTAGCTAATGGGCAAATCGTATTTTTTTTTACTCAAATGACTGCGACATATCCCTGGTGAAAGAGAAGTGGCATGTACTTCCTCTAAAGAGCCCCATTACCCTTCCATGGTTAAAAGCCTACGTAGTCTAAGCAGATTCGATCATATCATTCGCCAACATATTTGAAGATTTTGTTGCTGTCTATCTTAAAATATTTGCCTCGTCGGACCTTTTCGAGCCTAAAAGATTGTTTAATTTTACTACATGATAAAGGTAAAATGTTTCTTACAAAACAATTTACATTTCTATTACAAGCAAACGATAACATTTATTTTCTTAAAAACGCTTCATTCGCAATCAGGGTCAAATAGAGGGGTTAAACTTGAGCATAATTTCTAAGTCTTAACCAACTTTTCCTGAGAAGACTACAGGAGCAGTTTGAACGAATTAGCTAGCCTGTTCCAAAACCACACGACCTCCAAAAATATCTCATTCTACTTTACTTGCATCCACGATGCGCATGTTTAACCGTGTCAAGGTTACTACGATTTTTTACGGTAAAAGAATACAAGACGCATTTACAGGTGAATCAGACGCATTTCTTTGCGGAAGAAATGTTGTACAGTATTTGGTAAGGCAGTTTTTTGGTAAAACTGTGGGGAAATAAATATCAGTATGTTCGAGTCGCACACTGCAATTGAAAAAGCGTAATCCGAGTAGCCTCAACTTCTTCGGGACTGGAATCCTTGGCGACGAATATGCCATTTATGAATTACATTTTAGACACGAAGTATAAACAAAGCAGTTCCAAATAAATGACGCCAATGTTTATAATTAAAATCGGTTCAGTAGCTCTTGATCAGGGTAAAGCTGATCTAGATAGAAAAGTGGACCCTGTTTAGCGTGAAATACTAAAGGTGTAGTTTTCAAAGGAATAACATTAACGTTGCTTTTTGGTAGTTTGGATGCGATAAAGTGTTTAAAAATAAACATGCTAGATGTACTAACTGTGTAAAAATAGATGCCACAACAGACATTTTTTACTATCTCTAACCTTAACAGGATTAAAACAACATTTGAGGTAAAATAAATAGCAGACACAATTAAAGAAAAATGAGATAAAAACTAAAAAGGAAACAATATTACAAAATATCAATATTTTTTACACAGAAAGTTAAGAAGGGCAGTATGATATGGGATTCCAAAATAAATCGTCGTGCATGTGTGCTGAAAATAGCGACTTCAACGGACTCTAGACTCTGGCACCTAGACAAGCACATCTGCTTCGCTGTTGCTCATCTGGAGCAGTAGCTCGACGAATGAATCTCCGTTTCTTTACGATGACTTGCTTGCTGTGTTGCATTACACTGAGCAGACTCTCTAGCATTAGCTTTTCGAAGCATCGAGGTCTGATGCACGAGAGCAACACAACGTGCTCATCTCATGAAACTTTTAGTTTGTTAAAATTTGGGTATTTACAGCGCCACCGCGTTCTCACTCAATATCGACCTTTTCCAGAATGATTTTGACGAAATGCGAGTTCTATAAAGCCCATTTTACTCATACAAACATTGTTTCCATGCTCTTGTGTATGGCGTTAGACTTGACAACATGCACACGCTTCAGCAGCTCGTCACCAAACTCGTTCAGCTGACCTTCTCAAGTGTTGGTGTTTGTGCTGACTTTCTTTTGATCAATTAATTAATACCAACGTAGCATTCAACCTCAGCTGCAGGATGCAACAAAAGTTGCATCTCAACAATGGCCTGCTGTTCATTTAAGAGAAAGACGATCCAATGATTTTTTTTAACCTAGGACCTACATTGTCGATAAATGTTCAACGAAAGAAGCAGCTGTTTATCCTAGAAACACGACGAAGGAGTACTGGTGCATCAATTATATTGATTAAGCTCAAGGTTCTTCTTAACATCATTAACCCCATGAACTTCGACTCAACATAACAATAATGAACAGGCTTCTTTGTAAAATCTTCTGGGCTTCATTCAAGGGAGGTAATTCTAAGAATAAGATTTGTTTTTATCATAATACAGTATTTGTATTCTTCTTTGATATATGAGTGTTTATTCAAAATTAATACAACGCGTCGTCGAGTCTAAATTGGAAATCGCTCAATGTGGGATTGCTGCAGGAAATTATAATTGACCCAATATTGCAATCCAATCATATACATGTATATTTTTCCTTGCAACAGAAACTTGACTAATTTCCTGATACCTATAGTACAATAATACATAAATTAAAACTACAGTATTATTTCTCGGTCGTTCTTATAAAGCTTTTTTCATGAGTAATCCAATGTTGGCCCAACATTGCTTGACAATGTAGATACAGTTAGTACCGATATCTTAGCGAATATTGGTAAAGCACTGGTCCAGTAGCGGTTGACAATGTTTCAACATTGTGCCGACCTCCAGAAAAGGTTATTTTGCTACGGGGTTAACTCGTCTCAAAACAATACAGTTACCAGAAACAGACGACGAGTGATCCTAATGCTGAAAAGAAACCTAGCTTACATATTCAGTAAATCAATTGAGATCCGAGCCCAATTGATTGTATAATTTTGCACCTAATTTTTACTGAAAAGGATTTCGTCATAGACATCCTTTGTATATATGCACGCACTGACAGCAGCTTTCCGATCATTTACTGAGTACGGACACCGTTTACCTTTGACACTAAAAAGAGCTTTGTGTTGATAAAAAAAATCACAATACGAACGTCGTTCAGAAGATAATGCCTCCTAGTTATTATATTTTAATTAAAAGGTTGAAGAGCTGCAAGAATGCGGTGAAGCAAGCGGATATTTTTAGTTCAGATATTATTTCTCTACGTAGGGTCAGCACGATTCTCAATATACGCATTTTTGCCAGCGATAGGTAAGCGCCTCATGTTCGGGAGTATTGGCTGTGTCGGGGCGTCCATAGCGCGGTATGTCGCTCACATATACGCTGGAAATCCAGAATCAACACACCGATCTCCAAACCGTGCCGATATCAGCTGCTGCGGTCCGAAAAACGTTCGCTAAATGTCGGTGAATGTAGTCGTAGACTGGTTCAACTGGTTTTCTTACCAGGTTCAGATGCGACGCATCACCGATGTAGGCATTAGCGTCCAAAGTTGAACAGCCTCTGAGGCAGGAAATCAAGCAATAAAGCGTCTTTGCCTCTGATGTTCACGTTTGTGACAAGAACTGCTTTATTAGATTGTCACACTGCTAACGTCTATTGCGTTGCTTTCATTGCAATAGTCTCAGTTGAACCAAGGCTAGCTGTAAAACCTCTCAATGCCCCCAAGGAGGTAATGGCAATTCATTTTATTAGCTTGAATGTCCGATCATTCTTATATTATGCGCAATCTCCTCGAGGTCTTGATTGGGCGAAGTAAATAGGGATTTTTAGCTTCGGAGCGACGCCCGCACAGAAATAGTTGGTGGCAAAGGACACCTTAATCAAAAAAAAAATGTACAGAAGCACTGATAGTTTTGGAGAATCATGAATTTGCGCTATTTTTTGGTATTTGAGGTACTAACCACTGACTAGGCTAAAGTAGAAACATTCTGTATTCAGTATAAGCAAATAATATCTGAATACATATTTTCAGTGCTGTATGGTTGTGTGCGTAATGAATTTTTGGCTGTGAAAACAAATATCAGTCTAAAGGCGAGCGCACACTAACGCATACGTGGACGACTTGCCCAGTCATTCAACTTTTCCCTTTGGCGGTCACATTACCGAGACTAGAGCCTACGGCGTTTGACTGTTACGCTAAAATTATACGTCACAGCAACTTTAAACCAACTCAAAAATAGGAGGCATACTCAAAACTTGACCATTGCTGCTTGTCATAGCATACAAACCGTAAGAAACGACTCATGTATTTATCTTAGAGGGTATTTATCTTAGAGTCCCCATGTAGACGAAGCCTGGTTCGCTGCAACGTAATACGATGTACTGTTGTGTGGAGGAGCAACTTTGGCGTTAGTGTGAACCCGTCTTTACGTCCAGAGCAGTAGTTAATACAATTCACCAGCGCACAATAACATTTGAGTGCAGATCTGTGGTTCTAATTGCACGGCAGAAAAATCATCAATACGAGAAAAAGAGGCGCAACAATAAAATAAAACTTATCCCCCGGGCGATAGCAACAGGTGGCCCAATCTTTAAATTTTGCAGCTCCTGGTGCCAGTGTAGCCGTCACGTGTATAACGAAACGCACACTCCCCCTGGCATAGCTTTGTTTATGTGGTCAACTTGCAGAGATTATACAATCGGTTTAATTTGCATGTTACTATATTGCTGCTTCCGCCAAGGTGCTGACAAATGTGTAGACCATCTTTCATCGGTTGAGAGATTCGAAAGGAACTTCATAGAAGAAGACTGTGCTGAAAAAAAATGATGAATGCACACATACAAAGCATAGAAGTAGTATAGAAAAGCGAGGCTACCGAGACAACCGTTCCACTTACGCGTTCGCTGCAGTGGAACGCTTATCTCGATAGCCTCGCTTTTCTATACTACTGTTATCTTGATAGCCTTGTTTATTAT
>LQNS02015106.1:21884196-21895898 GCA_001587735.2 Parhyale hawaiensis | reverse complement strand
TCCAGAGATCGTTCACTGCCAAAATCCGAGGCATGAAAGATTTAAACTATCACGAAAGACTGGCTCAACTTCAAATGTACTCAACTCAAAGGAGATTCGAGCGCTTTACGATCATATATATTTGGAAAATTCTACAAGGAATTACTGTCAATGCCAATGGGCGAATCCAGGCCAGACACTCAAACCGTATTGGTTGCACTTGTGAGGTGCGTATTGCGATCAAAACTGGGGGTGATGAGATAGCCACAAAGTATTCTTATAGTTTCGTAGTCCGAGGGGCGAGATTATTCAACAAAATGCCTCGTCACATTCGAAATGTCACCGGTACAGAGATTGCGAAATTTAAACACTTACTGCACACATGCTTACTGAAAGTGCCAGATAAACCTGCTATGAGCGGGCACGTGAACTGTGTGGATAACTCGCTGTTAGCCACCCCGCTGGTCACGGACTGCAGCATCACCTCTGCACAAGATGGGCCGCGTGTGTAACGTCGCCTGGACCTCGTCCGAAGTATCATCACAGGTATCAAAGGTACAGGTATGGTATCACAAAACATTGGTCTCAGCCTATTTTTCAAGATACCCTCTTTTTACCTCGATGACTTTCTGAATTTTCATTTTGAAATCTTCCGTTGATGCACGCATCTTCCATTAAATTTCGCCACTTGGCTGTTTGAGAGACAGCATCAAATTGTCAATAGTGTTACTAGACGATGCAAAGGGATCACACATGAAGTAAATACTGGAGTCTATAGGAGTCAAATCAGAGGAAAGTGGAGGACACATTTCAACATTCCAGAACATAGGAAAGGTGGCTTGGCACCAATTTTGAGTTTTTTGGACGTGTGTGAGGGCGTGCCGTTTCGTTGAAGAGCAATTCATCATTGTTGAAGCATTTCTTTATTTCATGAAGGGCAAAGACGGAAATTTCATCAATGGATATTATCTGAATACACATTCATGCCCTCTTCGATGAAAGTGAGGGGAGATTTCCCCATTTTGGTGACAGCCGCCCAAACTTTGACAAGGGCTTTTGACGATGATAAACTTTTTTCATGGCAAATGGTATTTTCAAAGCACTCTTTCCTTCCGAGGATTGAATTTTTCCTCCACTGTGAGCAAGTTCTCATCAGAAAGGACAGTCTCTCTTCCTCGCGTTTAGAAACACAGCTTTGTCAGCTGATTTCTGTTTCTGGAAGTCAGTGAGTTATTCACTCTTTTCAGTTTGAAAAAATAAATACTAAAGTCAGTTTGCCAACGTCCAAATCACAGTTTTTGCTGATAATTGCCTCCACCAAGGAGGTTATGTTTTCATCGGGTTTGTCTGTCTGTTTCTTATTCTGGCTGTCATCAAGATAACTCAAACAATTAGGAACCGATTTGGACGAAATTTACAGGGATTGTTAGGTATGTTAGGAGAGACAGTTGCTTAACTTTTAGTGAATATCCGTCCATCCGTTTGTTTGTCTGCCTCGTTTTTCTCAATTTATTACTCAAAGAGTTATGGAAGGATTTTTATGAAATTCACATGAGTTGTTAGGTATATAACGAAGAGTAAATGACCCATTTTAGGTAGTTATCTGTTTGTTTGTCACTGCTTTTAATTTTATGCTTGTTAGCACAATAACACAAAAACTAATGAATGGATCTTTATAAAATTTATATGAGTTGTTAGTAACGTTAAAAGACATAATGTTTAAATTTTGGTGCAGATCGGTTGGTTCGTTCATCTGTTTGACTCATGTTTGTCATACTGTTTGTGAGCAGCATAACTCAAAAAGTTATGAACGGATCTTCTAGAAATTGCACAAACTGTTATTACTATCAAAAGGCTAAAATGATTAGATTTTGGAGTTGATACAAAGCAAATCCTGGTTTCAGACTGTTATATATATGCTTTAGCAAATGAAGTAAATTTAGTGACATGAAGGATCAAGGCAATCTCCTTTTCGGAAGAAGTTTTGACATACAAATATTTAAAAAAAAACACTATATTATCGGGATTTTCAGCCGTAGGTGCAGTATTTCATGAACCTTGAGCACCTTTTCGGAGGGATATTCCTTGCGTTGAATTCTGCGGATTATATTTCTCTTAGTATTTTCTTCCTCGGATTCATCTTTTATAGATGAATTATTTCTCCAGGCAGAGACGCTGCTTTGTGTCTCGTGACAGTTGTCGTTACTACCACATTACTACCACGTATAAAATTAAATTCTGAGTTATAGTTAGAGCCCGGATTTATTGTGCCTAAAATATTGTAGTTACAGCTCCTAAAAATTTCTCTTGTTGCATCTAAAAATTGCTTTCATTGCACCCAAAATTCGCTTTTATTGCACCTAAAAATTGCTCTTATTACACCGAAGCAATGAGGGTGGAAGAAAGAGGAAGCAAGGAAAAGACAAATACAACAACAAAACCGAGGGGCCAAAAAATATCGGATAGCAAACGGAAATAGCATGCCAGTGGATCAACGGACACTTATATCAATTCCAAACACCAATTGCTAGTATATATTACGCTTATGCTGATTGAAAATTCTTCCCAAAGACGAGAATGATTCTTGCTAATATCTCACTTTACCTGTTCCCATGATGTATCCCCCGAACGAAAAAGGTTAAAAAAATTTAATAGTCAGATTTTCTGACTCCATTATATTTTTACCCCAACAAAAACTATGCGCAATAATTTAGAAGGGAATCAGTTGTCATAGCGTATAAAGTCTTGTAACACGTGGCATTTATCATCAATGGCATTTATTATCAATGGTAATATATGCCACATGCCACAGGACTTCATAGTACAATGGAAGCTATAAATGCAATATTTTATTTCATCGAAGAGCGAGTTCACAAGTCCCTCATCATAACGTGTTCAATTACGAAATGAACACGAGCTGTGCGGCAACTTTTCCAGTCTCTGCCCACACGTAGAAGTTTCCTTTGTTCAAATGAATGATGTAGAGCATTCAGTTATATC
Organism: Parhyale hawaiensis; assembly: GCA_001587735.2. NCBI lineage: Eukaryota > Metazoa > Arthropoda > Malacostraca > Amphipoda > Hyalidae > Parhyale > Parhyale hawaiensis. Next base: position 21,892,919 of record LQNS02015106.1, on the reverse strand, counting down.
GTTCCTATATATTTTCATTTATATTTCGCGTCAGTTTGAAATCACATTCGTATCCCATATTCTTATAGCCTGTTTTTGATAGGTACAGCCTATTTTCAAAATATTTTTAGCCTGATAAACAGAGAAGAGAAATCAGTACAGAGTAATTAGTTGGGCTTCCAAATTACAGATGGCGTCCGTGTTCTGATAGGATTTTCAGGCTTCTAGCTTTCTTGTCTTACACGGGGGTACATAGATCCTGATCATTAAAGTGACTATAAAAAAAAACATTTTTTGTCGACTTGTCCATGATCTGTGAACGCTGCAATGGATAAATTTACTATTGATAAGTTCTGTTTACTGAACTTGTATGACGCAGCGCGTTAAAAAACAACATACGTCAACCTTTTTGCTGCAGTTGCTGCTATCAAATCAACACGCCTCGTTCATCAGTTTCACTAAACGTGTCACGATGACGGACGTATGAACACGGCCTAATATTTTGCATTTATAGCTTTCATTGCAGTTATTGGACTTGTAGCTTCTATTGCACTTATACCGTAAATAGCAATAAATCCGGGCTCTAGCTTTAGTGTATACATTCGGTAAGTTCTAAAATCTAACGCCGAAAGTATTTCATAAAACTGCAAGACACAACTGACGGTGCGAATGGCAAGTGCAGTCAACAATTCATGCAGCCTGAAGAAAACCATTCGCAATTTGAACGATTGGTGCAGTAAGCAATTCTTACAGCTTGTTGAAAATAGTTCACAACTGGAACGCTTGGTGCAGCAAGCAATTTATGTAGCCTGCAGAATACAATTCACAATTTGAGCGGCAGGTGCGGTAAACAAAGGCAGGTACAACGCAGTGATCAGGAGACACTCTTTCCAAAATGCGATGCTGTGAACTCAATGGCCCAGCTTCTAGAAAATGGGCGAAACCAACAGAGTGGATGAGCTCGCCAGCAATCTTACTAATAGCTGGAGCCGCAGGATTGTATGGTGGGGCTGCCTTCCAAACAACCGGAGTAAAATCAACACAAGGGGTCGATGATACTGCCCCTCGCATGGAAGAACAGAAGTGAAAAATGAACGCTTACTTTTCGTTCTTTTACCAAGCGAGTTAGGGAGACTACCAGACCGAGGTCTGAAATGCTTGGTTTTAATTCTTTTCAAGAACGCTTCGTGAAGCCGATACGAGTAGGGCCTGAATGGCCGATGCTGAGATTTGAAAGCTTACATGTGAAATCCATTTCTATACTTACCTGTTCCCTTTTGACAGCAGAAAATGAATGTTTTTGGAAGCTACAATTGTATTGTCTGAAAATATAGTGCACTTATTAATTAATTTATATAAACTTTCACTCAATTTATGCCACTGTAAAGTTGCTGCTACTCGACATCATTAAAACTAGAGCAGCACTCTGAGAGAGCATACCTCCGCCAAGAAATGCAATGTCAACAAAAATTTAAATTACTCCTGAGTCCACGATTTCTTTTTGATCATCACCAAAATTGAATCAATTGTTCCCCGTACTATTCCGAGCAGTTCCTGCAAATTTCTTGAAGTTTCATTAATAACTTTTTGAGTAATATTCTGACAAACATATAGAAAAACAAACAAGGGACTAATATATCACTAAAATTTTGCCGTTTGTTTCTCTTAGTAATCCAATATTCCCAGCAAATTCAATGGAGATCGGCAAAAAGCTTTCTGAGTTATAGTCTTGACAAACAGAGAAATAAATATGGAAACAAACAATCAAGCGGATGAATAGATCATCGCCAAAAATTAATCTCTTTTCCTAACACACCTAACAATTACCGTAAATTTTACGAAGATCTGTTCATAACTTTCTGAGTTATCTTGACGACAGACAACCGAACAGACAAGCAAAAAACAAACAGACACACAAACTTAAACAAAAATGCAATCTCCTTAGCGGAGGTGAAATGAATAGATTAAAACAATTTAATTTTCTAACAGTTTTAAATGCCACGACGGCGGTCTGCAGTTGCTGATGAGGTGTGAAGTGTGATAGACATCCCAATCAATGATTATACTGTAACATGGCAATATAAGTAGCGATTTCCCAACTTTCTCTGAATTAATATCTGATAATTTTTGACAAGAAAGTCTGACAGTTATGGCAACCTCGTTGTGCTAGTTAAAATTGTGTTGTGCATCGATGTTTGGTGTTCTTCAAGCTTTGTCTGTTGTCGGGTTGACTGGCGATAAAAGCTTTTAACATCGCTGCGAATAATGGGGGAAACAAAGCCCTTACCGTCGATAAAACAAGCAGTTGTTGTCAGTGAATCTGCTAATGGTACCTCCCTGCAGTCCTTACCGCAAAATAGGTCGTCACGTCGACACTGAACTGAGTTTTCCAAGAGACCCATTATCAGAAGAAACGATCAGATACCGACATTTACTAGACTGTGACTGATAGGGATTTAGCTGTTAGCTCCGAAGAAAACCTGGACCATCAAGCAAGCCCATTGTCACCTCAGCTGGATGCACTGGTGTACCGAAAGCTAAAAAGAATGTCATTCTGGGGTTATAGCTTCTACCAATGCCGCACTGAAATTACCCCTTTTACTCCACGACAGAAATGTTTAACGATGGAACGGGCCAGATAATATATGAAGACTGACGAGAGTCATGTTCCTTCCACCGATGAGACCCAGGTGACCCTTGCTAGACCTGATGGTTGGGAGAAAGGTTGAATGTATTTCGGGGACGAGGTTCACAACATTTGAGGCGCCACTACAAGGTGGAAAAGTCATGACATTGACATGCATTTGTGGAGCATTGGCTTGTTGATCCTATCAGAGTACCAGACGGAAAGAAAAACATTTGATGCCTATTGCAGTCATATCTGAATGAAACTTTCGTACCTTGGTTAGATGACATACCTCTTTTTCTACGCTGCTTGTGCTACCCAAGCAGTCTTTGCCTCTTGGGCAACCAAGGTGAAAAGTTGATGATCTGGCTGCTATCTCTCTCCGATTCAAGCCGAACGAATTTTTTTGGGCTACAATCAAATGAGATTTTATGTTCATGAGCATCAATGAAAGTCGATAATAGTCTTATATGGGAAGCCACCAGGACTTCAGCAAGAGCAGTCGCACATGTCACTATTAAGAAACTGACTATTTCAATGATCACGAGACTTTTTGATGTAATATAAAAAAGCTCTATGGCGCTCATATGGGTACAAAATGAAGTTGTTCATCTACTGATTTAAACCTTATTCTCTATATGTTTATTGTGTTTATTTACACTAACAAAGGTAAACATTGGCCGCTTTCGTTCAAAAACTCTTATCGCAGGTCAATTAAAATTGAATGATTTTAATATTTGTATAGACAAACTTTTACATTAGGTCTAACATTTGTCAACGATGTTGCACTGTAACGGGTCAGATTTTTTGTAAAAACACACAGAACTCACCGTAAGGCGTGAGGGCGTGGATTCATGACAGTTTTATGAGTGAATTCGAGAGACAACGTATAAAATGAAGGGTTCATAAGAGTACATCAACATATTTTTGCAACTTTCGTCAGAAAAAAGTGTTAAATTTTCTAAGTCATCATTAGCGTAAAGCCCGTTGCACACGAGAGCCGAAACACTAGACCGTTTTTCCCTATTCTTCCGAATACGTTACCGCGGGTGCAGCTTCGACTTATCCAATATTTTGCTGTCCAAAAATTGTTTGTAATCTGCGCCACCAGTGCATATGCCACATGAAAAGTTTTGAATATTTAATTTGTAGTGAGTTTCAATTTGCAAGGAAGCATGTATTAAAGTGATATGATAAGTAATATACGCTAAGTTGTAGTCACCCTTGGAGAACTTTTGGTCCAATGACGTCAAATGTTCCCGTGTTCTGACTTTCGTGCGATGCTTTTGATTTGCTATAAATTTGGTCTCTAATCTGTGGGGCTTATTGCGATAATGTTTTACACTAGTTTACTAAACAAGTATTGTAATAGTATTATTGTATGAAAACTTTCCAATGGGAAGTAACATATGTTGTTTCTTTTTTTCTTTCTTTCTACGCCATTGCATTCTGTACAAGCTTCGGTAGTAGCAATAAAGTGTTATATTATGAGACCGCGTGAATTGTAATTTCACTTGCAATGCTTAATATAAGCATCATCTTAACGATCTCCTTTTTATCATTTATTCTAGAACAATTGTTCCCCATTTTATCGATGCTGGGCGACAGTAAAAGAGAAAAAGAAAAACTTTTGCTGTGTGCTCGAACTCCTACAAAATCTTTAATTGATATGATGACAAAGAACTTAAATTATTTAAATTATATCAATTTACGGCACAAGTTTATATTTACATGACGTTGAAACAATCTAAGACTTCGCGACCCTTAACTTCAAAGCTCATCTCGCACCCCCCAGGAAGAGCGACCACCCTCGGTTTGAACTCCTGCTCTAGAACGATTGATTTTGCTGTCTCCTGTCTGGGAGTTCCAATGTCCTGTCATCTGCAACTTGGAAAGCATTGTCTAATTGCCCTTTATACTTTACTCTGTGAATAAGATTCTACCAATTGCACTAATGTTAAGATCCAGAATACCTCCAGATGTTGGAGAAATACATGGTTTCTATTCTATTCTTTCTTATACTCTTTGCCCGCTAATCGTCTACTCAGTTTGTACGGGAACTCAGAGCAGCTATAAGTGGATGCGGGAAAAAATTAGAAAATCAGGATAAATGAGAGTGCTTGCAGACGTTGTAGATATCTTCATTGCTTGGATTTCAACGTTGGCAAAGCAAGAAGTGCATTCAACAGTGAGATGAACTTGTCAAGTTTTCACCAATTGGTTGTCACCACAGCGTGACAGGATGGTCACAGTCTCCAGCCTGGCCTAATTATCGCCTTTCTTCAGTCGTGTCAGAAAATGAACAAATAAACAAATGACTGAATGTTGGTTTGAATGTATTGTGTGCTTCACAATATGTTTAGTATTTACGAGTGTAGTGCATTAGTGAACTCTACAGCGACTCGCCCGCTAAAGAGATGAGCTTCATTCCCACCTGAAAAACAGAAATTACTTTCATGAATATTCATTTCTTCTGTGATGGGCACAACAAATGACGATGCTCGCCCACTGCATCACTCATTCATTTGTTGCATTGAGTTACAACTGGGTTGCTTAATAAAATTTCAAAATTTGTTTCTTCAAAAGTCAACTTTGCTATCAAAGCGCTTCAATTTGCGGAGGCTAATCTCGTGAAAGGCAAGCATAATTTATGCAACAGCTAAAAATAGCGGCTACTGTAGTTTTATTCATCAGTATTCTCTTTTATTGGCTTTAATGTTTAAGCTGAAAAGCATCTGCGTCAATTTGGCTAGCTCTTTGTTCAAGAGTTTTACCGTTCATGGGAAACATTTTAGGATTTTTTTCAATCATTGAAATTTCGTTGGCGACGAGTTTTGCAGTACTGTACAGAGCAAATCTAAACCTGAATCGGTACGTTTCAAGAAATAACTTTAATTTTGTAGAAAGCAAACCCGAAAATGCTTACCCGAAATGCAGCGACCATCGCGCACTCTATGCCAAAGAGGAAAACAGGCCAATAAAGGTACAATTTCCTTCTCTTTGCCTCACCGTAAAGCGAGTTTGAGGATGTTAGCCGACACTGAGTGGAGGAAAGAGAGTGAAGTCCAATAGCGTCGAGTGTTGCTCCAAAGACTCTATACAGGACTGGAGAAAAGACTAATCAAATAAGGAACAAGTTTCACGCATAAAGTGAGTCAAAAGGAGCTACGAACATGGTAGAGGCGTTTCAATCCCAGAACTTAGGGGGTTCTTGTTTGACAGGAAAAACTGGCCACGAAACTTCCGAACGAAATGAGACTTTTCTTTCAGAAGAAGTTTTCCTTCAATTTCGGAAGAAAAGAGTTACTTTCAAATCTCAGCGGTCACTCCTGCAAAAGGAAATCTTTTTAGGCAGCACGCATCTAACTTCTGCGCCAGCGTGGCTCCACCGCCGCCCCAATCAAATGCAAAGCTCTCTTTCCTGGAAATTTCCTTGAACTCGATCTAAGAAAACGCGTTTTTGGAGCCTTCAGGAACACGCATGAAAAGCAGCGGAATTCGATACCAAAAAAAAGAGCAAATTAGCTTACAGAGAATACACTAGCCGCCCTGGCAGGCGCTGATAGAAATATGCTAACCGACCCGAGAAAAATCTAACAACTTCAGTCAGCTCCAAACGGAATCGAGCTGAAAACCAAATCTCTTTTGAAGAGTTTATACATTAAATATATACCGTATATATCGTCGCATGTAACCAATGTTGTACAACTCAAGTGTCCGTATGTTTATTTGTAATATTGTCAGTTGTTATCAGTAATGTGAAATTTTGCCCTATATAATACTGAAAGTGCAACGTAGCAAAATTCAAAAATGTAGTAAAATGTAAAATATAGTAAAATGTGGAGGGGCTTCGCAATGCAAACGTAAAAGTATGTTGGTTACGTGGTAGCACTATCAGGGGGAGGTGCTGTGGGAGCATAGCTTCCTTTAGTGTGGGCTCAAACCCCATTGTAACACCGCCACTGCAAAAGATTGTATATTATTCTTTACTCCGTTACTCGAGGCCTCTCTTTAGAGTAATGAGATATCGGTAACACGTAGGTGGTCAGGGTTCAAAAGATTATTGTAACACTAGTGGACCAGCGCGTGAAAAATTTACGCAGTTATCGATATATATGCTTTATATAGGCCGGTGTAAAATCTTCTCTTCATTTTCTTACTTCTTCTTCATCATCACAAGAAATTTGTGATGACTGATGACACTTTTTCATTGATTGTACTTTAGAGGAAAACGCTACGACGGCCAACTCAAATTATCGTAAGAGATGCGTGCTTTCTTCTGAGCAGTACACTTCAATTCATCTTCAGCACACTCCATCCTTCCCTTAAAAGACATGCAAAAAATTAACTGTAATCGTAAGCGCTGCAACAACACAAAATTTCATTTCCGCTGCGTATCCAGAATAAACAGTGAGATAGTTTCAGCAGAACTAAATTTCCGCTCCAGAAAAGTTAGAATAAAGAATGACTACGTCTACTATACAGGAAAAATCGGTTCCTCTATGCTTCGCTGATTTGCTACAAAATGTGTACATCGTAAACCAAAGGAAAATATAATTTCGATGTAGACAAAACGTGATGAATATCAGACTCCACGGGAACGGCAGGAGAAGCTGGAAGAGCAAGAACTGCATTCAGTGTTAATAGCGATGAGTACCATATTCCAAAATTAGCCTTCTTCTGCAAAATGGTTTACTAGAATGCCCACGCTGTCAAAAATGACAGCGATACATTTGTGATGACCCGTCGTCATTGTCCATACTTCCGTAACTAACATCTTGTTCGCGAATAGGCTACAGAAACCAACTAAAATTGTCATAAGAGATGAGTACTCGGTTTCAATTCATATAAATGCAGCAGCATGGTGTCTAGCGATCGGGACTTCTAAAATTTCTTGAGTTTTTCCTGATTTTTCTTAAATCTCCCTGAGTGTCAGATTATCCATTTTCCTTTCGAATAATGTGATTACCAATGGGTTATGTGCTAAATGGGAGTGAAAATGTTATAAATGACCCTCACATTGTTGGGATTTGCTGCAAAATAGAGCTAGACAGTCGTCCACCTTTCCCCGGTACAACAGAACAAAAATTAATAATCCTCATATGGCTCAGGCTCTGGGGGAACGAAGCATTCATAAAGATAACACAAACACTACAAAATGAACACCATCCACTGCCCTGCCGAAATTCCTCGAGTATTTTGATTCCTGGTCCCTTTTTTCCTGAGTTTTCCTGTTTTTTTCTGGGTGATTTGTTCCCCTGAGTTTTCCTTGTTTTCCAGACTGTTAGACACCCTGAATTAGTAGCACAATCATCCCAAGCCTTAGAAGAGGTGCAAAAAACTTTTACTTTACCAAGCAGCAAGCATGACTGATTTAATTTAAAATACTTAGCTCCCCGTAGTCCCGTAGCGTATCCATGATACAGACCAATGAGCCTTTAGTACATTGCTTTTTGCTCTTGAAAGTCGGCTTGAAGGAAAAATTCTTGGTCAATAGATGATAGAAATTAAGCAGAAAGGAATGTGTCTGCTGCCCTGTGAAAAATCATAGCTTCGTCTCTGTTCTATGGATCAGCTACGGTACTGAATATTTACGTCGTGAACTGAGAACAAACATACCGTACAGATTGTTTCGATGTCTGGAGGAAGTGCTGAACATCAGATGCCATAAACGCTATAAGAGAAACTGAAAATATCTCCATAGTTTCACTGTCAAGAGTTTTTTCAAGCAAGAAATGCATGCAGATACAAAGGGATAGGGATTCCACTTCTGCAACCTAGTCATCGATTTTCGAGAAAAAGTTACTGAATTATGAAATCTACAACCTGGCCTGTTTTTCGCCTATCTATTTCGTTAAGAGCGTGGCACGAAACATATAAATAAATAATTAAATAAAAATATCTATAATATTAATAGCGTTGTTCCTTCGTTCGTTCCCTCCTTCCTTCCTTCGTGTGTTACGCCTGAATTCACTGTTCAACTCGCATTTGGCCTTACATGCGAAATCCGGTAGCTGTGCTACAGCTAACGCGAGAGGCAAATATATTGGCGATTTTCGTCCTTCATTCTTCATTGTTTTGCGCTTTATTGAGTTCAGGAAGCTGGCGTATCTGTGAT
>LQNS02015106.1:21871936-21883801 GCA_001587735.2 Parhyale hawaiensis | reverse complement strand
GGGAGCGAGACACAAAAGCTAGACCCTAAGCAGTACATTTTTTCAAGGCCTCATTTCCAGTGAGGGGCGCGTGTAACTTTTTAGGGAGGGAGTGTCTCCCCACGATCCTCCCTTGGCTACTCCATTGCAGGGAATTGGGGATATTATCAACCTAGAGGATGGACTTAATATATCGCACATCAAGTCCCAGTGTTGAAAGTTACACGGGTCTGTCAGAAAGGCCTTGCAAAGCCGTGAAAGTTTCACGGGTCCAGCTAGTCATATATAAACACACGACGGTCATTCTTAGTATGCTGCATCCTGGCCTATTATCAGCCCATCTATTTCGTTAAGAGCGGACACGAAAAAACAAATTAAATAAATATTGGGTGAAGAAAATCTTAGAAGAGAGTATGAACGACAATGCAAAGGAGTGCTTAGAGAAGCTGTATGTATCTGAATTGAGCGAACTTCAACGTTGGATAAGAAAGAATTTCTTCCTATCTATTCTTAAGAGCCTGACACTGAACATATAAATAAATATATAAATAGAGATATAAACACACGACGGTCATTCTTAGCGTTAGATTAGATACATACAGTAACCCAGTCGTGACGGTTCTACACCTTAGTGGACATAACAAATACAGTAGGCTATTGCTATGAAAAGCTTTGTTTGAAGCTGGCACGATATGGTTAGTGTAATTTGTAAATGTAGCAAAGGCATCCTCCAAAAAAATTCAACTTAAATAGAAAACTAAGACAGTAGTACCTAAAAAAAATTAATAATATACCCAGAAGTTTAGATGAAGTCTAAAACATTTATCCGTTTTGTATTTATTACGTGGATACTTTCTTCGAAGCTCTGTTGACTAATACGTTTATTGAAATTCAGGAGCTGTCAAAAGGCACAAATGATTCGATTAATGGGAACCACAAACAGGCGCAGCATAACGTTCTAACCGATCCAGGAGCAGTCAGAATCGCCGTCTCTGAGCACCGGTGGCGCTAATGTGATGGCATTCTAAGCGGATTATTTGGTCCCTACTCGTATGAACTATTGGGCAGGCGGCTGTATGCACCACTGACGGAGGCACTGGGCTGGCAGCCGTGCTGGGCAGAACACAATGCAATTTCTGGGTATATCATTCTGATACACGCGGTTACTTTGAAACTTTCACCGTTTGAACTAAAGCGATAGCAAGACGCTAGCTGGACTTGTGCAATCAGAAATTTATTTTCGAAACCACATATAGCACAGTTGCACTGCCAAAGCCAAATTTATTTCGGTACTGACGGTATCTCCAGATAAATACAATCAAACGCTATAATAAAGAACATTGTGTAGTGTGTACTTCTCTGCTTCTCTGTTTATATGTACATCTATTTGGTTTCTGTAACGCTTGAGGAATATTAGGTCAGGTGGGAGGTTGTGGCCATCGTGTCACGTTCTGTTGCAAACCAATAGATGAAAAATAGACCAAGTTGCACGTGGTGGCAAAAGTATGAAAACTCAAAATGAAAGGCACTTCTTACTTTGAATTCCAAGCACTTAAGATATCTACAGCTTCTTTTAACATTCTTATGGAATTAGATTTTTACTTTTTCTGAAATCAAAACCAATTTGATTTCAGTTTGCGATACGCAAATTGAGTAAATGATTACCTCAGAAAAGGGTAAGATATTCTTGAAAGTAAGCACAACTATGAAGACAAACAAAGCAATAGCGGTTTCATTGCAGCCATTACTTTTCTCCGACTAGATTTCTTCCGTTGTTAAAGCAGCTTTACCCTGCGTATTATTCACACGCAACATAAATTAATGAGTTACACATGACTGCATGCTAATCAGCAGCAACTTTTTTGTGTCACCGAAGGGAAAGAAAGAGGGTGCGACTCAGCAGAATTGAAGCCGCTTACGCTCATCACTTATGAGCATTTAAATGAGCAGTAACGGTGTATCCTCCTCAAGTAAGTTGGTAATGAAATCATGATCAGGAAGAAACAACACAAAAATTCTTCGCCTTCCTTTTTTGAAGGACGTGTACATTAGTTATAAACATTTCACTAATAAGGCAGCGCACGGTGATGATTCTGAGAACACAAATCGCATATCCAGTTGCCAGTTCGCAAGTTACGCCTATCTTATGAGATCTTTACGTTGGTAATCAAGAGAATACCTATTTTCTAATTATTTTCCTTCAGAACATTTACAAGGACAGTTTCAATGGCTGAAGACTTCAAGTTGTTGATCGTGTAATGCCTGTGAGCGCCCTCGTGCACCGCTTACATATACACAAGCGATCTCACTTCATATGGCTAACGAGTTCGCCATGTAGTTGGGTGCCACTTAAAATGTCAGGTTGTTACTAGTCTGGCCTTAAACGATAATTTCCTATGTTTATGATTTGTAGAAAATGTACATTAGAACTATGTTCAAATTTAAGTAGCTATATTGCATTACATATTTAATTAAACATTCTCGCGGCAATAGGGTCCCCAACGTTCTATGGAGTAATATTCTGATACATATGTATATAAGATCACGTATTTGAACGTTTTTGTCAGCCATCTTTGTTGAAATATTATTTGCACACAACCTTATATGTCCTTTCTTCGATTGATTAGCCTTATTGTGCATTCTGTAGTTTTAAACTTCCAGCAAATCAGCCGCTGCTTCCCCTCGCTTAAAGCCATCGAAAACTGTTATCTTCTCATTGGTGGTTAATTTCTGACACCTCGTCGTTCATTGCTTTAGAGACCATAATTTACAGAATCTATCATAAATCGTGAGATCAATCTTCCCTCTCTTGCATAGCCGGTATAAGTGATGCCGTAGTACATGATGCCGTATGGTAAAGGGTCACGGACTAATATTCCAAGAAAATATCTTGAATCTAGCATTCTAGAATTATATACTATGCTGTGAAGTGTTTCTTTATTTACTAAAAAAGCAAGAATTGCATTGCCACATAATTCTGTATCAGATTGCGGTGCAGCGCACAAGGCTTCGGCTTAGACATTGCGCTGCTGCTAAAAAGAATATCTAAGGTATGAGTCGTTTCTTGTAGTTTGTACGGTATAACAAGCAGCAATGGTGAAGCTTTGAGAATACCTCCTACTTCAGAGTTCGTTTAAAGTTGCAATGATGCATAGTTTTAGCGTGACATTCAAGTGCCATACTGTAAGTAATAGTCACGGCAACGTGACGGCCGAAGCGAAAAGTTGAGTGGCGGAGCAATTTTTACGATAGTGCGCCCACGCTATAACTAGTGTATCCTCTCTCACAGCACATCCGAAAAATGCAAAGCTTATAGTTATCGATTCATTAAAAACCCTATTCTGTAAATTGACTTAGGCGACTTAGGTAAACTTACGCTACAATGTGGATTCCAGGTGATATTAAATATTATGTCGACTGATCATATAAAACCTAACCTTTCGGGAATGCCTCCCATCTTCAGAAGTATAAAATATTTCAGGTAACCTAGCTGACTAAACAATTCTTTTTATTATCAATATATTTGGGGACCTGAGATGTTGCTCGGAGTAAGTCTAAAATGCAACTGAAAGGAGCAAGCTTGGAAGGTCCAGATAACAACGTCTGTACAGTCAGAGGACAATGGGTCGGGCATGAACCGTGTGTAGAGGGACAGCCGAGGTCTCAATGTTGAGGCTAGGTTTTGCTCTATGGATGTAGAGAGATTCCAGTGTTGTGAGTTTGAGTGGGTTAGAAAAGTTTAGGATTTAGAAGTCTTTCGTGCTGATAGGGTGATTATTTTATTCAGCATGGAGACGGAGAGCAGAATGAGCAGGTTTTGCGAGTGGTAGACTGGTTCTACTGGATACGCCTAAATGTTGACATATTCGAGCTTTGAAATGTTATCCAGTGCCATCTATATACGAAGCATTGCAGCTTCTGCATTGATATTTGTAGACAACACTTGACAGTAGAGGTGTACGAGGCTTGTCTTTGAATTTAAAATAAGACCCTATGGCGAACGAGTTTTTGTATGAAAATTTGAAGTTAATATGCGGGTAAGCTTCAGAGAGGAAACTTTTCAGAATGTTAACCGTGTTGACAGAGTCTTTATTGCAATACGGAAGTGATTGAAAAAGTCTAGTCTACGGACAAAAGGTTTCGTTATGCCTGGATCGAATAGTTTGTCAAGGAACGGTTTGCAGTAGTGGTAAAGAAAATGGTGTGGATAACTGTTATTTTTGAAAGATGTTCTAAGAAAGTCTATTTCATGTGAAAATGCAAGGTAGGAGGAAGACAAATGGTATGCCCGAAATAGTAAAGTTTTCATTGCATTGATTTTACTTTGATCATAGCAGTGACTGAAGAAACTTGTCCCGAGACCTGAGAATGTGGGTTTTCTGTAAATTTTAGTGATCTGTGCTGAGTGTTGATTAATTATTAAAATATCCAGAGAAGCTAATGAATTGTTTCGTTGGCTTTCAGCGGTGAATTTAATATTTGGATGTTTACTATTCAAATACTGTAGAGAAGAGTCTGAATCTGTTTTGTTTTTGAATATGAGGAAGGTGTTATCTACGAAACGTTTATAGTGGATAGGTTTGAAGTTGTTTGGGCAATCATTTAGCCAGAGAGCTTCATGATGGCGTAGAAAGATATTTGCCAACGTAGGTCCGAATGGGCTGCCCATGGAAACTCTTTCTACATATTTGCTTGTGCAGTCTATTGTCTAATATGAAAAAAAAAGAATATTTAATGACAAGACAAGAAAAGTTCTAAAGGTAGGTTGATCCATGTTGTGGAATAAGACTGTGTTATTATTTTTTTTACAAATACCCATTGTTTCGTCTACGGGGATGTTGGTGAAGAGGGAGGTGATATCGAAGCTGGATAGGTAGGCATTGAGTGGCAATTGGAGGTTTTTGATACCGTCTCTAAATTCATAAGAATTACGTAATGTATACAGGCTAGTTGTCAAGGGTTCAAGTAATGGCACGAGAAACTTTGCAATGGGATGGGATGGAGTACTATAGGCTGCTAGAATTGGTCGTAAGGGGGTGCCGGTTTCGTGTACCTTCAGAAGCCCGTATATGACTACAAGGGAAGCACCTGAATTACATAGTGAACTGTAAGTCGAATAGAAATAATGCCCTTATCAAACGGCTTTTTCCAAAATATACGAATTTTATCGGTGAAGTTAAGTGTATATAAGTTCAATTAGATCGGTATTATGAATCATAAAGAGTGAACCTGGCTGTATCTGTTAAAATGGCATTAATTTTTTGATAGTACTGATCCTTATCTAGAATGACCACACCTTTCCTTTTGTCGGGTCTACATACTTCAACAAAGTTATCTCTGCTGAAATTTGATGACAGCGAGGAATCAGATTTAGAGAAAATTGAAGAAAACACTTTATGTTGGCTGTACAAAGTGATTATGCTTATACAAGTTTCTTTGATTTTATTCTTTACCTCGGCAAATGAAAACTTAGGGCATAGTGGTTGAGATTTCGGTCTGTTGGCCAAGTTCTCAAAACCAACGAAATGTTCATAGTAATCCTATGTGAATACAAGTAGGCAGAATTCCAGACCAAAGGACAATAAAAATTTGAGGCGTGGCTGGAGGGTTACACATGAGTAGTTGAAAATTACGTTGTCTAGATTACAGGAGGTTAGGTTCTTAACTGAACAACCCCAGTATAATTGGTTGCCAGTATAAAGAGGTGCAGTATAAAGTGAGGATCGCTGTATACCTTTAGGACCCAAGTAAGTATAACCGAAAAATCGATTAACAATTTAGGCATAAATAATCTTGAAAACACATTGAACACCTTTATTGTTCTCACACATTGGTAATTATAGAGATTCTAAAATCTATCCTAATCCAATAAAATTAAGAACATGTCCACTGACCGTGAGTGCTCACTTATGGGACATCTGACTAAATAATGTCATTAAAGTCATCTAAATATCTAATTAACTTCAAGATTGCAATTATTCGTTGATAAATGAGTAACTATACGCATCCTAAAACGGTTTCATGCTTATATCCACACATCAGCTTCTTCATAGAAATGCCATGACTATCCTTATAAAATTATTATCTCAGCTCACTGTCACAAAAAATATTACTATTGCACTCATAGGCCTTAACCGCTTATAATATTGTGAAGCGCTTTCTATTTCCAGGCGAACAGATGGCAAATTAAAGCGAGTGTTTCGCGTACCATATTGATTATTTGGAAGTAAATGGCTGAAATGAGACATAAAATAGGGTATTTCACCGGATATTGCCTTACGTACAAATTTCAAAACAAAATAACGAAATACATCCCTAAATTTTAGGAGTTTTAACTGACAGTACATGTTATTCATCGAAACAAGTGGTTCATTATTGTGATCTCTTTTCACATTCAATATTATCCGAAGCGTGTCATTCATCAATGTATTAACACGTCTCACAACATTGTCAGTCGCTCCACCCCAAATTACTATCGCATATGTTATCTGTGAATACAATAATGCATAATATAACAGTAACAATGATTCTTTAGGCAGATATTCTGCGACAGCATAAATTGCCCCTTTTGCATTTGCTAGTTTATTGCACAGGGTAGCGACATGTTCTGAAAAAGAAAGCGTTCGGTCAATAGTCACTCCGAGATACTTGAATGTTGAGACCCATTCAAGTTTAACAGTATTAAAATATACATCTGGTAAATTATCGATTTTCGTCGCACTAAATGACATCAGTTTGGTTTTACTTACATTCGAGGTCAACATATATTCAAGGTTTACCAAGCGTTTAAACTGGCAATCAACTGTTTCATTTTTTCGATAACACCTTCGAAACTATTTGAATTATCACAGAAAACAGCATCATCTGTAAACAAACTCAACTGCTGATCAATAGTTTCAAACTTTTTGCAATTGTAAAAAAAAGAAACAACGTTTTTGTGATAAGTAAACAAACTCCTTTGGCTAGGGATCAGTAATTCTCATTGGTAAAAGGAGAGAAAGACGAAAAATACTTGCTGTAGCAATAAATTAGGAAATGTACATTTTCATCAAATGATGAGGCTTTCAGTTGATCTAAATTATATGACCAGAGTAATAAATATTTAGTCCTAGGGTAATTTCCGGCGTTTCTGATCACTTACAGACTTTCACTGATAGTGTGAAGGTGTTACTATACAAGCAAGTAAACTATGCAAATTAGAAAGTGATCGAACATTTTAAGTATATATGCAAGGTTGGTTGCAGCGTGCAATCGCAGCTGAGATTCACCGCAATAAACCTGTTATGCACAATGTCCTAAGAGACCCTGAGAGTTGTGGAACAGCAAAATCTAGCGGTAGACGGACAAAAATTTCCCTTGCATTGAGTAGGAGAATAAAATGAGTTGTGTGTCAAGACAGATGACGGTTTTCCAGGCAAATCAAAGCATTCACAGATGCTGATTGCAGCTCAATAACCATCAAGCGACACTTACGACAAAAGAGCAAGAAGAACAAAAAGCATCTGTTTCCGCGTCACAAAGTGGCCCGTTTACAGTTTGCTCAAGAGTATCAAACACGAGACATTGAAAAGTGGTATAAAGTTTTGTTTTCTGACGAAAAAAGTTCAATCTGGATGGCCCTGATGCCTTCCAAAGGTACTGGCATGACAGAGACAGGCCTCCTGAGATGTTTTCCAAGCGTCACTGCGGAGGAGGCTCCGTGCCTTTTCCTACATGGGAGCAAAAAGCTTCAGGAGGTGCAGGGTCATCAAACAGCTGCTGGTTATGTCGGCATGTTGCAAAATTCATCTTTGTCGATGGTGGGCCCTCATTTGTGTGGTGTTGAATTTTTTCAGCAGGATAATGCAGCAGTCCACACTGCCCGCCAGACTATGACCTTCATGTAAGAAAATGGGTTCCCTGTTTTATGTCATCCAGCATATTCTTCAGATTTAAACCCAATAGGAAATCTTTGCAGATGGATGGCGAGAGATGTTTACGGAGATGGTAAACAATGTGTGATAGTAAACGAACTTAAAGAGTTAGGATAACATTCCTCTAACCCTCATGGAAACATTCATATCTAGTATGTCACAAAAAATTCTTGAGATTATCAACAAGAATGGAGGCAGTACTAACTCCAATCTTTGGTCATCTTAACGTCCTTGTCGAAATGCTACCTACGATTTTGCTTGTGATCTTATAATTTTGGTCAACTGAAACTCATTATTTGACAAAAAATGCACATATCTTAATAAATTGTTACAGCAGGTATTTTTCGTCTTTCTCACCTTTCAACCTTTGGGAATTACTGATCCCTAGTCGAAAGGGTTTATTTATCACTACAACATTGTTATAGTTTTTTTTTGCATTTTTAAGTGGTCTTAAACTTTTGACCGGGAGTTTAAATGCCAGCTGTCTCCAGAACCAGACGTGTAGTTGAGAAGTATCTTGCATGGAATAACAAAAGGAGAGTAAAGACACTTTTGATTGGCTGGACAAGGTCGATCTAAACTATACAAACTTGACCTGTTCGGAAATGCAGATAGGAACTTTAGCTTCCCCACTGCTAATCGTGTTGCAGGAGCTAGATTATGCTTGGCCGATTAAAATCTCCATTGTACGGAGTACGCGTTCAGTCTCCCGCGTTTGCTGCAGCTGCTTCTATCAAATCAACGAGCCGCATCCATCAGTTTGAGTGAACGCGTTACGGTGAGGGACGTGTGAACACAGTCTTAGCCCAACCTTACTATACGGCCTACGGTAAATCCCCTGAAGGGCACTTTGTAACATCAGCAAACAGGACGAGTGGACTTCATCCTATGGCTCCGGTTTATTCTCCACACAGAACACGGTATATTGACAATGACGCTGAAAACAGCAATGCTAAGCAGATTTCTCTTTAACGGTACACGGTACACCTTAAAAAGTTGAGGTATGGTCGGAGCATGAGCCTCGGTCCTCGCGGGCAATCAGCCTATTGGTCTAATGCCAGCTATTTAAGTTACACTATAAACGCTGTTTTCTTAGTGTAGCTTTCTAAAAACACACGCTATTTTACGAAATAAAAGTTAAGAGATAGCCAAGGCATAAGTGCATTCGTTAAGCGCAGAGAGTCACATGAAATGCCTTGAAGAATGTTCAGTTTGCCAGAATTTGGCACATCCGATATGACAGCTTGATATGGTAACGAAAATTTAGCTAAAAGTCTAGCTCCTTCGAGAGCAGATAAACTTGCATAATACGAAAAAAGTGCGTAGATTTGAAGCTAATTGTACAGAGACATAACTATCGTGTTAAGAGAGTGACATTTAATTTATTATGTGCACCGAGGAGATTATGTTTTTGTCGGAGTTTGCCTTCCGTGCACCAAGATAACTTGAAAAGTTAAATACGGATTTGATTGAAATTTGCAGGCATCATTGCGCTGGGCGGATGAGATGATTAACGCTTGGTGGAGATCCGTTGAACTGTTTATTTAGATGTCTATTTCTTTTTTCTTGGCTAAAAATTCTCAACGTATTTGTATATTTTCATTAAATTTGCAGGAAAACTTAAAAGGTTAAGGTAAAGTCAACTTTGACTGCGCCCTCTACTGTGAAACCCACACGCACTGGTTCGTGCGGCAGATATAGGCCAACTGGCCCGAGAGGAGTAAAAACAGCTGCTGCCGACAACGGGTCGCTAAGAACTATGGCCCGTTTAGCGGAAGAGTTACAGACCCGAGCCCCTTTGCCCAAAGGTAAGTACCTCAACGGCAGCTATGAGCACCAAGCAAGTTTTGCTGATTCGGTGCGCCGAGAGCACAAAGATCACTCACCTGTACTCGGGATCGTTTCCGGGACCTTCAGCACAACTGTGCGGCACGCAAGGTCCGCTGTTTCTAATAAGAAATTTATTAGGAGCAAATGACCGAATGTTTGTGATGATCTATCATACCGTCTGCTTCTTTTACTAGTGTAAGCAAAATAACGAAAAAGATATTTACGAAATTTTCTGGTACTGTTAGGATGGTTAAGAGGCACAAACTTAATAATTAAATTTTGGTGATGATTTGTTCATCCGTTTGTATGTTTTCCCGCAGTTAGTCGTTTTCTTTGTTAAAACACAGCCCAAACGTTATTCTTCCATAATTGAAAAATTTATGAACAACTGTTCCAGAAATTTCCAAAAACTGCTTAGAATGTTGCGCGGTATGAATGACCGAATTTTGGTGATGGACAAAAGGACGTCGTGGACTTAGGACAATTTGAATTTTTCGTTAACATTGCATTACTTGGCGGAGGTCTGTGCTTAGAGAGAGCTTCCTAGTTACTCATATATGCGTCATGCTCAGTTTTTTCACGGAAGTGAGAATAATGCAGTAGTTTACGGGACCAGAGGCGGTATTTAAAATGGATCAGCTAAAGGTGTTTTCAGAAATCTGCTGACCTATGTCCGCAGACATCAATAAGGAATGACTGTTTACAACATAAGCTCACGTGATAGACCAGCGCATTACGTGTTTAATTTGTAATTGTCTAAACTGTTCAAATTTCCATCAAATTCCCATCTCTCCTGCCTTAGGATTATCTTCCAGATGTGCCCGATCGTTTGTGCATTTCGAAATTCCTAATCCAATCTTCGTTACATTGCAGGTTTGTTCAGTGTTCGTCGCCTCGTTGTACTGCTGCCTCCTGTACCAGCTGACATACGTACGCAAGGATCTCGCCGAATTGTATTACGGTGAGTGTAACTTTCTACTATATAATAATACGCTCTTTCTTATTTGGTCTCTCCGTCCTTATCTGAGGGGAGAAACTTCAGCTGCTCATAAAAACAACATATGCTGAATGCCGTGAGATAAGATAAGAGAAAATTTGAACCTCAAATTAGAAGCTAATAACTTCCTTAACTATGCTCAACAGCCTGCTAAGTACTCGTACTTAATGATGGGTCATTCTTGGGCTTGGAAGATAAAGGCTTCTCTTCTGTAAGTCGCCTGTTTCTTCCACTCCTTCTCGCGCTGCACATTAGCAGTGCGTATTTTTCGCAGTACCAAATACGTCCGTTTATTCGGATTCAGTTTGCACTGTTTTTTATCCCTTCTCCTCAGTCTTCTTTCTTCAATTAAAATGTCTTCATTAGATATAAAGCTAGCCATGCCGAGTGGACTCCTGAATAGCATTCTATATACCTGTAAATGAAAGAAGATTCAAAAAAGAAACCAGAAGTCCGCTCAGAAGACCTGACGATGGAATCACTACAATCCTGAGCGACTATTTCACCTCTGTATTTAGCTATTTACTATTTAAAATGTTGCGAATATCCCTGAACCAGCACCGATGCAAGTTACACCCATTAACACATGAGTTTTCACGGAGGTCAAGATCATTCAAGAACTAACCCACCTGAATGTGTACAAATCCACTGGCCCAGATAATCTTACTCCCAGTGTACTGCGGGTAATGGCTCCAGTCATCCTGGACCCACTGCTCCAAATATTTAATCGATCTTTGAGAACGGGAGAAGTTCCGCAGGATTGAAAACTAGCTAACGTGATACCAATACATAAGAAGGGGGATAGGAAAAGCCCCAGCAACTATCGACCAATGAGTCTTACATCCTTCGTCAGCAAAACCATCGAACGCTTCTGAAAAAGCGCATCACTGATCACCTGAGGATACAGCAGCTCATATCCGACACTCAGCATGGCTTCCGAAATGGAAGAAGCTGCTTAACAAGCCTAATGGACTTTTTCTCAGAAGTTACAGATATTAAAGATGAAGAAAAGGGTGTGGACCATGTGTATCTAGACTTCCAAAAGGCTTTTGATAAAGTCCCCCATCACCGGCTAATGAAAAAATTGGAAGCCCATGGCATCCAGGGTGACTATTTACGATGGATCAAGGCATGGCTTACGGGTCG
>LQNS02015106.1:21851513-21861968 GCA_001587735.2 Parhyale hawaiensis | reverse complement strand
CTTCCAGGGTGGCAGCAGCTAAGGCTAGCTGCGCGTGCGAATGCTTGTGCCAGGAATTGTGCCAGGAGAACTTGTGCCTTCAAAGCTGAGGAGCTGAGGGACGAGGCGCACCCTAACATTTATTAAATAACTAATCCTGAATACAACTCCACTGCCCAACAATATTACTGAGATTTTCTTATTTGTGATCTCATCCTCATAACTCTCAACAAATCTTGATTTTTTATGTCTCTATAAAATACCCGAATATCCCTCGCCATTTGCCCGAAATTCAGCAGTCATCCGAACTCAAGGAAGGCAGTTGCCCCTCCCCCCTGCCCTCCTCGCTCGTACGCCTATGGGAAAGTCTACTAATTAAAGAAAAGTGTTGAAAAACAGATATGGTACATACCGTACTAGTGAATAGCAAACAGGGAACATTGGACTGCAAGTTGCTTTGAATTGCTCGAAAACTATGAAAATTTAGTCTAGCCCCATCCTGCTGCATTTGCTCCTCATGCAACTTTTTCGCCGAGCCTGGCAGAGCATTGATTGGCTATGTGCCAATCTCGGCAATTTTTGCTTTGCCTTAATGTGCACAGAGCTCTACGTTTATAACATTACGTTTTCTGCAGCTGATGGGTTCACATGAAAAAATAAATTCCACTTAGGTTTAAGATATATTGATACTAAAATTGCATTAATATTATGTAATCTTTACGATGTTCACATCTGCCTTTGTTAGTTTCAGTGCAATAAAAATGTGAAAGCTGTTAGCACTTACGGATTAGTTGTTTTAGTTAACACAACTTGAAAGATAAACAACCGCGTTCTTTTATTTACAGAATTTAGACTGTACCAACTCCAGCAACAATTTTAGCTAACATCCATTCCTTTCTCCCTCGCCAGCAAGTTTGGGCGTCCAACAGCAGGCATGAGAGCTTTCTTCATTTATAAAGCAAAGCTCGCCACTTAGCCGCTCACTGTTTTTCTCCCAACTCCCCTACAGGAGTGCAAATATCCTACTTGGCCGTGCTGAGCACTCAGCTCTCTTTGTTCAGCCTCAGCGTGCTGCTCTACACCGCCGTTTTACAGGTAAGCCCTGCTCCCTAATTACCTCCTTAGATGGGCTTGTGCGTCCTAGCCTTTGACTCTAAAACAAAGATATCTAGCGGCGAGATAACTTCATCCCTTCCTCAAATATTTGAAGCGAGAACCAAGTCAGGCCTACAGCTCCTTTCTGCCAGCCTCACCTGACATTAATTGTCGGTTTTTACAAGCTAGAAAACAAAGACCAATGGAAGCGAAAAGATTTTCTGTTGCCTCTGTGTCACAAAGCTGATGCGTACAAATGTCGAGTGGCTTGTTTCTGCGAGACTTTTGAGAGCTAAGGTGCAGGAGTCACTGGATTTACGATGTTATCAAGGCGGCAGCACGCATAGCTATAAATATACATTTACGTTGCAAAGGTATGACAGGGGATCTTTGCTCTTTTAGCTGCTTAATTGCACGAACAGCAGTAAGGTTCACCGTAGCCATATTTGAAACTATTATGGTGGAGTGATCATCATGCAGCATGTGTTATACGTATGTGTGTAATCGGTACAAAAAATTAATTATGGCATCCCGCCGCACAGTTATATCAAACCGAGTTGGCCTTAGTTCACTATTGCCGAGGGAAGGAAGATGAGTAGCCAGCAATATATCAGGAAATGGAATAAATAGCATATACTGCTTATCTACGCTAACTAGTTTCGTAGATTTCTCGTCTCTAGCCAGAGAAAAGGGAAACATTCCGTGTGCATCACGATAACGCCAGGCCACAAACAAGTTAAAAGACCAAGGAATGTGTGACAAAGTTCGGCCGGACGGTGCTGTTTCACCCACCGTATAGTTTCGACCTATCACCGTCAGACTTACACTTGTTCGAACCTCTGAAGGACGCATGACGCGTACAGCGGTTTCCCGACAACAACGCCGTAATTGGAGCAGTGAAAAAAAATGGACCGTCTCGGCCACTTTTCATTTAGTGTAGACAGGTATTGCGTGCAGTTGTAGAACAGTCACGTCACACAGAAGTATCAGCCAAGAGCGCAAATGCTCTTTGTTAACCTGGACAGAAATAATATACCGAGGTCCTAAGGTGACTGCGTCTCTGTATCACTCCCTAGGAGGCCCAGGTTCGAGTCTCGGACGCAGAGCAATGGATTTACTCTTCGTGGATCACTCCGGCACCGAGAGGCAAGGGGAAGTACGGCCAGAGATTCCCAAATTCACTTTTATTACTGACTGCTTCTTCTGCTCTTCACACTGACAGATTTTCAAAGTTCTAGAATTAAAGCAAATAAAGAAAACCTCGGTAGGTGCACCCACTGTGTGCGGGATAATAAGTGAGAATTATGACTATTATTATTGATGATTTGTGATGTGTACCATACATACTAAATGGTACTTAACAATTTCATGATTTATACAACTAGTCTCTGCTCGCACTTTTCCAGTCACTCATTCATAACCATCCTCAAATCTTAAAAAAATATTACGGCTCTTTCATTCCCCTACAGAATTATTAAATGAGGAGCTCTATTCTCAATCTCCCAGACGTACGTATTGACGTAGAAGTAAAGGTAAAGTTCACTCTGACTGTACCCTCCCATGGGAAACCTACACTCACTGGTTCGAGCTGCAGATATAGGCCAACTGGCCCCACGGGAGTAAGTAAAGCCGCAGCCGACAACGGGTCGCTAAGAACTATGGCGCCGAAAGGGAGCTAGGGTTCAAGCAATCAACTATTTTGTAAGCAGGGTTTGCTGTTACTAAGTTACCAACCCTCTCATTTGATCCAATATCTAATACCGAGTTCAAAAGTGGTATAAAGATCGCACGATGCAATTGTACGTATATAATTATTACTCGTTGCCCAAAAAGCTCCTCAACTTTCTCCATCAGCTATGCAGGCTTTCAATGCTGTTGATGAAGCAGACATCAAGTTTAGACTTGCAAGATAATCTGCAAGCGTCGCTCGTTTTCAATATATCATAAAAATAGAGGAAAGGAAGAGCAAAAAGCTCATGATAGTCCGAGCCTGTGCTTCATCCGCAATTGCATGTCATCCTTATATAAACAATTATCGAATATCAAAGCAAGGTAGAATTACACTAAGCCAACAGTTCTTCACCATTCTGGATATTCAGACTCCTGTTAGAAGGTTTAGTCTCTTAATACCGTAGAACAAGAGTAAACTTAAATTCCATTTTACAGGGTAGGATTGAGTTTTTGGTCGTCTCATGGGTAATCAGTTACAGGATGGCGCTTCATACTCGATTCAACTGGTTAAAGCCAGCTCACATGTATGAAGTTGTGGACTAGTTAAGTCTTGAAAGCCTAATTTCGGCGGCCAATCGATGGTGTTTTTCTTTCTACAAAAAAGGGAGTCTTGATATCAGAAAAAGACTAAATTATAAGTCTCCATGTAGGTTAAATAGGTTGGATGTCGGATGTAACTCTAATTACTCATGACTTTTACAACGACTGAAAGCGACGTATCTACCGTGCATTGTATATCCCGTCTTATAATCCTCGCTTGAAACAAACTTGTATACAATGACAAAAGCTTCTGAGACAAGGTCGCTGTACGCTGTCCTGACTAATCTGAGGGAAAGTGAAGGTCTGTTCTAGAGCCTCTTGGGACTAGTTGTATTATTAGGAAGCAAATTTTTCAACACTTCATGGTTAATACAATAATTGTGCCATCAATATTTCTGCATGCTCAATTAAGATTGCTAATGAGCAATGAACATTCCGTGTTCTTCAGCCACACAGCTGATGTAGTCTCGTTCCATTATTCTATGTTGAAATAATTACAGGTACCAAGGTGAAAGCACTTGTGCCTGAATTTAATTTAGTTTTTATGTTTACAAGAGTGTAACGAATGTTTTTTTTTTTTAGGATGTGTGCCATAAATTGCACCTTCTGTTTCAACAGACACTCCATTAGCACAGTAAATAAAGCGGGGTTTGTGCTTTCTTTGATGTTTGAAATTAGAAAAGGGAAATTTGTTAACAAAGTTTTTAAATACATTTCCCGTATTTAGTACTTATATACATTTTAAAATGTAATAAGTATTTAACTCCATTTCAACGAGGTATTTAGTATTTAGTTACATTTAGCATTAGTCATCTTCACTGCTTGTGTGGCAGGGGCGAGTGGGAGGGGTTGTGGATCTCTCTCTCTCCCCGCATTGGAGCACACTTAATGTGCATTATCAGCCATCTCTTTGTGTATCAGGAGCGAGTGGGCTGGGTCGGGCTGTGGATGGTTGGGGTGGTGGCCCTCACTCCTCTCGAAGGTGTCTGCACAGTTTATTCAAACATTCTCAGGGACCACGTCAATAAGGTGAGCAAAATGTCACTGTCTAGTGCTAGAATGTCCTAGCCTGAAGTATGTCGTCATTTCCACAGAATTATATTTTTACTCTTGTCTCTTTCGTGTGGTTCGTAGCATAAATTTTTTATATTCTTAATTTACTACAACTGTATACATTTCGAGGTATGGTATCTACGCACATTATCTTTTCGATCAGTTATTACAGAAGTGTTCTCTCCATTTGATACTCAATATTCAATAAATATTCTCTGACACGCTCCAATTCAAATTTGAAGGTCATGTTTGATATCATTGTTCTCACTGAGACATGGCTGGATATCACAGTAGATTGTGGATTTGAAATGGCGGATTATGTGAAACATAGTATGTATAGAAGCGTTTTCGGAGGTGGAATCACTGTTTATAGTCTTAAAAAGTGGAGGGTCACCCAGTTGCAGGATATGTCCTTCAAGTCTGATGTCGTGGAACTTTTGACTTTATCTGTGGGTGATGACCAAATTAATTTTGTCCTTTCTTGTTTCTATAGGCCTCCAGGATCGAATAATTTGCAATTTAATGAGTTTCTTAGTTCTACTTTTTTCCAAACATTGCCTATAGACAGTCCATCTATATTGTGTGGCGACTTCAATATCAATTTATATAATCCTTTACAACTAAGGAGTGTACGAGAGTTCATAAATGTCTTGAGTGCCCATGCATATTTTCCATTGATGAATATACCTGCGAGCTAGGTATTCTTCGGACGATCACATTGATGGGATCCTCAGGTCTGGTGTTATTGATTGTGACTTAACTGACCATCTTCCCATATATGCCACATTTCAGGCTGGAGAGTCTAAGCAATCACCATATTCACCATATTTTCAGAGCAGAGGTGGTGTTGCCAAATTCGTCAGGAGTGTTACAGCTTTTACTTTCCGTACCACTTGTGATGGCGACCCTTGTAAAGCTATGTGTGAGCTTTCTGCAAATTTGTATAAAATGTGTCATAATGCTTTTCCAATAAAACATAGTTCGTGCCCGCCTTACTGTGCTCAAGCAGTTTTGAACCAGTGTAGGAACACCCTCGTGAATGGGTTCCACGTGGCTGCAGGCGTGTTATATGTTCCTACTTTTTCTTACGGGATAGCACTTTTATGGTGGGACCAAACATCAACTTTTGAATAATGCAATAGCAATAGTAAAAATAGTCCTTTTATACCGGAGGGTTTTTTCTTTATGATGAACTGTATGCATGCGTAGGGCTAGAAGATGGTTGACCTTCGTTAGGAACGGGTGATGGAGCTTGCGTTCATACTTACTGGAGCTATAGAATCTGTAGCGGCTGTTAAAGTTTTCTTTCTCGTCTTTACAGAGATTCTAGATACCTGCTAATGCGTATTCACCGGACCTCCAATTATGATCCTCTTTTGTGAGCTCTTTTGTGACCTCTTAGTGAGCTCTTTTGTGACCTCTTAGTAAGCTCTTTTGTGACCTCTTAGTGAGCTCTTTTGTGACCTCTTAGTGAGCTCTTTTGTGACCTATTAGAAATTGTATTGTGAAACTATTATGGGCCACCCCTGATTACAGCTGAGGCCCTGATCGGTGGTTCTCTATTGGAATGTGTTTTTTAATTCAGATTGTTAAATGGTATTTATTTTGGTGGCTAGTATCCCTGATTCCTCCTGTTCCTGAAATTTATTTCTTGCCTCCGCCAAGGGGGTTATGTTTTCGTCGTGTTTGTCTGTTTGTCTCTTTGTCTGTCTGTCTGTCACCAAGATAACTCACAAAGTTATGAACCGATTTGGATGAAATTTCCAGGGATTGTTAGGTATGTTAGGAGGAACAGATGATTACCTTTTGGTGAAGATATGTCCATCCGTTTGTTTGTCTGCGTCATTTTTCTCGATGCCATAACTCAAAAAGTAATGGATGGATTTTGATGAAATTAACATGAATTGTTAGGTATATAACAAAGAGTAGATGAGCAAATTTTGGTAATGGTTCGTTTGTTCGTTCGTTTGTCATTGTTTTTAATTTTATGCTTGTTAGCACAATAACTCAAAAAATAATGAATGGATCTTTATGAAATTTATAGGAGTTGTTAGTGCTGGTTAAAGACATGAATGATCATATTTTGGTGCAGATCGGTTGGTTCGTTTGTATGTTTGGCTCATATTTGTCATAACGTTTGTTAACAGTATAACTCAAAAAGTTGTGAATGGATTTTCAAAAAAATTAACAAGCTGTTCTTAATATAAAAAGGCACAAATGATTAGATTTTAGAGTGTATGCAAAGAAAATTATGATTTCAGAGCCAATATGAATTTTTGCTACCCATGGCTCACTTGGCGGAGGTATGCGCTCTCAGAGTGCTCTAGTTTTTCTATAAATTTTGAAGACAGTGAACTTCTACAACGAAACCAAGTAGAGCGAAATGGTTGACCAATGAATTACGAGCATTTATTTAATAACGAAAAAAACATCGTCTTTTCAAACTCTACCGGGATGGTCATATAACAAGGAAGTCATATACTACTTACAGAAATGTTCTTAATTCGGTCTTGCGTAGAAGTAAACAGTTTTATTATCACAAATTAATCAGTAATGCTTCAAAGGATCCACGAAAAGCATGGAGTACCATTAACGAACTACTTAATCGAGGAAACCGTGCTGGAGTTGAGAGTGTTTCGGTGAATGGTGTGACTTTGACCGGGTGGCAAATTGCAGATTCATTTAATGAACATTTTACCTCTGTTGCTACTCGGCTGGCAAGCGGCTTTTCTCCTGAAATAAGACCATACGATATGCGAAGCCACGAGTTGATGAGGCTGTAGTTCTTGATCAGGTGATGCCGGGTGAGATTGTTCATTTTGTAGAGTCGATGAAGAATAAGCGTTGTCATAAAGACGAAATTCAGCCCAGACATCTACTTATGGTTTTGCCCAAGATAAACAATTATTTCTGTGCAATATTCAATCGTTGCATTTCTCTTTGTGTTTATCCCAATGTTTTGAAAGTTGCTAGGGTGATACCAATTTTTAAATCAGGTGATACAACAAATGTGAATAATTATAGGCCCATATGAACACTTAATATTTTAACAAAGTATTCGAGAAGGTCATCCATTCTAGGTTATCACAGTTAATTTCTACGCACAGTATTTTGACACCATCGCAGCTAGTACGGTTTTAGAAAGGGCAAGAATACTACGTTAGCAATTGTTAACTTTGTAAATGATATGCTTCCTGCTTTTGATAAAAAATTGTATACAGTATGTTTGTTATGGATCTAAAAAAAGCATGTGATACGGTAACTTCAGCCATTTTGTGTACTAAATTAGATCATTATGGTGTTTGAAACAACGCCCTTGTCTCTCATCAAGAGTTTTTTGCACACTCGGAAGCAATACGTCGAAATCAATGACAACATATCCTCATGTCAACCTATTAATCATGGTGTTCCCCAGGGTTCAGTCTTGGGACCTCTTTTGTTTTGTATTTACATCAATGATATATGCGAATTTCCTGAAACTAATACCATCTTATTTACTGACGATGCAGTTTTTTTATGCCAGTGACGAAAAATTTGAGAGTGCAGTCGACAAAATTAACAGACATATTGAGAATTTATTAAACTGGCTTGAGCGCAATCGTCTATGCCCAAATGCAGAATAAAGAAATTAATGTTTTTTACGTCACGACCAACCTCATTGCTGCCTGAAATTTACTTTAATGACATTCTGTTAGAGTGGGTATCATCATTCAAATATCTAGGCTTAACCATCGATAGTAAACTAACCTTTTCTAACCATATTGAGCAACTCTGTGGCAAAATCATTAAAACAAGGGGAGCATTTTATGCAATCTCTAGATACATATCCAGGGATATTACTATATTATACAATAGTCTATTCATATCTGATACAAAAGATAGTTGTGTGGGGTAATACTTCTGAAAAGTCATTGCGTTCTGTTAAAGTTGCCATCAATAATGTCCTCATCGTTATTTTGAACGTGAAGAGAGATGAAAACGATATACCGCTTATGTCTGTTGATACAATGTTCAAAAAATTGTCGTTGCTCAAATATGATGATGTGTACGAGTACTTCCTGGTTAAGTTTATCAGAAATGCGATATTTTATGATCAGGACCTTTTTGTAAAGTATTACAGTCATCTTTTGCCATCTCATTCCCATCAAACTCGTAACCAAAGATTCAATCTCCCACCTGTCAGACTGGAGCTGCAAAGAAGAATGATTGTTTTAAAGAGTGTTCGCGCTTATAACTCTTTGCCAGATAATATTATTCAACCCATGAGTAACGCGGAGTTCAAATCAAAGTAGAAATATTATATTTTAAGTCGTTACAATGAATAATGGGTTTTAATGAATCTTTTTTTTTTTGCATTTTTATTGTGGCCGTCCTTTGTTGTTGCTCAGATGCTATAGTTCATTTAATGCGAGTGCAATTGACTAGCATTTCTTGTTGTGGTCTCATCAAATTTGTGCAATATTACAATGTGATATACTTGTGTAAAACTATAGGATGGCTCATTAGTATTAGTTGAATTTTGATCACCTTATAGCAAACCGTCATTTATAACTGCTGAGGTAACATGTTTGTTATTTATGCCAAACAGACAAACTATAGGTCATTATATCACAAATCATTTCACCCAGTCAGAAATAGCAATAGTATGAGTTCGAATAGCATTGCAGTATAGGTGTGACAGGGAGACTCCCGTGCCGAGTGTGTCATTTGTTCAGACTTCAATGATATTTCTGATAGAATTATGCTGGTATAATATCAGGACAATATAGCATGTACTATATATGGACCTCATGTACAATATATCCCATAAGCTATAGTGTGCTTTTAGTAGGATACGTTCTCAGTTTTAGTGGTAGAAACATTTA
Source organism: Parhyale hawaiensis (assembly GCA_001587735.2). Lineage (NCBI taxonomy): Eukaryota > Metazoa > Arthropoda > Malacostraca > Amphipoda > Hyalidae > Parhyale > Parhyale hawaiensis. The sequence goes on along the minus strand of LQNS02015106.1, from coordinate 21,852,705 downwards.
AGTTTTAAAGCATAACTGTATTTTTGAGAACAAAAAAAGGTTTAAAGGTTTAAATTCGGTACGCAAAGTGACAGCGTCTGTTTCCACGCTAGAACAAAATTTGAAGTCTAAAAGCTGACATTTCGTCCTCCAGTTATCTCCGCAACTATTATAACAGCGATCGAGAGAAAGATCAAGGGATCCGTATAGCCATATCTCACTTTACGCATTGTGCTCTTTACACTTGAAAAATTAGACTGGTACACCTTTACACCTTACAACTTTGTTGTTTCCAGACCAAATTACATGCAACAATGAAACACAAAAGTAAAAAAACTAGGAAACAGACCCTTAAAAGCTAGTGGCTTATTGGGCATAACATTCCTTCTTCATTATATTGGCCTAAACAAAAATCTCTACGCTTGCAATTAAAATCATTATGGGACATAAATTGCACTAATGGTTCAGGTAGATCATTGAATACTTTAATACATTGAAAAACCGTAGATCATTTCTCTATGTCTAACCTAATCACAGGAAAGTGAAAACGGCTATTCCTTTTATTATAACGTTGGTCTGCTAGTAAATGAGAGAAGTGGCTGTTAAAAAATTCGTTTCCCCAGAGATCGCCATACGCAAGAACTTAAGTAGAAAATAGTAATTAATATCATCATATTTCAACAGATTAAGTCTTAAATACATGGCATTTGAGGAAACCAAAGGTATATTATTTTGGTTCCGCTTTACACGCAATATTACTCTGAGCACATTATTCATCAAGACCTTCTTCACCGATTTCACGATATTATTGCTGGCATCACCCCGTACAATAATTGCATATGTTAGTTGAGAATAAAATAAAGAGTAATACAGACTGTCTAATGCATCTCTAGTTAAGTAATGCGATAGTTACTAGATAACACGCTTTGATTTACTTAACTTTTTACGAAGGTTTACTACTTACTTAATCCTCTTCGGACCTCAAGTGGTCCATATGGCGGCCACAAATTGCCTCCAACGGTCCCTATCCAGCGCAAACCGCATGATGTCTTCCTCACTCAAATCGTTCTCCTTCTTATTTCACTCCATCGTTCGTCTCCAGGTATCCCTGGGTCTTCCAACTCTCCTCGTTCCCTCTCTGTTCCACATCAGCGTCTGCTGCGGCAGTCTATTTTCTTCCATTCTCAATACATGGCCATAATATCTCCATCGG
>LQNS02015106.1:21829927-21851137 GCA_001587735.2 Parhyale hawaiensis | reverse complement strand
CCAGCATCAGGGGTCTCACGTCCTCTGTGTGCACCCGCATTACTTTAGTCTTTGCCTTACTGATCTCCAGTCCCACCTTTGCAGCTTCCTCTGACAGTCCTCTTGTCATTCTTTCAACTTCCCAAAGTTTTCACATAACAGTGCAAGATCATCGGCGAAGTCCAGGTCGTGTAGTCTGGTATTATTCACCCAAACAACACCCTCATCTTCTCGTCTGACCTTCTTCATCACCCACTCAATCACCAAAATGAATATAACAGGCGACAGTACGTCACCCTGCCTCACACCCGTGGCGATTTCAAAGTATTCGGTAATTTCTCTACCAACTCTGATGCAGCTCATGGATCCATCGTAGACGGTTCTAATAATCTTAATAACTTTTTCAGGAAACCCGTGACACCTCAAGATATTCCACATTGATGGTCTATGCAAAGAGTCAATAAAGTTCACCATCAATCCATTCCGATGCTCAACACTCTGTTCGATCACATTCCTCAGCACCAAAATTGCGCCCCAGACAACACAAAATACCTAATGCAGCTTGAGCAGCTGAAGTTTATTCAAGAACTGTGTACTGTTTTATATGATCACCTTTAAGATCCATTGCATGAGAGTTGACCACTGAAAACCAAGTAATACTGGTAATTATTATTTCAAAAAGAGTCAGTAAGACATTAAGATACAAATTAGATTGAAACTAACAGTTGAGAAATTCTCAAGATATAGATCGCACCAGTACTGGACTCTTTAAGTCTGACGCTGGCGGCCAAAAGTCGGCAACGAAAAATGGGATTTTCCCAGGAGCTATTCTTTTCCCCCTATCTAATAATGAAGAATAAATTCCAAGGTACCCAGCGTTTTTCTTGCGGAGAAGGTATCTGGGATACGGCGGGGACGTATTTCTGCGCTTGCCTGCATGACCGTATCTGGACATGTCCATGATAGCTCTTGAGAAAATCCTATTTTTACCTCCGTCAAGGAGGCTATGTTTTCGTCGTGTTTGTTTGTTTGTCTGCCTGTCTATTTGTTTGTTTGTCTGTCTGTCACCAAAATAACTCAAAAAGTTTGAACCGATTTGAATGAAATTTACAGGGATTGTTAAGTATGTTAGGAGGAACAGATGATTAACTTTTGGTGAAGATATGTCCATCCGTTTGTTTGTTTGTCTGTCTACCTTATTTTTTTCTATGCCAAAGTTCAAAAAGTTTTCGATGGATTTTTATGAAATCAACACGAGTTGTTAGGTATATAACAAAGAGTAAATTACCAAATTTTGGTTATGGTCCATTAGTTCGTTCTTTTGTCACTGTTTTTAATTTTGTGCTTGTTAGCACAAGAACTCAAAAAATAATGAATGGATCTTTATGCAATTTATAGGGGTTATTAGTAATGTTGAAAGACATAATGATTAAATTTTGGTGCAGATCGGTTTGTTTGTTTGACTCATGTTTGTCGTAACATTTGTTAGCAGTATAACTCAAAAAGCTATGAACGGATTTTCACGAAAATTGCACAAGCTATTATTACTATCAGAAGGCACAAATGATAAGATTTTGAAGTTTATACAAAGAAAATTATGGTTTCAGACCCAATTATAATTTTTTGTTACCGCTGCCTCGCTTGGCGGAGGTATGCACTCTCAGTGTGCTCTAGTTCCTATTTTGGCCGCCAGCGTCAGATGCCACTTGGACCTAAGAGTCAAGTACTGTTGCGGTCTATGCTCATGAAGTACCGAAGTAATTGCAATGAAAGACGACATTGCCCTATATCGAACCTAATTGGACAGCTTACTGGGAGAACTGACACACAAAATTGCCTCCCACTTTTCGCTACTTTCACTTTGGGCTCCAGTGTTGAAAATATCTTGTGCAGACTAGGAGAGATGCGTGTACTCTGCTTACTGGTGATTGATAAAAGCTCTCGTCGTCCAGTATAGTGATGTCCAATTTTAATTTTGTTTTCTACGTGATCGCCAAGCTAGAAGTGAATTTTTTCTTGCTCCTTTAGCATTGCAGTAATAATGACACTCTAATTTCAGCCTCCGAAGGAAGGACAGAGGCGTTTTAAGGCAGGAAAGAGGCAGTAGAACATAATAAGAATGGGAAGTTAATCACGCAGCAACACATATGAAACGCAAGTTTGGGCACAGTAATTAAAACAACTTAGAGACAAGCTAGCAAACGAACTGATAGTCCCAAATATTTGGTCAGTTGCTCTTCGTAACATTTCCAACAATTCCGCCATATTTTACAAAGATCCGTTGTAACTGTTTGAGTTATGTTAAAAAAAACTGCAGAAAAATAAACAAATGGTTCGACAGATTTTCACTCGAAGTTAATTGTCTGTTCAGGACTCGACATTCCCCGCAAATTTCATAAAGATTTATCCGTAACTTCTGGAGTTATGATGATAGACAGACAGATCAATACACAAGCTGCGATAAGAACAAAACGTCTTTGGGTTGGTAATAATCTCTCTTGGAACATTTTTCATCGTCTTCTATTTGCCTTTACGAAAGTAAGTGCAAATCAAGAGTAACACGATGAAGTTGAACGCACTCCGCAGAATGGGCAGAATTCTGCTTACAGTTAAGTGGGGCAGATCGAACACGTTGTAAATGCTGTTACAAAAATATTGCTAATGGCCTTATAAGTACCTCTTCAAATGCTGACTGCGGGCAGTAGTGCCACCACACGCTCATCATTGGCATAAAATGGATAGGGTTGAGTGAAGCGCTACGAAATAATTAGCTTCGATGTAATTAAGAATAATGAAGAACTCTTGGAGTGTTGGACCCTTCACAGGAAATTCGAGTCCAAGAAACCGTACGTTTAGGAGAGAACAACATTCGTGGATGCTTATAATAGGAAGAGCGATGCCAACACATGAAGCTGCCAACTGCGTGGAAACTAAGAACAGAATAACCTTTTGTCCGCTGATTTACGGACTTGAATTACGGAAATTTATTATAGTTTAAAAACTGATGACAAAGTGTGCATTAGCTAACAGTAACAAGAAAATTTAGCGTTAGTATTGCGCCATACCACTATAGAGCAGAACTCACACCGTCGTTGTCACGATCTCACTCCCCACAGAGCGTTGCTATTCTCATCGTATCGCCTATTATTATTGCTTGGCCTGCAGCTCGCGCTGAAGCCCAAAGTTTCTGACGGAGAAAATTGGCACCATCGCACAAGTAATCCGAGACCGTTCCTCAAATTCAATCCCAGTGGCACGTATTTTTCTTTCCTGGAGGCTCGAGGGTCTCAAGGGTAGCGAGAATTTGGACGCCAAAGATCGACACATCAAAGGAATGTGAGCGCTGCAGTAGAGGCAGTGACATCTTCCGCTCCTTGCACGTTATTCTTCGATGCAATGAAATGGCAGCAGCTCACGTATTGGTGGCTGTAATAGAGGTCCGCACGCAAGATCTCTCTGTAACTTTTGTTGCATTAATTACGGTATAATAATCGTGTCAGATCGTCACCAACGAGCAGTATCGCTTGCTCATGGACGAGCATGGGCAATATCTATCAAATTTACATGAAAAATGGATGGTTCTGGAAGTAAAAACCTCTGTAACACAGAAGCGCATTATTTTGTGGAATACTTTACGGAAATAAATATAAGATATATGCATATGCACGAATGTATCTACAGATACATACTCCTATAAATATTCCTCTACAACTGCAATCATCTTCGATCTCCTCGGTTAACAAAATAATCGGCTGCTAAACTATGGGACCGATGTGATATTTACATAGAATGCTGTAGATGTCCATATAATTGGTGCAATCGGTTTTGTTGGGGCGGTTCAAGCTCAACATTTGGTGGGCTTCGCATCTCCCGAATAACTTTCCTTAAATTTTCAATGAATATCAAGCAGTCCATCCATTAGTTACTTTATTAGATAAGCAATCATGAAAAACTAAAGATGGACAAAGTCACAAACATTGAGGGATCTGTAACGGTAATAAATAAGTTAGAAATACAATACCACAAGTGTCAGCCTAAGCTTAATTAGGTTCAGCAAGGGCACACCTGTCGCAGGTCCGGAGACCAATTCTCCGACCCTACGACAGGGACATGCGTATCGAATGCTAACACAGAGACAAATGAAGGGAACAGCTAGTTCAGCCTAACTGACGTTGCTTTCTTACAAGAAAAAGGGACTACGGCAAATTGTTCTACTGTGAACGAACGGCGCTTACAGGTTTTATATATCTCTAGAATTTCTTTTACTGAGAAAACCGTAAGCAACTAAACATCACGGTCTGCTATGCTCCCAGAAGCTATGATCCATATCGGTTTATTGCTCCGAGAGTTAAACACTTTGTAGCTGCGAGAGCAGGGCACCCATGAGATCGAAAGATTTCAAATGCACAGTGTAAATCTTAAACAACGTAATTAAACTTTCACCGATTTCAGGATACATTTGTCGTGTAGGGAAGGGCATTGAAATCATATTCTTTGAACTATTTTAATATTAGTTATAAGTTTTGTACTACATAGAACTACAGGTCACAGAGCAGTTATTGGTCATATTCGATTAAACTCTCTATTAGGTCATGACTTTACGGCAAAGTCTGTTAAATGACTAGGAGACTTTATCATTGCAATTGCTAATCTTTGAATAGTAGGTAAACTGATAACAAATATAGGTAGCTATAACCAAATACAGGCATTTAATTATCGGTGCTAATAATCTGCATTCATGATGTGAAATATAGGAAATTGGATAAGATCTTCATTTCAGAAGAAAAGTAGCAAATTTGCTAGTGCACTCTGAGAGTGTATTCCTCCGCCAACAAGGCAATATTTTGTAAAGAATTATATTACTCCTGAAATTAGTATTTGCATGCCACTATCACCAAAATTTAGTCATTTGTGCTTCATAAGAGTAATGTGACTTTCTGTAATTTTCTCGACAATCCATCTGTAACTTTTAAAGTTATTATTCTGAAAAACATAGACTCAATCGCACGCACAAATAGATCAACAAAAAATATGATCATTATCTCCTAGTAATAATCCTAACAACTCCTGCAAATTTCATAAAGATCGATCTATAACTTTTAAGTTATGCTACTGAGAAAAAAAAAAAGAGGCACACAAACCAATAAACGGTTGAACGCATCTTCACTCAAGGTTAATTATTTTGTCCTTTCAACGTTCCTTAAAATCCCTGAAAATTTCGTAAAGATCCGTTCAATACTTTTTGAGTTAACTTGGTGACAGACAGACAAACATACAGAAAAATTCGATAAAAGATATAACTTAGGTCCTATAGGCGGAGGTAACAACAACGCAGATCGTTGCAATAAGGTTGAGTTAAATTTAAATTTCGTAAAAGCCGCCGTCATTTGGTATTATAGAGAAATGGAAATAAGCTAAGCACCCTAGGTCTTACTTATAAGCCCTTTAGGTAGATGCATTGGTTCCGTCCAGCAGGAGCTTCAGGCGGTTATCCTAAATATATCACCCTAGACGCTTTCGAAGTGGCAATGCTGCTCTGTACAATAACTCTTTAGATGTGTCAGGCGTAACTGGGTTGCTTCTAACACCTGTAATGCGATGCCAAGTGGAAAAGTACTGTTCTGCTCTGAAATTACAGACAACTGAACCCTGATGAGCTTAGCTTAACTTACCCTCACTGTGTCCTGTGCCCGTCGGGGCCAAAAATGCTCTACGGAATGTCGCCGAGCTGCGGTAGGCTTCGTGTTACGGGAAGCTGACGATTTTGTACTATTTGTATATAGTCAGTTGATAAATCATGGGGCATCAGACGTTACCAGGTCAGATTCAACGCACCCCAAGGTAGACGCACCATTTTAGCTCCATAACAAAAGGCTCCTTCGCTTGGCACGGCAAGGGCGAGTCAGGCTAAGCTTGACTTGACTCGTCCGGACTACAGGCCTGTCACTTGGTAGCGACGTTTTGGACCGTGCTGCAGGTGTTAGACGCAGCCCGATTACAACAATTGACATAGTTGAAAGCTCAGTTTCAGCGAGGTGGAATGCTGTTTCTGAAATTTTAGGAAACTTTCTTTAAAGTTTACTCCTAAAACTCTTTCCAACGAGGCGAAACTAACGCGCCTGTCTGAAACTGCAAACAAGCTAAGCCTTCCAGGTTAGCCCTATACATATAAGACCTAGCATTGTCCATACAAGATCCATAAAACAGAGTATTTTTATGAGAAGCCGAAATATTAGTTGGTCCTTTTATTTTTAAATGAGAATCCGTCGTTCAGGTGTTGTACTGCATCAGATAGATATAACTCTATGCATCCCTGCAAACTATGTATTGCGTGGGTAACAGCACCACACCTCAATAAATCGATGATAATTTGTTACCAATGCTTTCAAACGTTAGCAGTAGCTTGCGCGGTGTCTTCAGCGCGTGTTGAAGGTCTTAACGCTGTTCGTGAAGTTTGTGCGCGTAGGGCTGCACGTGTTTGTCTTACAGTATAGCGCACGCGTCCTTTTCCATTCGAAGGAATATCCCGTGGCCGAGTATTTACGTCTGTCAGCAACTGCTGCCAAGATGAATCTCAGCCGCTGTCGCACATACATTTCGTAAATAGACGCCTCTGTGTTTCAGTTATAGCATCTGTTTATCATGTCGTGTACTTGAAAAGGCTATGAGAAATTGCATAGCGGGTGCGGAATGTTGTGAACACATTAGCTGACAGGCACATGTCCTACCGTGACTACAGGGTTCTGAGATGTTATAAGAGCTCGATATTGGCTGTGAAAGAGACGAGCTCCGTTGCCAGCTCTATACAACGAGATTGAGCTTGTTGACCGTCTAGGCTCTCGTGTGGTGTGACGAATTATTCACATTAAAATTTAGCTTACGAACGACTTGGCATAATTAACACTTGCGTTGACGAGCGACATCTTTCTTGATTGTGATGGGACAAAATTATCAGATCGTCAAACTTGATACAGCATTCCAATGCGCACGTAGCGGAAAAAGGCTCTTGCAGTTGCAATGCATTAGGGTATAATTATCAGAAGCTGGCTGCATTAAATCGAAAGGGAAATTGTCAGTCAATCAACATAATAATCACCGCCGTGTATTTATTTGTTTATATATTTGTATGTTTCGTGTCACGCTCTCGAAGATATAGATGGGAGAAAAATCGGCCTGGTTGCAAAGTTTGTAATTAGTTAGCCTCTTCGTGGAGATTGAAGATCAGGTTGCAGAGGATGGTAAAAATGCGATTGTTATTTCTTTATCTGAATGCTCTTATTTCTTCAAATACTTCATGAAATCGAAAAAAAAAGAAAATAGTAACAGCTATCAGCGCTGGTATGGAGTATGATTATTATAGCTTTCTCAATACATTAAAACATATGTTTGCTCTCAGTTCACGACGCATGAATTCCTATATGATCATGCAACGAAAGACACACGAAGCGATGATTTTTCACGGGCAGTAGACAATTATTTCTTTCAGCGTTATGCCTTCTATGACGGAGCAGTTTTCGCTGAGCACAAAAGATTCGATCTCCTGAATGCTTATTCGGTTGCTAAGATACATGACGGGAAATTTAATGAAACTCAGCGATGCTTTGCTGCATGCTAATGTATTTTTTTTCCGGGGAGTATGATTGTGTTACTTATATGCACTGAAAGAGAAAGCGCTTATCTCTTATGACACTTTGGGTCTGCTGTTGTAGCGTATCCATGTGTTGTTGTTCGTTGCCAACGTTAGGGTCCGCCAATACCAGTTTGGAGGAGGAGTATCCTTCAGAAGCATATTAGTAACAACAGCACGTTAAAGGAAGACGGGTTTTCACAAATTCCTCGCTATCATTTTTGACAGCGCGCGCAGTCTAATTGACTTTCTTAATTTTATTGCTCGTTAATCCTCGTTCATTATTCGATATACATAGTACTTAGTACCTAAGTGATTTTTACTATCTTGAAGCTTAAGAAACGAAACTTTGACACGAACGTTTCTGGTTCAAAATCAAAGTTTTTTACCATCCGTGTACAGAACAGCTACATTTACAGGCCAAAGAACTCACTTTCTTTAGCTGCATTTATTCAGAGTATATCATATCTACTATAACTACGCTTTTATACCGTGCTTATCGTATTTTTACTAATTAGGGAATATTTCACACCGAAATTACATTTTTAAAGCGTATTTTTAACAATCTTTACCCATCAGCCTTTATAGAGAATAAAATAAATAAATATTTGAACAAAGTTTTTACACAGCAAAAACCTATTTTACGGTACCGAACAAAATAATGTATATAGGATTACCTTTTATGGGTTACACGAACCGAGAATTGCGCAAGGAAGTTATTACCCTTCTTCACAATTATTTTCCACCCGTAGACGTTCGAATTTTTCATCGAAATAGTTTTAAAGTTAGTTCTTTTTTCCCGAGAAAAAAAAAAAAACGTTAGGGGATGCTCTGCTTGGTGGCTGTGTCTATGTGTATAAGTGTGACCGCTGCCAGCGTTCATATGTTGGAAGTTCTTCTTTCCAACAGTTTGTCAGGCGCAGCCAACATGCAGGCATTTCATATCGAACCGGTAGACCCAGTAGAGCACCACCGCATTCTTCCATTGGAAATCACTGTACCGAAAAAAAACATCGTTTTAAAATGTCAAACTTTTCAGTTTTAGGTAGGGCATATACAAACCACAATCTCCGCAGTTTAGAAAGCCTGTAAATTTTTACTAAAAGACCGTCTTTAATTAATGATCAAAGTGCAGTTCCTCTTTCATGTTACCCCCACCTAACTTTGCATGTTTGTGTTTAAATATATGTAGCTATGGAGAAGTCACTAGCTAATATTATGAAAGTGTTTTTTATTCACTTCATTTTTTACTGCACTTAATACCATTTGAGTTTTTTGGATGTTCTGTGAAACTAATTAGTGTACTTAATTCTCTACTTATATATCAGCACTGATGATGGAATTTTATTATTGCGAAAAGTTTGCATTTTAGAAAATAACTCTTTTTACCTTGGTTCTTTCATTTATTCTTAACTGTATATTCTATTCTTACAGTAGTTCGTGTCTACATAGCTGTCGTGCATTACAACTTTTCCAGAACTTTTCCGAACATCACAGTTAATGCAGAGACTTACGGGCGGCAACTCAAGCAAATGTATTTTCAGTTCATTCACTTGGAAAACTAAACCTTGAGAAGTGATGCACCGTATTTTAGTTCTACACTCCACGATAATGCTGTGCGATTGATAAGATAAGAATACGGAAATTCATCGACTTGCGACCCGAGACTTCCTCCATACTCCAAATACTCCCACTGTCTCACCCACAGACGCTATTTTGTCGTAATGGACGCTTTTCATTCCCTCAAATGATTTGTTCTCCAACGAGGAATGAAAACATTCTCAATGTTCTCTTCGTAGATAACGTACAATTGATTATGAATATCGACATCCGTGATCAGATAAGGTTGTATCACTGATTTCGATATTCTTAATTAATTGTTCTTTATCTACGAAGAGAACATTAAGATTAAGACTGTTCTCATTCCTCGTTTGAGAATAAATCATTTGAGTCAATGAAAAGGCCTCCATTACTTGACAAAATAGCAGTCTGTGAGTGAGACATTGGGAGCATTTGGAGTATGGGGAAGTCCAACGAGGTATGAAAACAGTCTAGATGTTCTCTTCGTAGATAACGTACAATTGATTAAGAATATCGACATCAGTGATAAAAGTTTGTCTGATCACAGACTGGTTGAAATAACAACTCGGTTCGGCAAATACGATTCAGCTGGACCACAGAATAATTCGAAAAGGAACCCTATCACCAGTCTTCGTGACTTATATACGAGTACGAAAAATGGGATTAACTGGGGCGGCTTGAATGTTGAGCTGCAGGCAGCAAACTATGACGCAGTAATAAATAATTAGTCGAAAATGCAGGTATCAATGAGATATTCGAAAACATTCAGTTGGAAAAGTGTATACAGTACTATAGTCTGTCGAAACGAAAAATTAATAAAAGTTAACGCCACAAAATTCGTAAAGGACTATTTAAGCCATAGGCACAGTTGATCAAATGACTGCAATCAACAAGGCTGCTGCTGCACCGAACTGAGTGTAAAAAGAAACTAAATGAAATAGAACGTCCACTCGCACGATCACATGATGAAGAGAAGATAAAGTTCACCAATATTGACGCACACACGCATGTTGCCCAGTCACTGCACAAGATGGGCATGGCTAAGCGAACGCGAGTGCTGCGGTAAGTGGGTTTACTGCGTTTGAGGAGGATTTTTGGATATCATATTATAGAGAAACTTTAAGACTCCGTTTCCGCGCGGAGCGATGTCACAGAGGAAAGAGCGAGGGACTATGGTAAGTCGATAGAAACGGGGAACCCATACACGGAGATCTTCCCACACAGGATGAACGCGAATAAGAACAGCAAGTTGGGAAATATGAGGAAGAACAGAATAAAGCATGAGCAAGTTGGAGTATGAAATCAGAAGAAGGCAAAGTGGGCATGAAAGACAGACGTTCCGAAGGCTTAGCTAATGGCTGAGGCTGAGGTAACCTACACGAGCCCCGTGAGGTTGCTGGGCCCATAACATATAGGATGGGTCAACCTTACAAACCTAACCCTATGGCCCATCCTATGCCCCCTGAGTGGGAGGATTTTTGGATAAAGATACAAATTGATAACTTCGACCTTTTCTATGGTATTTTATAGCGCTATGGACATGTTGAATCTCATTATTTTAACTTGAAGTAAATGAAAAACAAGTTTCCATAAACACATCCATACGTACATAGATATGAAAGAAACAAATTAAAGTGTAATTTTACAACAAAAAAAATATTTAGCTGCTGAAGCTCATGGCACGCTATGTTACTTTGGCACATGATGTACCATCATTCAAGATTAAACTTAAAGTTACAACAGATGTTCAAAATGTTTCCCAGTTTCATGAATGCACAACCTTCAAAGAATGCCGTACTCGTTCGAACATTCTTCTCTTTTCTGCTATGTTTCCAGCAATCACCGCTGCCCAGCCCTGCCAATCAAATCTTCCTCGGATTCCATTGGTGTCTCATAGACGATGCTCTTATATGTCCCCACAGAAAAAGAATCTCACGGGTTCAGATCAGGGGATCTAGAAGGCCAGTTAACGGGTCCTCTGCGCCCTATCCAACTGTCTGGGAAGTTACTGCTCAGTGTGTCTCAATCGTGATATAAAATGGAGAACCAAGCTATATATATATATATCAAACTTGTTTACGTGGGCACTACTTTCGAACAGCTATACGTTAGGGTAGCTCAACATCGGGGCATATCGCATCGCACAGGGCAAAAATTAACCGCACCTACAGAAGCAGTATAACAAATACGGGTACCAGAACACATATTCAGTTTTTCTGCCATCCGTTGCCATAATTTAAATAAAAATTATCCAATTATGTGCAGTAATTTTTCTGTAATAGGAAGTACAGACGACGTGCAAGATCTTAGGCTATTAGAATCTATTTATATTCACATGGACAAACCAAATTTGAACAACTGTCAGTCTGCTGTGCCCCTAAAAATACTTAGTAAGGTTTATTTATCTTTCATGTTAACTGTTGCTTAGGCTCTATAGGTAGGTGAGAAATTTATAACGCTCTGTTTTCTAGGTTTGATTTTTTACAGTTTATATTTCATGACTTCTCTTGATATTTCAGCACTGAAGATGGATTTATTTTAATCCGAAACATTTGCCTTTTATCAGTAAACATGTTTTATATATATAGCTTGGTTCTCCTTTTTATATTACGATTGAGAGTACCTAGAAATCAATCATTGTCAGTGTGTCTCTTGCTGCTCTTGAAAAATGAGGTGGGGCACCCTCTTGCTGAAACCACATTCTGCGGCGAATATCAACAGGAACATTTTCAGGTAATACAGGAGGAGTAATTGCAAGAAAACATTGTAAGTTTCCCCTGTGAGTGTTGCAAGGAAAATGTAGGGACCGATCAAGTGATTCCCTACAATACATTGACACTGTACCGGTGTTGGTGTTTGTGTTTAATAATGTTGTTGGGACTTTGTTCTGCCAAGTGGTGCCGGTCGTGATGGTTAAAAACACCCTCTCTCGAAAAAAAAAATAAAATAAAAATGCTTCATCTGTAAAAAGAATGGACGAAGAAGAATTTCTATTGTAGCGTAGCTTATTAAGGAACCATCTTGAAAGGGCAACCCGAGGTTGGTAATCTGCTGGTAGCAACACTTGAATATCTTTAGGGATGAAGATCTCTGGCAAGTAAAATGTTCCACAATTCGGTATGATCTTTGATCCCCAGTTCATCAGCAACATGCACGACAACTGTCATTGGGATGATACAGAATGTAGTCAAGATTCTCTTGCTCCCGTTCAAGATTTGATCTATCCCTCCTTGCGTTAGGTCACATAACCTGAAAAGAACCAGTTTTTCGAAGCCTCCTCTGAATAGCAGTGAAGGTTCTGAGATTTGACGCATCTCTATTCGAGAACTTATTTCAGTACAGAATTGCTGCTTACCTCAAAGGTAAGCCGTTCCAATGGATGTCAGCCGTTTCTTCATTTGTGACTAGTTGCAAGGCCGGGCAGTTGGCAGTGTTACTCTGAACGCAATGAAGTCCAGAAGCAGCCAATCGTATAGCGGGAAAAACGTTATTCGAAGCTAATAATTTGTTGCAGTCTGTAAACTTTAAAAGTTTAAATTTTGTCGTGTGATGTTACTCACACAATTTCATTCAAGAAATTTTTTGTCATATCTTCATTTACTCGCAAGCATTAATTTCTTTTGAATATTGTCGACACGGTTGCAAATGCAGTGAAACTTATTAGGGTTTTAAAGCTGTGATTACTCTATGAAGCGACGAAATAAGAGAGTACGTACCTAGACAAGATTTGAGCTGTGGTTTTCTAATCGTTTGATTCTAATCTACATATATAATGTATGTATATTTCACCATGCTTAATAACTCTTAATAGTGAAATATATGAACTCCTCTGTGTGTATATATGAGTTCCTGTGCTTCGCTCTATTGGTGTGATACCTTTCGAGATCGTTCTCTGAGTGATGCGGGTCCGTATACCGTAGGAATGAAGTGAAAGCAGTAGTAGGTAAACTGTATAATATTCAGTCTAGCGTTGACATAGACGAGGGATTCGGAGGGAACAAGGTAAATATAGATTGACAATGTGAGTTGTCGAGGCTGTACAGACTACACACCGGAAGGTGTTCACACCAGTGAGCTTATTCTATAAGTGCTGCCGGCCGTGATGCGACCGAGCAATTTATCAACTGTCTACTCGGGACGTGCAGTGCACAAACAGTAATAGTATTTTACCCAAAAATTCTCCTCAAACGTAATAAAACCTATTTACCGCAGCACGTACGTTCGTCTAGCCATGCCTATCTGACGCAGTGACGGGGCAACATGCGGGTGCCCGTCAATGCTGGTGAACTTACATACATCAATTTTCCTCCTGGCAAATGCACTTAATCTGATTATTTTATATCACTCATTACATCATTTAAAAAATCTTGAAATAGACTTTCATCGTAGGTTTCTTGTTTTTCACAAGTGTGACTATTAATTTGTGTAGCCTATTTTGAATTTGAACATCATTTTCCCAGTTATTTTACACTTTTTTTCAAATTTTGACAAAATGTTCGGGTAGGGCATTGAAAGTTGTACTTTGTTGCCTATATTCATCAAAATCGATTGAAACATGGATTTTTACGGCGAAAATTGTTTTTCGTAATAAAACTAAAAGCGCTGTAACTTTTTTAAGAAGCTGAAATTTACCAAAAAATACACCACTGGGTACCGTTATCATGACTTAACGTGTGGTTAAGACATTTGCACTGAATTTTCCAACAACGTGTATGTACATTTGCATGTATGTCCGTCCACCCAGACAGGGGTAGACGGAGTTCAGCAATGCTCATAATTTTTTGCAGGGAGTCTGGTGGGTTCACTCAGACGTGACCCATGCCAAAAATTAGGAGTAGTTGGGCGTCAGATATGACGGCGATGAACATAGTTGTCTGTCTACCCAAAAAGAGGCAGGAAGAGTTGAGTCATAATAATAATAATAATAATAATAATAATAATAATAATAATAATAATAATAATAATAATAATAATAATAATAATAATAATAATAATTTTTTGCAGGCAGTCAGGTGGGTTGAGTGAGATGTGAAAAATGACAAAAATCTTGAGTTAGCTGGTCGTCAAAAATAACGGCGTTGAATCTGAAACTCCGCCCAAAAAAGGTAAAGGAGTTGAGCAATTTTCACAATCTTTTGTAGGGAGTCAGGTGGTCTGACTTAGATCTGAGTAATACCAAAGATGTGAGATGTGAAAAATGCCAAAACTCTACAGTAAGCCAGCCATAAAAAAGCCGGCGTTGAATTTGCCTCCCCTGCGGGTGATCGTCTTACGCCACGAAGCGTTTTAGTTATGAATTGATATTGTTAAGTTAGAATTATTGACCAAGTGTTTTGATAACAAATACATTGGTGTAAATACATTTCATCTATATATACTAACATTGCGCTTGCCCCTTCCCCTACCAACAATCCATAATTATGAATTTTCGTTGCCAGTAGTTTAGTTTGTTACAAATTCCTTTCGGTACTTCCAGTACGTTTATATAGATATATGACAATAGGTGAATACAAGTAATCAAACGTGTAAGATTTCACGACTTACTTGGCAGTTATGACTCCCCCCTCCCCTCTCCTGTAGTTCAGTGTTCTATATTAAACTCATAAGTACATTAAATTGAACAATAAAGTTAAACTGTAGGTAGAACATCCAAAGCTAAGCTCAGCGGTTTCCAATCCCTGCGCTTAATGCTACTGATACATTGATGGCAGCTCGTCCAAAGAGGCTTTACAGATGCAGTTTTACCGATTCCATCGACCCACAAATAAGTATTTATTCAAAGTAAGATCATATCTATCAGAGTTGACTTATGGTGAGTAAGTTAGTTAAGCCAACTTGGTTCAGCGAGTCCCTGGGCGCGGCAAGGCAGTGGGCAGCAGATCCAGGTGCGTGGGAAGTCAGTACCCCTCCGCAGCCCACGGTGCCTTCCTTCCGGCACCAAACCGTTCAATTCTGGCAACAAAGTTACTTATTAATAAATTGTCATCTTCACTCTGAGCTGCTCTAGAAAGTTAATTGCCTATGCAACTCGATTAGAATGATTTAATAAAGGAATAAACCGAGCTGCGCTGTACGATGAATAATAGAACTACGGCAGTAATGAGAAAATAGAAGAAAATATTTATTTAAAGTGCCGTATTAGAAAGGTAGCGCAGCGCAACTTTATATTAGAATTGATTAATGTAATTTAATGTAGAATTTATGTTATGAACCGTCAAACGGTTTTGTTAATGTAGTCTGTGCAAGCGAAAACGAAACTTGGTAAGTTCGCACAATACCGCAGAAGCCTTTCAGTAGTTATGGGTACGTAACTTGAGCATCTCATCAAGGGTGCTGAACTATAGTATTCCTTCTTAGCTACTAGCGTAAATCAAATGAAATCTCGCGACCCTATGCTAGGGTATCATAGAGGCGTCTTTCCGGCTAAGGTCGTTTAACTTTGTCTGCTATTGCCCCTTTTTCAAAGTTTATCATCCTGAAGAAATTTCACGATTAAGTCACGAATAGCAGGTGTAGGGACTCCCCGAGGCATGCTGATAGAGCGCATGTTGCATCGATAATGACTGCAAGTGTGTTTAACCCAGTCTACATAACTGTTTCTGTCACCGTAAATTGACACAGGCCCTTGTAGGCGCGCGATGGCCTGCCCTTCGCAGCAGCATCCCATAGCAGCGATACATTACGCACTTCTGCAGCCGCGGTCGCTTCATTAGCGTTACTGTGTTGGTGCTGCGAACTTGGGACGCTGTCTCTTAATGCTTATTGTATTATTATTTAGAGGTAAATCGTTGTATTCTCGCGCTGTTGCGAGGTGTGACAACTGAACCGCCTATCTTGTATTATGAGAAGCAGAACCCCCGGGAGTGACCCTGTGGGTTACCCTAGCCGTTAGCTAGGCCTTCGGGACGTCTGTCTTCCGAGCCCATTTTCCTCCTTTCTAGTTTCATAAGATTTCTGATATTGCTTTTGTCTGTTCTTCTTCTCCTTTCTCGATTTGCTGTTCCTTTATTAATTTTCTGAATGCATTCCATGTGACTATTGACGTACCATGTGTCTCTTCCTTTTCTTCTCCTAGATAAGCGAAGTACTTATTTAAATAAATCTAATTAGAGAGGCTTAATCCTTCTACTGCTGTAAGAGCTGAAGCTTTAGATGAAATAATCTGTTTTGCATTCTATTTATTTTGATTTATTTGATCTACGCCTGATATTTTGACTTATAGCTATTTTTATACTTTGCCGACATAACCAATAAAAATTGCAACATATGTTATACGATGCTTTAATAAACTTTCTATTATCTCCGTCGCAATTTAAATCTCCGTCAGTAAATACTCGCCCCTTGAGCACTGCCCAACACACGTTGGGAGCAAAGTTCGGGGCCCTGTAGGTCTGCCCCCCGCTCGGCGCCTACAGCTTCTGTGGCAACATTGTTTTTTTCTAAAATAAAAAGGAAAAAAAATGAAGTGCCCGAACTTTCTTGACCAGACTAAATTATTATTATTATTATAATTCATTTGCTTGTAACTTTTATTTTATTTATCCTGAGCAGCTGAAATTTTAATACAATTTAGCTATGACATGTTGCTCAACTTGTGTAAAATTACCCTTCAATGCCTTCAATAATATTGAAGTATTTAAAGATTTTCTGATGAGTTTTAGGTGTCCGAACCATTATGGCCGCTACTGTAGTCCTCATTCTGGCGAGCGCTTCTGCTCTGCCAGCGCTGAAATCCCAGCAATGAACATACTTAGAGATTTTGTGGGCAGCCTCATGCGTCTTAAATTTTACTTTCACTCCACATCAAAGCTATTTATGCTCTGTGTTCACGAAGCATACATACTGCAACTTAAGTAGATGATCAGCGAAGCAAAGGGTAAGGAGACGAATAAATGAACACGACGCCTTCGTGACAGCAATTACTTTTTTCCAACTCGAAGGTCCGTTTGACTGCACTACTTTCCGCTCTATCAAAAAGTTTCAACTGAAGTGATATCATATGGGTTAAACGATACGTCGCTGAAATATTTAATCAGCGCAGCTTTACTATTCCTAATAAAAATTAATGTTTTGTGTGTCACCTAAGGGAATGAAAAGTTGTGCTGCTCCGCTGCAATGAATCCGAGCGTCCATGTCTTGTTATTATGTGCGTTGGCAGATGCACTACATCTTTCATAGTCATACTATTAACTAAAGTATGAATTAAGTATGAAGTAGTGGCATCACAAATTCCTCACCTTCATTTCACGGCATAGGTAAACTAGTTAATGCAGTGTGTATATCAAGAGCAGAATATCAAAGTGAGCAACAGCTGAACCATACTTTAAATCACAACTTAGTTTCAAGCATTTAAATCTCAGCTGTTGCTCGTCAGTCTCAGACTGAAAAAGATTACAGAAGAGGTGAAAGAAAGACAAACGTATATTGCAAGCAGGGAGTTTCATATGAATGACACCTGCTGTCAGCTGAAACAAAGACTCTCGGAAGCATATTATGTCATGTGCATGCGTCGCTTGAAGTGACAACTGGTCGATCTCCTAATGCACTTTTAGGTTGACAAAAACTTTGAAATGCTCGGGACTTAGATGCTACTCGATATTTATTTTATCCCTGTCCCAGTTTGTTGAAATGAGAATTGACCATCATCCTCCCTTAAAATATATACGCAATGGTCTCTATTAATTCGTTTCAGTATATTTATACGTTTGTATCTTTCGTGCCAATCTCTGATGACTCGAGGAGAAAGTCAGACTAACTGAAAAATTGGGACAATCCTGTCGAGCAGTACGGAAAACCAATAGGCAAAATTAAATCAGGTAGCAAATGATGGCAAAAGTAAGGAGACCTCAAAATTGAATACATTTCATGTTTTACAATGAAGGCCGTGAAGACGGGAGAAACATCTCTTTACTCTCTTACGGGTCATGGGCCTTGAAGTTAGTTTTTATTTCATTTTCCTCCATACATCAATAAATTGTGTTTTCTGATTTCTCAATGATGAGAGTAGATGTTCAGATATGCAACGCGTAGGATGATCTCCAGCATACAGCAGAAGCTCGAAGAGGAGTGAAGGTAACACGAGTTATTACAGTAATTAATTCTCTTAAGCCAAATTTCGAGATAGCGAAAATATTTGAGCTGATGTAATATAACTGCTTATCATTGATAGGTCGATACGCCTCATGTATTGAGTGATGTTTGGCTGCGTATTATTAAGGTATTTTTTCACTGTAAAGTACTGAGCGAAACGATTCTGCTTCTCAGTAAAACTGGCACCGACCACTCTTTAAGCTACCGATCATCTTTGCTGTATCCTTCATAACTGTGCTAACAAATCCATGGTCAGTGGAAAATCATCGCAGTTTTTTGGCGTCATTGCTGACGGTCTAGAATACTACATTATTTGATTATTTAATAATCTACACTATATTACAATGCAGATAGCGTGCTGAGCTCTATGCGATATAATTACAATTGTCTTTGGGAGCAGTTTCCTCCTCCACCTACTCGTGTTTTGCAATGAAACACAATTAATGTAATAAATTATTAACAAAGTTTTAACTTTGTAATGGCATTCCTATATGTATAGGGGCTATAGGTGGTTACTGAGTCTAGAGGTTCGATTGTTACGATGAATGCGGGCTCGCTCAGCGTCAGACGTTCTAGTGCAGGGGTGCAGGGATAACGAGACCGTCAGGGTACTATAGGAATTCACTGTATTGGATTACTGGTTACAGGTGAGGCTTCGTATCTCTAGTCACAGGTGGATACGGGATCGGAGCTGAGACCACTATTTCGAGAGTCTAGCTAGATAGTGAGCTAGCGCTCCTCAGCGCGAGATTCTTTTATAGCCTCCTCTCAGGGTTTCAGGGAGTGGCTCTCACCTTGTCGAGCATCGGGTTGGTAACCTGAGGCCTTCACAACTTTTCCTCACTAAACCTAGTACCTCGAACGACGCATTAGGCTCATATAATGGACATCAGTGTAAAGAATACTGATACGCAAAAAATTAGACCAAGTTAGAGATTGTGGCAATCCTGCAGAGTTCTGCTGAAAACCTACAATAATCGAAAATTCGACCAGGTTACAGATGATGAAGTACGAGTTAGGTTAGACGCCTCAAAATTGAATGCACTTTTTGCTTTCTGAATGTGAAGACGTTTTATGCATTTCTCAGCATTCTCATTCGATCCTGATTTTTACTCTGTTATTGCACCAACGCTTTGTTTAGTCTGCTGTCTTGATGCGTAAATTAAGTAGATACGATCAGTGGAACAATAAAAGGTAAGGCAGTCTTCCAAGTGACTCTTCAGAGGAGAGAAGGAATCGAGCGTTTCTTTGTAGCAATTGTTTCTCAGCAGCTATGTAGTCTTTCTTTTGATGGGAGAGCTTTGCTGAAATTCATCTCATGAGCGACAAGGGAGCCGTTGCCTCGCTAAACTTTTGAGTTCTACTTGCTGAAGGCAATCGAAACCTCCTCAGTGGTAGCGCAGACACTAGATTGAACTTCCATTCTGCAGAGAATATCATTTTCTCTAGGATCACGATGCTCAACTTGAATAGGTCAGTGAAGACAATAACAAGAAATTTAGATTAGATAGGTGGCAGTAGACGAACAAATTGGCCCATTCCCAAAGAGGCACCAGAACTTACGCCCCGGCCCTCTATGAGCTATTGCCATTATGTTAGTAGGACACAGAGGACTGGAGAAAAGAGAAAAAATGGGGGGGAAGAATCCCTGCCGAAGAGACCATCATAGGTGCCCGCAAGCACGGTCAATAGCCGCTGTTATGCGAAGCTTAGAGATGTTAAACTGCGTAGTTGGAGCGGGAGAGAAAAGAAGACGGATTAAGGTGTCTAGGAAATGAAATGCGAGTTTCATTGAGGCCGCTAATTTTTGTTGTCATTTAATGATGGCGTGTGCCTCAAATATTATTTTAATCAGGTGTTTATCTTCCTAATCCAGCTAGCAAAAATTAGTTCTTCCAGCTTCGATTTGCTCGTTTGTCGTGGAGATGGGCATCCTTCTGTAAGGCCCGAGCACACTGGCCACTTTGTATTATTATTATTATTAAAACTTCACGCTTGAGCTCCCACGGACAGGTAATACAACCCATATGAAGCATCTTGCAACGCCGGGAAGCCCAAAACGCTGCTAAAGGAAATCCAGCAAAAAACCGTTAACAGCTGACTTAAACGCCTGCAGGCCAATACGACCAAAAGCCGATGCCGGCAACAAATTTCAAACCTTAGCCGACCAGAGCACGAAGCGCCGACAGAACTGATTAGTTCGACATCTGACAGCCTCCAAAGTGAAAGAGTGCGCTCCGCACGCAGCACGAGTCACTCTCCCAAAGACATTGAGGGCAGGGAGAGAAGAATACAACCAATGCCTCTCATTATTGTACACCTTATAAAACATGCATAGCTCTGCTACACTTTTCCTGTGGAACAGGTTCACTAGATCATTATCAGCGCACAGCCTGCTGGCTGAACTAACAAGTCGATCCAACGGACGCAAGTGAGTGTCAGCAGCTGAAGCCCAGACCGGTGAGCAATACTCAAACACAGGCAGTAAAAACGCATAAAAACATCTGAGGGCAACCTGACTATCACCAAACACGGAATTCACCTTACGCAGGAGCACAATCTTAGTGGAAGCACGTAACACCAACCTCCTAATATGGGGCTCAAAAGTAAGCTTCTCATCGAAGACAACACCAAGAATCTCCAAGGAGCACGACTCCTGAAGTAAAGTGTTATGAATCTCCAGTTGGGGATGCTGCGGTACAAGTGTCCGAGACCGACTGATACTCATCGACTTGGTCTTACTGGCATTCAGCTTCATACACCAGGCCGAGCACCATGCGCTAATGCGTGACAAATCCCTATTCAGAGACTGAGCGGCAGCATCACGCAGGCGAGGAGCAGGTATCACCGCCATCAAAGTGGAATCGTCGGCATAGTTGATCAACGTGTTTTCGAGTGAAGAGAACATGTCACTAGTATAGAGAACAAACAAC
>LQNS02015106.1:21775879-21802433 GCA_001587735.2 Parhyale hawaiensis | reverse complement strand
CTTCCGTGCAGGCCAACATTTTGCCCTTGAAAAAATGGCTAATGGACAGTAGCCCATTTCTCCGGTCACACCACCCGATTTCACGCATTTTGCGAGTAGCCCACTCTCCCTTTCTGCCCTTCAATTGTGCTTTTACATGACGAAGGTTATTCTGAACGCCAGATTTCTCTTAGGATGAGCTGCAACAAGACTGCTGTTAACAATGCAATACGCAAATTTGAAAATGATGGCCGGTATTTAGACAAGAAGATGTCGGGCGTCCAAGGAAGACAACTAGCCGTGATGACAACATGATGAAGCTGACTGTTGGAAGATCTCCAACGAGTTCCTGCAATAAAATTCACTCACATCCTTTTTGAAGCATCCTTACTTGAATTTTCTCGCAACAGTCAGCTTCATCATGTTGTCATCACGGCTAGTTGTCTTCCTTGGACGCCCCGACCTCTTCTTGTCTGAATACCGGCCATCATTTTCAACTTTGCGTATTGCATTGTTAACAGCAGTCTTACTGCAGCTCATCCTAAGAGAAATCTGGCGTTCAGAATAACCTTCGTCATGTAAAAGCACAATTTGAGCCCTCTAGGCTTCGGAGAGGAAGGCTTTTCTGACCATTTCTGAGGAATAATTGAAAAAAATGTTCAGCTCTCTTACAGCTACAACCTTCCTCTGTGAGTGCTGTGAGGTTAAGTGAAGCATTAACACACTTCTCTGAGCGCTTGCCTATCCTTACATCCGCCACACTTTCACAACTTGTACCTAACTGTTCCAAAAAGAAATATTTCTCGAAATATATGAAATTTGGTGGGTGGTCTTAAACTTTTGCAAGTGACTGTGTAGCATTTATGCTGAGACCATGCAAATTCTAGCAAATAGGTGAAACAGAACAGTTCGATTTCGATTCAGTTTTACTTATTGCTTCTGTGTGAGCAATACGTCCTCCATTATTAAATAGAACAAAAAGGTATTACTTACCTTATGGGTCATTAAAGATGTTATTTTTTTCATTTTGGTCAGGTACGTTATATACCTATATGGAATGCAAAAAATTTGTGCGCAGACTAGTTCAGTCGGCCAACTCGTGCAGCAAAAACTGGTCTGTAAGTTGCTGAGGCGCACTTCGCTTGGTGCACTGCTTTTCCTCTTACCTCCGCTCAGGAGGTTATGGTTATTCTGTTAGTGGCAAACTTTGAGAAGCTATGGACTGCTCTTTAGGTAATTTACAACAACTGTTAACAACGGCACGGGCAACAGAAGATTGCATTTTAGTCAGCCCATTTTATCTTTGTCTTTCTGCTGTGATTTAGTAACGGAACTCAAAAACTATAAAATGTACTGGCAGATCTTTTGAAAATTTACAAGAACTGTTAGGTATGCTATGAAGAAGAGATGGTTAAATGTTTTCTGATGATTCGTCTGTCCGTTTGCCTTTTTGTCTCTCTGTTTTACAGCGCCAAAGCTCAAAAATTATACTCGAAATTCCACAGAATTTGATGGAGCTCTTTGAAACATTAGGAAGAACTGATGCTTAAATTGTTTTAATGATACTGGAGAAATCCTGGATTCTGTACCGTTTCCGTTAGCATCCCGTGTTTGGTGGAGGTCTTCGCTCTCGGAGTACTCCTCTAGCTTATTGGGGGAATTAGCATAAATAAAGCCATCTTGACCGTGCAACCCAACTGGGAAACCCACACGCACTTGTTCGTGCTGTGAATGTATATCACTGAGAACAACGAGTATTTGTCATCATGCACGAAATGAATTTATTCTCAATTCGCTTTACAGTTACTCACAGCGATCAAAGTACCGCGATTTATGCTTAGAATTTGTCACCGTTTACCAGTAAGTGCTTAGAAATTTAATACACAAGTGTTTTTGCATCTTGGTTTAATACGGGGCGCTTTTACATTACGAAACTGTTTTCCCGAAACGGCCTCGTAGGTCCATAAGCACTACAGAACGAGTTGGAGCAGAGACGCCACAGTGCTACACCGCAATGTATACACTTTATGTGACTTGGTCCATTAAGTATATATAAATTAAACATTGCCTGTGCATGATGAATAATTATTTGAAGTGCTTTTTCTCTCTCATTCAACTGTCCATGAATCTTAAAATATATTGTAGTAGTTCCTTAACCCTCTCCATTTCTTTCTGCAGCTTAACCCTACAAAGGGAGACCTGAGGTGTATTGCACCTCACGCTGCAGAAATTTGCATATATTTTATTTTCAAATTTCAGTTGAGTTGAGTTGCTGGAAACTTGTGACTTTTCATAAATGCCATTTTTCATGTTTTGTGAAAAAAATTAAGTGGAAATACCATACATAAGTGAAAGTACCATTCATTTTATGATAAATGGTCCCTATAATGGGAGACCTGCGCGATAGTGCACAGCACCCCGCATTCGTACGGCCGGCAGCCCCGCACGTTTCAACGTCTGTTTATTCTGTGTATCTGCGTGTAATTTCATCTCAGGGTTATAATTACTGATGGACAACGAAGCTTTATACACATTATTTATAATAAATATGACTGCCTTAGCTAAATGGGGCTACATCAGTGTAGTCGCAGTCCACTGTATACTGTATCATTGAATGTATATTGTTGTGTACACTCGTATTACACTAATTGTTCTGCGTACGTAGACAGTACAGTCCCTGCAATGCTGTACAGTAGGCACCCCACAATTCCCGCAACACATGCACACTGCCTGCATTGGTGAGCAAACTCCCACTGTTATCGTACAAGATGTGTATGATTGTATACTTTCTAGCGTTCTCTTATAAAAGTTCATTTTATTGTGTTTTATTATAATTTACCATTGAATTGATGGTTCTAATTATGTCTCAACTCATTTATGAACGTCTGAAGATGATGCCTGTTGAATTTTAATCCGAAATACTAATAACTAGTGGATTTATTAGGAAATCATTTGGCTTAGGCACCTCATCTCTCCCATTATAACTCTTCCCTAGGTGTCTCCCTCTGTAGGGTTAAAGCAATACCAGCGTAACTCCACTACTCATGGAGAATTCAGCTGTTTTTTTTTTTTTGTTAAGGCTATTTTTATTCGATATTAAGTAGTCACCTCGCTCCTGCACTGGTCTGCGAATTACATAAAACGAAGACTTTCTGTATATCAACATGGGAGCAACAACTTAGTTTAGGAATTCAAACCAGTGGAAGGTTCGAATCCTGCCTAGGGCAAGACTTTTTTATTAGCGAAATGAGTAATTTGGAGGGTATCTGAACCATATCTGAACCAGGTGGGTTCATCTTAGTTTTCCTCACGTGGGAAACGAATGGAGATTCTCCTGCAAGTCACATATAGACTACCCTGCTATATTCTTCGTTAGCTCATAGATCAGATCTTACATAAAGGCACAATGCACAATCAAACTGCACGTGACCATCAACTTACACTGTAATTTATTTTTCCAGCAAAGATAATTATCAAATTTAATAGCGATCTGACTTAACATTTCCAGGCAAAATAGACAGAGTGGTTAGAACAAGAGCGAAGCGTAGAACTTCAGACCAGTGGCTAGTTCGAAACCGACCTGAGTACGGCTGTTTATCGGTTGCTCGGGCTGACACGCTGGTTCGAATCCCACGTAGAGCACGCGACGTTTTACCGGTTGTTCAGGCTGCTGCAACGCAGGTATTGGCTATGCACTCTTGGTAAACTGTCGGTTATGGTAATCATAAACTAATTTGTAGCAAGGCTCAAAACCAAAATGCGGTAGCATTTGATGGAACGTATTTTTGCGCAATGACAAGCATTTCGATATCTCAGTGTACCGACTGGTCAAGAGAAACGCTCGGTTGCAGGGGATATAAACGATTGCCAAAAGCTATAGTGCCGGAGATGGAAAGCTCTTTGTGACAACCTGCAACCCCCGATCCTTCCTAATTCTGGTTAGGGTTTAGTACTCCACGATAGCGTCCGCACACCGAATGCTGAATCGCAAGCCAAGCACCACAACTCACCTGCCTGGCCAGCAGAGACTCGAACTCACGCCCCGACAGCAGTACTCGAGCCGCTGCTCATAACAAATTCTGCACTGTTCTTTCTAAAGACACGGGCCTTCGGTAACTAAATAATTAATTATTACTATATGTACTATTGTTGACATAATTTTTTGCGTCGTCATGAACTTCGTACGATGACATGTACTGGTAGAGATATTGCAAACTCGTAAGTTGTTCAAAAACTCAACACACACTAATTTATAAATTCTGTTTCTTCTCCAGAAGTTCGACGTGCAGAGCAAAGTGGAGATGGGAGTCTTCCTCGTACGGTTAATAGCAAACGTAAGTAAAGGAGCAGTGGCTTCTTCGTAAGGGTTCTCGTGGAAAGCTCAGGACTTCACATCCATTGTATGCTGTGTCTCGGTGAAGTACATAACTGGTCTAAAATTTCTGGCTGGCGTCCATTGTCGGCAAGCAGCAATTGAATGCTGAGAGCACAAGCTTTAATCTTTTTATACTGTGCCGGAAATGATGGCTTCAGCTGTGCTGTTGATATGACAAATTATTTTAATCAGCTGATGGAAGACAACTGGGGCATTGAATTAATGCGAGTGGCGCAACTGCTTGCTAACTTAAAAAAGACTTATTTGTAATCGGATTTCAAAATTTAGAACTATACA
Source organism: Parhyale hawaiensis (assembly GCA_001587735.2). Taxonomy (NCBI): domain Eukaryota; kingdom Metazoa; phylum Arthropoda; class Malacostraca; order Amphipoda; family Hyalidae; genus Parhyale; species Parhyale hawaiensis. Next base: position 21,797,782 of record LQNS02015106.1, on the reverse strand, counting down.
AAGTCTGTTTATGCTAAATAGGAGTCGAAAAAAATAAAATTTAAAACGTTTCGGGATAGATAATCCCATCATCAGAATAAACTATAAACTTATAACCCATTAAAAATTAAAAGTTCTTTTATTTCATAGGTTATAAGTTTATAGTTTATTCTGATGATGGGATTATCTATCCCGAAACGTTTTAAATTTAATTTTTCGACTCTTACTTAGCATTAAAATTTAAAATTTGCCTCAGTAAAGTCTGTTTATCTGTGGGACAATAATGAAGACTATGATATCTGTTAAAATAAATATATTAATCGATATTTATAACATAAGGTCAGTGACTTCCGTTGGTATGAGCAACTTCGATGAGTACTGTTTGTAACTTTAGCTAATTAGGGAGAGGTAAAGTTCGCCGTCATTACACTGCTGTGGAAAATACATAAGAAATCTTATGGAACAGTAGCTAATGTGACTACATATTTTTTCAATGCAAAATAAGTTGCCGCTTGATATTAGTACATAATTCCTAATTAATAACCGCAATATGCAACTCAGACGTGACTTTCAATCACTAGCTGTGCACTGTACGAAGAGCATCACTCTGGCATTTCAGAGGGTACAGCTTTATCTACAAAAATGCGTATGAATGAATGACGTTTTGGCGGAACATCATGTGCGAAGGTTGCTCAATAGTAACTACTGCGTCAAGTGCAGAAGAAGACAACGGAAAAGTTCAAGCTGCTCATTATCTTCGGACAAACACGTGAAAAATTGTCACCAAGTCCCTCTTTGTTTGTAAGCATTCGTGAAGATCGCTGGCAGGTATCTGACCTAAACAGCCTTGTTTGTTCGCCGTGCCCTGGGAAAGATAAAGCAGCAAAAACAGCGCAAAAAGTCCTTGTTTGTGCGTCAATCCCTAAGATGAAGCGCTGGAAGTTGACGCAAAATGCAGCGTTTAGTGCAGGCAAACAGGTAAGAGCGTGATCGGCCCAGCGGTGCAGCGATCAATGCCGCTCTCTACAAAGCCCCTAACTTTCGAGGCACTTAAAAGACCCTGTCTTTGGTCTGGCAAGTGCACTTAAGTAGTTCCGGGAGAAAAACATCCTCGGAAGAAATTCTCATTGCCCGGCCAATTAGCGAAAAGTTTGAAATTTATTCAAACTACTGCTACAATTTTCAGAAAATACAGCGGTTTAGAGCTCACTTTTTCTATTATCAGAAAACCGGCAAAACAAAATCTGAACGTAAATTCGGATGTAATAACAATATCCTATTCTGAATAGAAACAATAGTCTTTCAAGAACAGAAGCAGCAGCTGCTCCCAGCGTTCAATGAAGGTTTATATAATGATGAGAAATTACCCCGTCAAAGAGCACTACAGACCGTGACTCAGTCAAGTTCATTTAAAGCCTGGTTCACATGATTATCTTTTGCTCTACATTTATGCTTGAAAGTTACCTAATGTTTTGGTGTGTTTACACCTAAAGATTCTGCTAATTGCCAGCCGCCAGGTCAGGTTACTCAAGTGATATCTTCAAGTTTCGTGTGAATATTTAGACCTCAGAAAGCTATGCACTTACTGCATGTGTGTTCAAACGGGCTCAGCAACGCATTCATGCGCAGTGATAGATATAATGTGGCGCACAAGACTGACCTGTGATCCGGCACTGCTATTCAAAACTTATTTGCATAGATAACACTTTCGGGGTCAAGAAATATTATTTACTATTTTACACATAGTGCCGCAGTGTCGCGACTATGGAATAGTGTCATTAGTATTCTCGTAATATATGAAGACTTGAGCAATATATCAGTACAATTTTCACTCTTAGATAAAGCTTCACTTAACTGTGGACCTTTGCAATGCATTCCCGTGTCTCAGTCTTTTGTGTTCTGAGGAGCATCAAATGATCATTGAAGATGAGGCTGTCGGGATGGTGGTCTCATACCACAAATCCCCGGCAGTTTTCATTACAAGTCGTTGGTATGAATGAATCCCAGAACCTTTTTAATCCGCAGTTGAGACGGGACGGTAACGTGTGAAAGGATTGCCCCAACTAGATCTAACGGACTTGAGGAGCGTTTTTCTGTCCGCATCGGGGCCAAACGCGATCTTTTAACGACAGCAAATGACCCCATATTTTCCATCTAAATTCGCTCCCCGTGACGGTTACTTGCAATTCGTAGAGAAAACTCGCAATGGACTCTGTCACAGCGGAATTTTATTAAAATCGGAATATTGCGACGTGGTCCATAAAAGCCAGGCCGGGCAATTCTAGCATCTCATTAGCTCGCTCCCTGCGACGAAAATACTTCGTTTTGCCGTCGGCTCCGATCGCTTCAAAATAGAGAAACTAAATTATCGGAAGGCGATGTGTAGACTGAGGAACCTAAAGGATAGGCCGTGTACGCTGCTCACACTGACACGCAATGGACTGCTTTCCATACTACAGCGTGACTACACTGTATAGTGCTGTGTTGCGTCAGTGTGTGATTTTTGCGTCGTTTTCTTACAGTGGTAGGTAATCATAGGAATTTTACTCCTTGTAATCTTGTGGTGCAATAGTAGAGGATATTTTTTTTTACCTTACTTCGTTATATAAGCGTGAAATAAGCCTCTTATACAATTGTGCGCTGATAAATGTTTTCAGATCCACGATATCTTTTGTTTTTAACATCTGTATTTAGATGAAACTTTCTTCCAATAGCGCTTTACTAATAATTATTATTTCTTGTCTTCTAGTTACATCCGATTGCTTCTGACATAGAAAGTGATGCCACGACCAGGGCTGAAACCGTTAAAGAGCGACATAAAATTAAGCGACAGCTTAATGCGAAGAAAAAATATATATACGGTGCGTTACCTCTGATTATTCAAATAGAATTTTTTTACTTAATTTTTCAAGATGAGTGTCTAACTTTGAAATATCAATATTAACTAAATGTATGGCTATGTTGCCAATTAAACAGCACTTGTAAAATAAATATTTAGCCTTTGCTTAAGTTCATCATACAATTTTACTTATTTACGAGTATTTTCCTGTTATCTCAGATTATGCAACGAGTTAATAAAAACGTTGTAAAGAGGAAATAAATACAAGTGAACAGGAATATTGTTATTAAACGTCCAAAACCAAGAAATTATAACCAAAACAATTCAATAAACAATGAAATAAGTGTTCAGTAGTGATCAGCATAAGTTAAATTTGAACATGACAACCTTCATTCTTCATGATATTTTTTATGCGATTATCAATAGACTTTGTCAGGTTTGATATTACAGATGGTGGAATAGAATCTGCTGCTGTTTTTACTGCATTCCACAGGCTTACTTTGCTCGACAACTGCCGACCGCCTTCAGAGACCTTCCTCTTGATCATTGCCCAGAGGTTCTCAATGGGATTTAAATCGGCGCTGTTTGCTTGCCAGGTCATAATCATTTTTGATTTGAATCCTCCATCCGCAAGCCAGTAAGCAGTGTACCATGTTCGGTGTGAGGGACCGTTATCGTGCTGAAATACCAATTTGGATCTGCGTGCGATAGTCTGTTCATCAAGCCATGGAATCAAGTTGGCTTCAAGAAACTGGCAGTACCTTTCTGCATTCAGTTTAACTCCTTCTGCCACTTCAAATGGACCAATAAGGGTGTCACCTACTATCTCGGCCCAAAATATTATACCTCCACCACCTTGTTGACGCTTAAGCCGTGTCTGTTGAGGTCGGTCATCCATCTGGACCATCAAGAGCGGCTCTGCATTCGTCAGTAAATATGACACTGGAGAAATCAGTTTTCATGTTCTCCTCAGCCCTATTTTCCCTATTTTCTTTATGAGTTTTTGTTAGAAGTGGTCGTTTAATTGCCTTTTTCACTTTCCCTAGCTTCTGCAGAACCTCACATCTTGTCTTTCTGCTTAGTATGGAGGGTTCGAGCGTCTTCAAATATCGCCTTACTTGTAGAAAGTTGTTTTCTAGCGATAGAAACTTTCAAATGTCGCATATCACGACCAGTCAATTTCCTCGAAGAGGCTGTATCCGGAGTTTTCCTGTTGACTTTACCTTCATTTGTATAAGCCTTAGTTGTTCGGTGATCACGTTGTAATTCCTTGGAAACTTCGAGTGTTGTCTTACCAGAAGCCGATAACTAGGTCACTTTGATCTTTACTTCACTTTTTAAACCGCATTTCTTGCCCATGTTGACTAGAGAGTGAAGTTGCATAATCTGGGGTAACAGTAGAACCCCGTGCGATAAGCAAATGTTGCCAAAACGTGGGAAATTGTTCCGTTTTCTTTACCTCTAGTTGTTTTTATAGTTACAACATACCTCTGCACTGCTTACTATTTACATTTTAAATGTTTCACACTTATCTTGAAAAATGAGCAAAAAATTGTATATGCATAATCAAAGGTAACGCACTGTAGTATACGAATGAATACGAAATAAAAGATCCTTCGGTTGTGGGGGGACCGATATGTGTATGTAAGTCGGAGGAAGGCCAGCCTGCCATTACGAGATGAGAACGATTGCACGAACAATGTTGCAAATTGAAATTCACCTTTTCATTCTCGATTTGACTAGCAGAAATTTTTAAAATACCAAAGGCTGTATTGTGCATACAGAAAACAATAATTTAAATTTTACATAGATATATCATATGTCAAATTGCATGCTCAGTCAAATTTTTTCATGCGTTAAAGACATTATAAAGCTCATCCTCTTGTGTATTTTCTATTAGGGGTCGCTTCATATAATTGTTTCAATTCTCTGATTACAATTTTTAACCATGCAACATATTTTTTGCAGCTGATGTTGCACCTCTCCTTACTTTTGTTGTAAATAAGTAGGAGAGCGTTAGTAAAGTTAGTTAGGAGCGTTGTGTTTTAGGTTTTTCATTGCATCCATGCTTTTGCACACCAGTTCTGTTTCATTTGTTAAAATTGGTCAAAATGTGCAGCCAAATGCCATATCTCTTACATAAGGTGGCTCCGCTTCATGTTTTATGTATTTTAGACAAAAGCAGATCGATATATGGTTGCAATATTGGTGTGTTTTGCTACATCAATGTTAGTGTGAAAAATCAGAAGTGATGTCCACATTTTTTTTATTTAAATAACATAAGAAAAGTACCGGAATTTTAGATTAAATAACACCGTTTTATGTTAAGTGAAATTACTTGAAGTTTATTAAGCTATTATATTTTCTATCATGCGGTTATGTATCACTTTGTAGAGGCTATGTACACTTCAACAGTTTTTTCTACATCACGAGAAGCTTGAAGATTCTCACTGGCCTTAGCATCTATCGATATCCTCCAGTAATGCATGTCTCAGCTGCAGGTCTTAGATAAACATTCTTCAAGATCAGCAGTATTTTGATCAAAAGAGTCATTCCTACTCTACTGTTAACAATACTAAGAAATGTTAACAATGCCATATTTTAGTATGACAACAACCAGTGCTGAATTGGATACGTTCCGTAGAAGGTTGCAGTGAACGCAAACGGCAGGATGCTTGGTGCCTAGCGTACACAGAAGGAAGTTTAACTAAGCCTCAATTTCATTTCAATGGCAGCTACAGAAAATTAATACTAAAGTATTTTGTATATTCCCTTGTATGCATATCTGATGTTGCATTCTAAAATCTAATGCTAAATTTAGCATTAAAAATGCTCGAGTTGCAACACATAGGCAGGAACTGCGGCGGGTATCCACATAAGCCAAGTTGATCTCAGGATACTTGAAATTATATATTATTTTATTAAACTGCATGGCAACTCATAAAAATTTACTTTATATATCGTAAGCACTCGGTTTTAATGCGATAAAACAAAAAATGAATTATCGCTTAGACGAATCAGCAAATCAGGTAGATTTGGGAACGTGCATCACCTAAGAAGTTAATATAGCAGCGTAATAACGTCATCTAAAACGCATCTCTGGAATATAACCCTATACCGACGCATTGCAGGAGTGTACCGATGTAAAGATATGATAACGACATGGCGCAAATTTTACTAAAACTGTATGTAATTTATTCTTGAGAAAGGTAATGACAAGCAAATGCAGTGGCTCCTGAAAGTAAAAGTAAACACCAACAAGATCCTGTATTAGGTAGGGAAGATAATTAAGCGCCTATATAAATTATTCCCGGTCCACATTACAATCAGTGGACTGACTGCCTATCTTAAGCCTGGTCCACACGTTACGTCTTGTACTCCGTTTTAGTTTGCGCAGTCTTAAAACGTTGCAAGTTTTGAGGGTCCACACGGTGCCATGTTCGCACCTGATTAGCTCAGTTGTCTCTGATCTTCATGGAGGAGGTGCTACTTCTGACAGTGTTGTTGGCAAGTTATCTCGCAAAAAAGAAAAGACATCAACGCCGTAGAAGTACTAGCCGTTCAATGTGGTCGAGAACGTGGCTCCTAAGAAGACAGAACTGGTCCCACATCAAATTGCTACGTGAATTACGTGACGAACCTAATGACTGACGGAATTACTTAAGAATGGACACTGAGACCTATACTCATCTTCTGAATTGAACGAGAACTGAGAACGAGAACTGAGCAAACGGAGCTACACAAAACGGAGCTACCGTCTACACGTTCCAACTTGTCTGCGCAGTTCACGGAAAACTATGCTCATTAGCACAGTTATCGCTGCAACCGTGCAGTCTTCCTTCGGACCAAATATTAGCGCCCTTTTCCTGTCTACACGCAACGTTTTGTCTGCAACGTCTTGAACTGCGTAGGCAAAACGGAGAAAAAGACGTAGCGTGTGGACCAGGCTTTACTCTTCGGTGGTTGGTTTGCAACCAAATAGGGTGAATAGCTTCATTAATTCTCCTTGATTGTTTGCAACTGACGTCAAAGCCGCACGAGCCAATGGGAACAGTGAATGAGGAAATGTTAGCTTTGCAACTTGCTGCTACTTATGCCCACGATTATTCAAATTTAAAAGCAAAGACGAACGGTAATCGAGATTATTCATGGAATCATTTTCTGTTGTGGAAATTATACAGTAATGCTTGCGATTCAACTTTCTACTTCAAACCTAATAGTATAAAATGTCGTTATCCCAACCCTACTGCTTAGCTTTTACTTTTGCTTGAAAAGAAAACATTCTGAATTTAACTTTTACTGCTCTTTTTTTCATCAGCGGCTTTGTGCTAAAGTTAGTCGATACGCAAATGAAACAAATATAAAAACAGTGCACTCCTCCCGCCTATAACGACAACGTGCTTCCCCCTTTCAGTGTTCATTGCTGTACTCTGGACAACCTGGCGAAAAACTGCAAAATAAATTCGGATTATTTTTTCTCAAAACTTTCCCACTGCAAAATCATGTTCAATTTCGGTGAATTTTTTCACAATTTCTAACTTTTCCCATACAAAAAGGCTCTTCCAAATCACTCCAGTCGTCTCATATCTATAAATTCAGTTGTGGGTGGTGCCGGTACGAATACGTCGACTTGACTTCACGTTGTCTCCTTGCCAGAGTCGCTGAGCACGATGGAAAAAGCTTCGTGCGAGAAACACATAAGGTGACCGACTTCAATGATCAATACGCCTATAAGCGGGACAGCATGGCGTCAGTGTGACAATTAAATTTTGCAGTTTGAAAACAGCAAATAGTAATTTAAAGTAGACAATTTTCTAATAACTTTTGTTTCATAGCCCAAAATTTTCGGTATTTCAGCGAAGCAGATATTTAAGTTCGCAAGACCGTATGTTGGCTACGGAGGGCTGACATACATACAAGCTGGTTGGAGTTACATTCAAGTTCATTGCAGTGTTTTACTCAAAAGTAATTTCTGCCTCTCACTATTGAAGACGCTCACCTAATCAAGAAGGAAGATGGGGAAAGTATAAGTAGTACGAGACTACTACAGTCTCAAGATCGAAGATCTGCTACGAATGCATCTAGAGAGATGAATCGCCTATGCAATACAGTCAAGAAAGGCTTGAAGCAGAAAGGTTACAGAAGTGAATGAGAGTTGCTGATAAGCGTGAGCGGGAAAATGAGGGAACGACAAGTCAGAGAAAACCAGCCCTAAGGTTGTAAGCACGACAAAGGATCAACGATAAAAATGAAGCAAGTCAGAGAAGAGAAGATTCCGCAACGGCTTATATTAATGAAAAAAATAGATTATTGCGTGAATTCTTCACCCCCGGGTTCACCAGTACTATAACAAGAGAGCTGTTTGTCCGCCAGTCAGTCCGTTTATCCGGAGGCTTCCTGAAACCGTGTCCAAGCTACTATAACCCGGTAACGGCTTATTAATTAGTATTGGCCCAAGGATGATGAGACCACACGAGATGAACGCACGGGGAGGGGCCAAGCTGCTGTGCACCATGGGTATTGAGGCTTGTGACGTCATAAAATTCAAGAACATTAATTCGTAGCTAGTTTACATTATCTTTCAACATATCATTTGGGCCTCCAGCGTGTCCTATATGTCCTACAATCTTCATAGTTGCACGAAAATAATCAAAGTATATACGAACATTTTTAGCTTTCTGAAGGATAAAATTTTGGAAGATTGTTAGTTGAAAGGCTTGTAAAGGAGTAAATGAATTAAACCAGCATATGCCCCCATGTGTCAGAAGCAGTTTTAGAGTCACGTTTATCGTCTTTCGAGATGCAATAAATCAAGTGAGTTTCATAGAGATTAATACATATTCTGAAGATGGAATCAGATTAGTGAATACCCAAATATTTTCGATTTATTTTCGCCTTCTACCAATGATCTGCTATACTCTATAATTTCAAAAAGTTGCTGCAACAAAAACTGACGCAGATGTGAATAAAAAAACGCCGAGGTAGAAGAACTTTTAAAATAGATTTGCAAGAAAAACATTAAGGAACCAGAGAACAAATTACTTTTCTTCCGGTGAAGTAATATTAAAGCAAAAGTCTATACATAATACGCAGATGCCATACAATTGCTCGGTAAAATTAAAACAAAACATCAGCTACTATACACCGCGCGCGTCAGAGCCGTGTAACAGTAGTGTCGTGTTCGACTTGCGTTAACTAACTTGCAGAAAAAATGACCTAACCAAAATCCCCACACCTAAACAGACTTACGGAACGATGTTGTTGAAACTGGCGAACGTTAAATCCATGATATTTCCGAAGATGCTGCATTTTTACGATTAGGAGAGGATGATACGTTAACGAAGCGTACGCGACTGCACAGCTTAGGGCAACATTTTACCGAAACTCTCCGACCGGGTGCGTGCCTGTCACGCAAAAATAACCTAAATAATAATAAAATTTCATCCTTCAGAAAGCTAAAGATAAAAATTTCGTGGATGCTTTGATACATATTTTTGCGTATCTCTAAAGATTTTAGACATGTAGGACACACTGGAGGCCCAAATGAAATTATGAAGAAACAATGCAAAATAGCTACGTATTAAGGTACTAGGTTTTATGGCGTCACAAGTGGTGCACTGCAGCCTGGCCCTTCCCCGTGCATTAACCTTGTAAAGTTTCATCATCCTTGGTATTGGCCTGGGCTCGAGAGCTAATGGACCTGGTGGGCCTGGTGGGCTTGGTGGACCAGATAGACATGGTGGACCTGGTTGAGCTGGAGGACCTGGTGGGCTTGGTGGACTTTGTGGACTTGGTGGACTTTGTGGATACACTAGGTGAACTTTTTAATATTTCGAACATTCTCGATGGGATGGTAAGATGCACTAAAACATATATTTTTAATAATTAAGTGAACAAAAGGTTGCTGGTGGACTAGTATTAATAATAGTTCTTATCCCATAGTTAGTCAATAGTAGTGTAATTTGCTAATATAACCTTAGATATATGAGACTCATAATGGAACAGGTCTCAGAAAATTTTATTAACATGATTTTGTTTTTCACGTTCATCTTTGCAACAAAATTACTCTTAACTGCAAAGTGTTTGATCAGCCGGGATGTTTGTTTGCAGGTGCTGGGAGTTGGAGGCGTCTTCAGATTCTACCGCAGTCTACAGTCCGGCAACTCTTACCTGCCCAGCGATCAGATCAATCTCTAGGCTGGTGATATTAGTTATTTTTGTATCGATAATTGCATTGTGATCTCCGTGTACATAGCATCAAGCTTTTGGAAATATACTTATTATCAACAGCTAACCAACTGGATATAGTATGCTCCTGATGGAACTGTAGACATAGGTAATAAAATTTTCTGTGCTTAGTCTGTGAAGGTATGGTGCTTCTTAAGGTTTTGCTATTTTTTTGCCCGTTCGCTAACCAAGAAAATAATATTTGTAAAATAGGATATGAGCAAAATATGAGACGTCATCCAATATCACGCGAAAATGGTTCCATTTTGGCGTCAAAGGGAGAAGCATCCATTGGGTGCTGATGGGAGCTCCCTCTCTTTTCCCAAAACGAATAATTAGCCTTGTGCTTCCCTGTGAGACCCAGATACCAGCCCAAGCAAGGAACACAACTGGTGTGAATTATAAATCTTGTGTGATGTTCTAGTAATTTACTCCTGAATCCGTGATGGTTGGATGGCATACACGAGGAAATATTTTGGAGGCCAGACGAAGTTATCCATGCATTGCACTGCACTGAGGTGTGTTGTTGAAATTATTCTTAACAACGGGTATTGTGTGAACCATCCTTGAGAGGTTTGCTCCAGAGAAATAAGAATGGCTATAAATATGTAAAATTACAGTAATTGGATGTACAGTAGCTGATTGCTGGGTGCGTAGATGGGAACTTGTCGAACGATTCTAGAACTCAAGCATTAGGCAACTTTCTCCGTGCTTCTGCGAATAACAATCAGTTAGATCAAAATCTCCTAATAAATTTTGAGACAAGCAAGCATTCGAGTGCAAATATCAATATCCGGCTACTTCACTTGTCACTAATATACGAAACAATTTCAACAATAATCAGAGCTCTATACATCTACGCACGCCTATCTGCAATAAAAAGGAACCACCTATTGTAAACGCATTATCAACATATACTTAACTTCATATAACCATATCAGCGTGAGCATTACTTATAATAACTCGCATGATGCGACTATACAGTACATTGTCCTATCCAAGTGCTGGAATGAGTAGAAAGATTTGTGTATATAAGAATTACATTATAGCGTACTCCACCGGTGCTGGAATTTTTCAAGATTTCCGACAGCCCATACATAGAATAGAGCCTTCCAAAACTTATATTCGACTCCGAGCATAAAGTGTAAGCTTTTCACTGGACGTGATTTATCGAGTATCTACAGTTGCGTCTACAAGAAGGAGACACAATATGAAACTCAAATATCTTTTGATTTACCAACAGCGCAGTCATGAAATTCAAACAATAAATGGCTATCATTATTAGTAGTAACTTACTGAAACTTGAATAAGAATTGAGGGATAGAAGAAAAGGTATAGTCATTTGAAATTATCTTGATTTTTTTAATGTCCAAAATTAAGGACGGAAAGAGAACAAAGAACATGTAAAACCTAATACGTAAGAACGCACAATGCTAAATCAGTACTTACAACATCAAACCTTGTTCTCGATAGTAGTTTCACATTTTCGACTATAAAAACAAACTAGACCGTCTCGTGGCGTAAGACCAACACCCGCGGTTGGAGCAAATTTCATCGCCGTCATATTTTTGGCCAGCTAATCCTAATTTGGGTCCCACATTTGGGTGGGAAAGCCCACCAAACTCCCTTCAACAAATCTTAGCTCAACTCCTTCTACCGGTTTTTGGGTGGGGAGTAAATTTTATCTCCGTCATTTTTCATAGCCAGTTAATTGTATTTTTTCCGTGGGTCAGATTGACGATAGCACACGTGACTCACTGGGAAAAATCATAGACCTGGCTCAACTCCTCCTACCTGTTCTTTGGGTGGAGCACATATTTCATCGCCGTCATTGTTTATGGCCAGCTATTCCTATTTTTTTTGGCATGGGTCACATCGAGGGCAACCCACCAGACTCCCTGAAAAAAAAAATTATGAACATTGCTCAACTCCTTCGACCACTTATTGGGTGGACAGACAAATATACTTAAATCTCCAACGAAAACATTATCGCATCTCTCACTTCGTTCGCGAGTGATAATAGTTTCTGACAATCCGGTACCATTATTTTTGCCCCCTTCCTTCTGCAGTTTCACACACAAATCTTAAGTGTTAGTAGGATTTCTTGACATAACGCTTACTCTAAAGTCTTCTATAGATTCTTTATTTGATTCGGTTCCGCACTTTACACTGACTAATCCATTCTCTTGAAATGGAGTTCGTTGATGTAAGTCATTCTGTCTTTGCTTCATGACACGGTGCATTATCTTACATGGAAATTGGCTACTGAATTCTGAAATTTTGTATATAGGTAGAACATGTTCTATAAGAATGTTTTTATTGATACGATAGAGTTATCACACGAGTGTCGAAGCGAATAAGGGGTATGGTACTTGGCTTGGGAACATTCCAAATACCTACCTTTACGCTTCCGCCGCCATGCTTTACAGCCTTTTTAATGCATTTTATGTGTATTTTTCACCTTTTCACGTCTCTTACCTAAGTTTTTCTTTCATTTCCAAACAGACTAAACTTACTTCCGTCGCTGAAAATGGCAGAAGACCAATTTCCATATGTCCAAATGACATGATTGTTGTCAAACGCCAAATTTTTTTCTCGTATGACTTAGAGGTTTCTGCTGAAGGCTTAGTGTACATGTGAGCCAGCCTCTTGTAGCTGTCTCTAAACGGTTTGTCTGGGCACATTTACACATAATATTTCATTCACTGCTCATTTATCTCCGATGAAGTCATGGAACGGCGCTTCACTGCCATGCACTGCATTACGAAATCTTCTCTTTTCGCAGTTTTACGGGGCATGCTGCCTTTTATGGACTTGCTATGCGTCTTGTATCATATAGGACTTAACCATCTTTCCAACCACACCCTTAGGTCGCACTTAACCATCCTTCCAACCGCACCCTTAGGTCGCTTGACCCTCTGTGAAATGTCTTTAATGGTTTAGCTTTCCTTGTACAATTTAATAACGAATTTTAGCACAGAATTATCCACCTTTTTTCGTTTAACCCTGGCGCTAATATTGTAATGTTTACAAATAGCTATAAAATACGTTTTTTTACAAGAAATAGGAGAAACTCCAGTTTACTGTACATTTTAGAAGATTTTTCCGCCTTTTGTCACTTAATTTTTAGACATTTCAAAAATTACCATCAATTTTATATGACTAACTTTTTTCCTATCCCTCAATTCCAGCTCACATTTTAGAAATGTATTATCTCTGATATGGGCTAGTTAATGCTAGGATTTCATAGCAATGCACTGTTAATGATTCAAATGATAGAACGTTTTCAACTTTTCTCCCTTAGATTTAAACGCAATTGTACTTTTAACGAGCGCGACAATGAGATCATTGCCATTGATGACTAAACGAAAATTTGAATGTCTTTGAAAGGCTGCACAGCAGCTTTGAAATGCTGTACTGATAATCATATCAAAATATGTGTATCATAGGTGAAATATAGGTGTACTATATGCTATAATTTATTTGTACTGTAAAAGTAGGACGATGAGTGCATTATTCTTAGACGAACTAACATATTTTCAGGAAATAAAATCAGTCAATGTGATCAGTGGTTTCCTTAACATTATCTAATGGTGTAGTCGAGCCTTTGCAGCCTCCCCAACTCGACGTTATGGTAGTGACTGGACTGTTTACCTATGCATGTTTCGCCTACTGTCACTTTCGGATACTTGACAATATGCGTACAAACAATATTAATACTAAACAGCAGTCAGTTTTAACTACCACAATACAGAGTTTATGAGTAGCATGATCCGTGTGAATACGAGACTTGGAGATGAACACTAAATACATTGTTTATTTATTTTTTTTTTTGTTCTGCTATATAATCACACCTGACGTAATTTTTAAAAAAGAGAAGGCAAACAGGAATTCACTTGAGCCAACAGCAATAAATGGAACCATGCGAAATTGAATGGGGCAACAAATGATGAAAATAATAATAAGAAGAAGAACCAGCACAGCGAGACATGTGGAAATTCCACGATTAGTTGTTGTTTTCACTTACTTTAGTTTGACCAGAGGCAGCGCTTCTAACTTAACCCACTCCGTCTAAACTAATGTCTGCTGCTTAATCTGGTCTATCAATATGCAGTTCGTCTACCTTATATCTCGTCTAATCTCTCTTAGTATTCTGATTTCACCAGTGAATCACGCAGATATTCCATCAGCAAAGAATTCGCACTTGTGTCTTGATAAAGACAGAGATACGACGGTACTTCTTTCATCATTCTCCTATGCATTTGTTCGAACAAACTAAGCCAATTTCTCCAGTGACAGCAGTGCAGCCCTCCTTTTTCAAGTCGTAGTTCATTTTCTTAGATATTACACATATATTTAAAAAAATACTTTAGAGTTGAGATGTCCAACACTACTCGCTCTGTTCTCCATACCATATCCTAGCTATGGTACTCATTTGGCCCTATTAAGGATGTCATCCGCCACCAGCAAAGTGATCATAACATGGCGTGAAACAATGAAAACTGGTAGAAATAATACGTGAGAAATGATCTTATTGTCTTTGCTTTGAATATTACTGATTTTATTATTTTTTTCAAGAAATAAAAGATTACATAAGTACCTATATGGTTAAACTTCCTTCATGTGAAAATCAGAACTTCTAGCATCGTAAATTTTCCCCTATGTAATAATACTGAAAAACATAACATGCAGAGCCTCAAGCAGAATTATAATACAGATAATCATGATAATATGAAATGAGAGTCTGCTCTTTGCAAGGGGTTATATGGATTAAGACGAAGTTAGAAGTCTCTAAATTGAATCGAGATTTATAACTTAGTTTCAAAGAAATAATTGGATTTGCTCGTAGTTCAACGGAATTATACTAAACTAAATGGAGTTTTGTGAACTTAAATAGGGCTACAGTAGAGCGCCAAGCTATATGCATCAAGAACCGAGATAACCAAGAAGCGCTCAGAATATTTGGTTTACGAAAATCAAGACACGGTACAGTTACACATATCTTTATGCAAACAAATCAAAAAACAATAGCTAATACAGTTGCACGACATATTCTATAATACGTTTTTGAATATATATAGGGTATCAAGGAAAGATTTACCCATAGAGAATCATTAATAATTAAAGTTTAAGTGCACATAGGTAAATGAAAATTGGAATAGATATTTACATATATGTAGAGAACATACTGCAGCAAAATGACTTCCCTTTGCCTTCACCAGGAGCTTAAGACGATGAATAACTGATAGGCAAGAATCCCGCACTACTTTGTCACCTAATGCGGCCCAAGAAGTCTCAAGGGCATCTTTCAGGGCTGAAACATTTGGATAGGATTTAGCGGAGAAATCCCGTTCGAGGATGGACCAAATAGCAAAGTCCATCGGATTGATATCTGTGCTTCATGGAGGCCAACGATCCTTGTCCCAGAAACCACTGAAATAGTCCTTGCACCATTGCTGAGTCACATTTGATGTGTGGGAGGGTGCCCCGTCTTGGGTGAACACATAGTTGTTTCCAAACTGTTCCGACACCCAGGGCAACACTTTAATTTCCAACATTTCCATGTAAACTTGGCTATTCACCTTAACTCCTTCTGGAATGAAGACCAAAGTAGATTTGGACCCATTGGAGGCAACTGCGGCCCAAACCATAACCCCAGCAGGTTTAACTCGGCGAAAATAACTTCGACTACCCTCCGCAAGTCTTTAGCATCACGGGCGTACAGTCGATCATTCTGCTTATTAAGAACAGCCTCCACAGTGAATATCTTTTCATCGGACCAGATGAAAACTGTGTCTGTGGCCCCCTTGAGTTCCTCCAACATCAATTTCCCCCTATCAAGTCGTTTTTTTCTTCGATGCCTCTGAAAGTAGCTGCTTGAATTGCTTTTTGTATGCCTTAAACCCTAAATCATCTTTAAGCACCATATGCACAGAAGATTTTGAAATCCCGAACTCTTTAACAGTTTTTCTTATGCTCCTTCGAGGATTCCGCTTCACTCGCTTCTGGATGGCTTTCACTACTTTTTTGGTTCGAACAGTTCGTGGGCGGCCTGGAATTTTCTTGCTGGAGGTTGTTTTAGTATCATTATAACGTTTCCAGACATTATATACAGTCTTACGCGACACATGGAGCTGTTTTTATGATGTCCTTGTTGGCGATACCAGCTGTTTTTAAGGCAACAATTTGATCTCGTTTTGCTTGAGACGCCATTTTGGTAGAAGTATTGTCTACAAATTAGCGAAACATAAGATAATCATTCAAAAGAGTTCTGAAAAGCGCAAAAAAACAATCAAAAGTTATTTTTATCAATTATTAAATGTTTTGTGGCTATTTTGAAAAAAGGTAAATCTTTCCTGGACACCCTGTATATCATTGAAAATGGGATCTAACAATTATGTTGGAATTATTATTGAGGTGCGATGCAATATGATAGACTATTGAGCGTTTCTTAACAGCGAAACGCACATTTGGAATATTGAGAATAGAGCGTCACATTTCGCAATTTTGTTGGGGAAAAGTGGACTGAAATGCGTTTGAAATAGTTCAAGATGATTATGAAGAACAAGGCGAAAGTATTTTAATAAGAAATAATATATATATGCAGACCTGCTGAAGTAGCATTATTTACATGGAAGAGTACATATCACATAATTCATTAAGGGTACATTATCTACATTTAGCTTACCACAGAGAATTTATCTTAATAGATTACTTAAAATCATCTCGAGTTTACGAGTGACAGGGCAGAGTTCCGCCCAAATAATGATATTCTGGACCAACACTGAGTTAGCTAATGAGTAATTAATTATTTTTAATGAATCACGGTTAATGTTATTGGAAATTGCATAAATTCTGCCGATGACTTTATTAAGCTTTCGCCCTACTTTCTTGAAGTGGGCCTTAAAGCTCAATTTTTTTTTTCATCCAGAATTATTCCGTGATATCTGATTTGAGGTACCCACTCTAGTTTTTCATTATCAAAGAAAAATACAAGCAAATCCGGGTGAATACTAGGAGATAATATCATAAATTTTGTTTTATTTTTGTGAGCAGTTAATCTAGTGTGAATTATTCATCCAGACAATACCATAAAGCACACAATATTGGCTGTACGAAGAACTGCGTAACCAAGATGAGAGAAAATTTTTTTCAATTTTTTTTTTTTCGAGAGAACCCAGGTACTTGCACAAAGAACCACTGATTTTAGCATTTACCTCTTCTATAAGTCCTCACTGCAAATAAAAGAAAATTGAATATTTTTGCAACGTGGTAACTAAAATATTTTCTACTGCGGTTTTACATGGAAGACTTTGGCATTTGATCATTATTGAACGTATTAATGATAACTGACACCGTGTAAATAATTATGTTACGTATTAGTTGCACAGGTAAAGTTCGTAAAACGGTGGGGACAGTTGCACTAACAAATAGCCATTAGAAGAGCTTGAAGCCGCCATAAATTTAAACAACCTAAAGAGTTTTTCAGGTTTTCTTCACGAAATTTTGACAGAAAACCCCAATTATAATACGAAGATTTAACAATATTTCTCAGTTAAGGAACTGATGAAAACTTATGCAAATTTCCATATCTAGTCATGGAAGCGTTCTCATTAAAAGTTTTAATTTTGTAGAAACAACAGAAAAGACTAAAAATGTCATTCTGATGAGAGACTTAGCAGCAACCAGAAGAGAGAATATTTAGAATATTTTCTTTGTTTACTGGTTTGGTTCTTATTCTTGTCAAAAAATTTACCTTGTTTCTAACTTCAAAACTTTACATTCCATATTTTACCTTATTCTAAGAATCTTGTAAACGTATCTATTATAAATCCAAAGAATTTGCCCATAGTTTAATTGGTAATGCAAACTGTGCTTCTCATTCTAAAATTATTGTTCGTATCTCTGAGGTAAAGACGCGGTTAAACCGGGGTCTGTCCTCGGTTAAAATTGCGTCACTTTCAACATCAGTACTATATAATAATTCACGTCGTGTTTTTGTTTATTTATATATTTATATTTCTCCTGTCACGCTCTATGGGAATAAGATAGGAGAAAATTCAGATTTCAAAATGTAAAAAAAAGTGGGGTACCTTGCAATCTTTTTAGGCGAAAAGAAAAGTTGGGAACCTTGCAATCTTTTTCTTCAGTATTAGAAAGGGGAAAAATAGAACTAATAAGATAGGAGAAAATTCAGATTTCAAAAGGCGAAAAAAAAAGTTGGGTACCTTGAAATCTTTTTCTTCAGTATTAGATAGGGGGAAAATGAGGAAGCCCAAAAGACGGCGGGGGTTTTGGTGAAGTGTTAATTTTTTGCCATCATTTATAATGACGGCACGGGCCGCTAGTCTCCCTAATAATACGTAAGTATTGTTCCAGTAAAAGCTTACAGACCAAATACTAATTCTCTCTAGTCATGTTTCTATAAACAACGAACACCATGGGCGCAGTGGCCTTAATATGATGAACACAGCATCTATATAAGAGAAATATGGGTTTCTTATTTGTTATTGTTATATATGCAGTATACACATTACTGAACCCCATAGAATTTGTCACTTATAGCATCGAGAGGGATACAATCAAAACTTAAGAAAAATTGACAATTAGTTGACAAAAGGCCACTCTAAGCATTATAGCTTCTCGGGCCGATTAAGAATATTAAAACTACGCAGCAACATATGTATATAAAAGCAAAGCAATTATAGCAAAAGTCGCAACCATTTTCTAGAAAGAGGGCTGCGTAAAATAACAGAATGTCAATGTTCTTATAAGATGAAACTAATAAAGTAACAACAATAAATTTGCAAAAGAGCTGAGTCAAAATAGTAAGAAAAAAATAGTCAGTATTTCAAAACGGCTAAGAAAACAATTGAAGGAAAAGTAATGAGAGAAATAAGTAAATTGGTAGAGAGGCACAAACATATTTCTTCAAGATACGGTAGCTAAGTAAAACAGTAAATATCGCAGCTAAGATGGTCATTGGAGAGCGAGGAGAAATAACTAAAAAATAATAAAAAACTCAAAATAATAAAAAGTTTTATAGAACTAAGCCAAGTGAATTAGTGAATTTTAGATTCAGTATTAGAAAGATTTATGTAGCATTTCGATTGGTGATGCACAGTGGGTAAGAGGAAAGTGAATGCAAGAATACAGTACTAGTAATTACTTATTGTGGCTTTCTTAAAAGAAGTTTTCAAGCTCTGCACAGGCATAGGCAGAAGTAAATCATCATCAATTTCATTGGTTAGCTTGACCATCTGAAAATTGTTACCCTGTTTCTCAACCTCCAGTCTCACTGCAGGCATCCTGAATTTGAATCTACGCAATTGATAGTTTTTCAAACGTTGAAGGGGTAAAAGATAATTGTTATAAGAGGGAGCATCGCTATACAAAAACTTATGAGCTAACTTGATTAAAATATACCGATATATGTCATCAAATTGTAATATATCCATTGTTTTATACATTTCAGCCGAGTGAAGTTCAGGTACAAAGTTGATACTTTGTACTTTGAGGATTGCACGAAGAATTTTATTCAGTAATATTGAGACTTTTTTCTTAGATGTTGGCGATATTCCACCCCATAACTCACTACAGTAATTTACATGGGGGTACACAATGCTATAATATAAATCTCTGAGGGTAGTTATTGGAAGTTTGTAGGATACACAGTAAAATAATCCAAGAGCTTTGCTCAGCTTTTTACACACTTCAGCTAAATGATGATTAAAAGACAACATCGAGTCAAGGATAATACCCAGATATTTTATTTCATTTTCCCACTCCAACCTAACATTATTAAAAACTATTTCTGGGAGTACTGGAGTATCTTTCATTGTCAAGAGCATTAGCTTCGTTTTACCTTTATGTGGTATTAGCTCGTTGGTTAAAAGCCAGGATGAAAGGTGAGAAATGAAGCTCCTAACCGTGCTTACAACTACCTTAAAATCATCGTCAGTAAAATAAAACATGGTATTATCAGCAAATAATACACAATTTGCATCTGGTTACGAAGCAATATCATTTACAAAAAACATTAAACAGGAAAGGGCCTAGGACAGAACCTTGTGGTACACCAAGGAGTACTGGCTTGTCGTTCGAGCAAGCATTTTTGTAGGCAACATATTGAGAGCGATTGGACAAGTAAGACCGGAGTAAATCAAGTGCATTGTGCGAGACACCATATTTTCTAAGTTTCGCTATATGTAAGATGATCTGAATTTATGGTTTCAAATGATTTTCTAAGATCCAGGAAGAGACAAACCGTGTACTGCCTGTGATTAAAAGCCGCTAAGCAATGAGAAACTATAGATAGTATTGCACATGAAGTCGACCGGCCTTTTCTAAAACCAAACTGTGAGCATGATGAAATGTTACAAGTGCTAAAGTACGAATCAAGACGATTAAAAATAATATTTTCAAAGATTTTATTGAACAATGACAACGCTGAAATTGGACTATAATTTTCAACAACACTAGCATCGCCACTTTTAAAGACCGGCACCACCCTAGCCTGCTTAAAAATATTAGGATAAATGCCTCTTTTTATGCAGCTGTTTAATATGTCAGACAGTCTTCTAGTAATTATCGGCAAAGCCTCGTAAAGTAATAGTGAATCGAAATCACCATGGTGCAACTTTTTACCTTTAAATTCAGAAACAATAGCTCTAATTTCATCATAATTTGTGCTATGGAAATGACATGAAGCATTGACCTCGGGTATTGGTAGCAGTTCACGAGCAGCTTGCTCAGGTAAGTTACTAGCTAAGTCCACAGCATTTGTGTGAAATAATTATTAAACATTTCAACTATGTCCCTTGGATCGTAAAGAATTACATCATTATCATGTTTCAAAACGATTTCACGTTTGATACTGGTCCGTCCTAAAGGTTTATTAATAACATTCCACATCTTTTTTGGTTGATTTTTACTCGCTCTGATTTTCTGAATATAGTAGAGTTTTTCACTTAGTTTTGAAACATAATTGATCGTCGCTCAAATGCTCACTCAATATAAATTTGAAACACTCTGAACACTCACCAGCAATGGATTCAAGGCCAGAATATGTTACCTGATATTGTCTCCCTAATTATGATAAAAATCCCCTAAACGCTTTGATTAGTGCAGTTTCTCCAAATAATATTGTCTCTAAAAGAAATTTACGAATCACATAGAACGTATTAAGGAGGAATACAAATTAAACTAGGGCACTCTGAGAGCGCATACCTTCGCCAAGTGAGGCAACGGTAGCAAAAAATTCAAATTGGCTCTTAAGCCATAATTTTCTTTGTATTAACTCCAAAATCTAATCATTTGCGCATTTTGATAGTAATAATAGCTTGTGCAATTTTCTTGAAGATCCGTTCATCACTTTTTGAGTTATACTGCAATACAGACGTTATGACAAACATGAGTCAAACATACAATCGAACCAACCGATCTGCACCAAAATTTAATCATTTATGCCTTTTAATATTATTAACAATTCCTATAAGTTTCATAAAGATTCCTGCGTTATTTTTTGAGTCATTCAATCAATCAATCAACTTTATTAGGTACTAACAAGGGTGGTACAATAGTTTTATTAAACATAGCTTATCACTAGATTTAAATTAAATACAGAGAGCGCTTGCCAGCCTTGGTACACGTTACACCGCATTCCGGCTCATTGTTTGGCCTCTGTTTGGCTGCCATCGGCTATACATATTTGACAGTCTGTAGCGAGGGCCATCGCAGACCACATTTATCAGCGAATTAGCTGATTTTTCTATCCTGTTTTGGAGACTGTAAGCACATTTTCTTGTTCTGACCTTCAGACAGTTAGTATACTTATGAGCAAATATCACACTAGCACT
>LQNS02015106.1:21760089-21775318 GCA_001587735.2 Parhyale hawaiensis | reverse complement strand
ATCCACCGTCAATGAAGTGATTTATAACCTGTTTAAGTGTAAATATAGCCATTTCCGTTCCATGTTCAGCTTTGAAGCCAAATTGGTTATCCGCAGTCATCATGAATGGGGACATGCGTTTCTCCAGCACTAGTTCTCCTATTTTCGAAAGAGAGGTAGCCACTGCAATGGGTCGATAATTGCTCTTGTCTGTCACACATTTGGCTTTGCTTTTAACTATTGTGATATTATATTATTGTGCTAACAAGCATCAAATTAAAAACAGTGAAAAATGAACGAACAAACTGATCATAACCAAAATTTGGTCATTTACTCTTGTTATGTACCTAACAACTCATGTTAATTTCATAAAAATTCATCCATAACTTTTCGAGTTATGGCATTGAGAAAAATGAGGCAGACAAGCAAACATACAAATAAACAAACGGATGGACATATCTTCACCAAAAGTTAATCATCTTTTTCTCTCAACATATCTAACAATCCCTGTAAATGTCGTCCAAATCGGTTTTTAACTTTTTGAGTTATCTTGGTGACAGACAGAGAGGCAAACACGACAAAAACACAACCTCCTTGGCGGAGGTAATTATTGATTAGCTAAGAGAAATGAATTAAGTGACTATAATCTGTCGTTATGCTTATAAATATGATTAACACATACCCAAACGATGGCTAAGAAAATGATATATGCAGTATGTACCGTCTCCTAAAGTGTAACAGCCGTTGTAAAAGAATATAGCCGTTATAGTTTTTGAGGAGACCGCCGTAATAGTAACAGCCGTAGCAACAGTTTCACCTGTAGCTAGCTTACGCCATATATGCTCTGTAATTGGAGCTATTTAAATAAATATACGCAGTAACTACGAAAAAACGCTTCATCTGATAATCGAAAAAAAATAAAAAACGTATTGTGCTTCCGACTGGTTTCAGTCTTTCGATGGATTCGTGAATAACCAGATACCGAATTGCTGAAGGATTTTTCGTATCCTTCTGTGCAAATCTTCTTCTAGATAAACCTATTAAGCTATATTTGTCCAAATTTTACAGCTCGTGTATGCAGCTGTCCTCTTGCGAAACATGGAGCTCTGCAACCGTCATCAATAATAATTATTGAAGCTTTTGAAATTGCAAAGGAATCTATTAGAAGAGAAGGGCAGCATTCCATCTTAGAATTGATGCTCTACTCAGCTCAAATGCTATATATTATAGTATGTAGTAACTTACAATTGGTGAAATTATTTTTTGCCATTTCAAACCATCATTATTGTAGCAAACTAGCGCAGCACTTTGAGAAAGCATACCCCTAAAGCAAGCCATTGCTAACGAAAAATCTAAATTTGTCCTTAAACCAGTTATCATCACCAAAAGTTGGACTCCTGTGTCTCTCGGAATAAGAACAGCTCCTGTAATTTTCTTCTTGATGACCTGTCCATAACTTTTTGAATGATGATCTAATAAACATTTTGACAAACATTAGCCAAATAAACAAAAGGACAAATTAATCATCAGCAAATATTGGTCATTTGTGTCTTTTAACATTTCTAACAATTTTTACAAAATTTACGAAGATCCATTCGTAACTATTTGAGTTATATCGTGACCGATATAAAAACAGACAGAGGGCCAAACAGAAACGAACCAGCAAATCTGCTGAAAATTTGATCATTTTCTCCTAGTCACAACCCAAATAATTCCTGATAATTTCATAAAGGTCTGTCCATGACTTTTCAGCTATGCTGTCAAGAAAAAGAGTTAGACAAACAAACAAGGTTGAACGGATCTTCACGAAAAGTTAACAATCTGTTAACAAACGTTACAATCCATGTAAATTTTGCGAAAATCCGTCCATAACTTTATGAGCTAGCTTGGTGACAGTCAGACAAATTAACTCGACAAAAACATAACCTCAATGGCGGGGGTAAAAAAGCTACGAACCGATCTTCAAAAAACTAGCAGAAACTGCTATTAATATCGTAGGACACATATGACACAAATGACAAATTTGAATTTTCTTATATCAGTGCCTTTATATATTTACCGCTGCGCAGTGAAACTGCTCGTACTTGCATCATAAGTTATAACAGTGATCTAAACCATTTTATTTGCATATTTTTACTCATATAACGTAACTTTTACCTGCTAATATTATCTTACTTACACCAAAAATATGGCTTACTCTGACCTAACGTAGCGTGCTCTTGGCTAGTGTAACGTAATTTGGATAATTCTTAAACTAAAACGTGGTTGCTATAAGCCCGTCGCGCTCATATTTTTTCGTCATTTGGAAAAAAAATGTTAAGAGCATACTTAATCATAGGTATGGCAACACCAGTGGTTAGGCTGGCATAATAATGGCAGTTGCTATCGAATTTAGAATTTCATGTGTAAAATTCAACGAAATGGACGTGCCAATGCGATACACGCGGAAGCCACGCAAGTCAGTTCGTTGGCACGAATTTTACGGGAAATGCAAAACTTGCTGACTATATACAGTAGCCGCAAAAAGTATATCAATCAACTTTATTAGGTACATACAGGAGTGGTGCAATAGATATATTGAACATAGCATAGCACTAGACTTGAATTAGAAACAGAAAGTGAATGATGGTGTTAGCATACGTTTCACTGCATTTCGGCTCCTTGTTTGGCCTCTGTTTGGTAAGAGTATGCGCTGCCATCGGCTATACATATTTGAAAGTCTGTAGCCAGGGCCATCACAAACCACGTTTATCAGCGAATTAGCTGATTTTTCTATCCCGCTTTGGAGACTGAAAGCGCATTCCTTGTTCTAACTTTTAAATAGTCAGTATACCTATGAGCAAATATCACACTAGCACTAACTGACCTCGGTACATTCATAAGCCGGCTGAATATGTCATTATAAGCCATACGTAGGCCCCAATGGTGCTCTACTTAAAGTTCGACCAAAGCGACTAATAGCTACGAAACAACCGACACGTGACCTCTTCAGAACAGTGACCAAACTTCCTCAGTACATGTTGCCCACCGGGTGGAGATTCCGCGTTTCTTTCTCTATATCCTGGTTATTACGAAAATCATGTGTGAATTTGTCGCCCATGTAAGAGAAGTTGTTTACGAAAGTGAGCTCTACACATTGAGATATGTCTCTTTATCGGCCAGCTGGTTTGTTTATTATTTCCTTGGTTTAGTGTACATGCACACAGTTTTGACAGTATTGAATGCAATACAAAGTTTACAAGCTTCATTTTCGCCAATTGCAAGTAGTTTTGGAGCCCGATGAAATGGGGGATCATGTCATCAGCATGGCTTAGCGTATTTACTGCTTTACCATTAATGTTGCACCCCACTCGATCCTGCTGTGTTCAGTTGGGTGTGTATATTGCCAATGAAAATATTAAAGAAAAGCGTTGAGAGTAACCCTCCCATCCTTATGCCATTAGTCATTCTAAATGCTGATGACATTGCTGTTCACCACTTAGTATATGTAGTGTAATATTCTGCACTGAAATTAGCGCTAAAACGTGTTATGATCTTTTTGTGTTTCTCCCCTCTGTCACGCTTCTGATCATTATTATTTAACAACTGGCAACTGAGCCCACTATCTGCCAGCTTAGTCAACTTGCGTTTTCATGCTTCCGTGCTCTTCGAGCTCGTGTGGAGGATCGTCTTGTTACTTTTTACTCCAGCTTCTTATCCCTATTTTGGGTGTTCGCTTTGTGGAAATGCAGTTTTGGAAGACATTCATCCCGATTGTTCGTAATAGCTTTATTGGTGAGAGAGGGGCACGTATTTTTACCTGGAAGACTAAAAATGCGTAGAGCCGACGAATGAGATTTCGAGATGTACAGGTCGAGGTGAGAGTGCCATTCGACATCTGGGTACTACAGCTTGTGGCCGCCCACCCAACGTGTTGTCAACTCGAAAACCTGTCCCTACAGTATAAGGCTTAGAAAGACCCTTTAGTCCACGGACAACATTCTACGATGGGAATCACTCAAGAGGGTGTTAGCAGTAGAGTTGAAAGTCTTTCTAAGCCTTCCAGGGACAGGTTTTCGCGTTGGAAAGACGTTGGGTGGGAGGCCAAGAGTTATGGCGAGTCTAGCGACCAGACATCTGATGGTACTCTCACCTCGACCAGTACATCTCGAAATCTCATTCGTCGCTACAATTTCAGTCTTCCAGGTCAAAATACGAGTCTTTTCCTCAGCAATAAAGTTATGAAGAGCAATCGGGATGAATGTCTTCCAAAACTGCCGCGCCACAAAGCGAGCAACGAAAATATAAGATAAGAAGCGGGAGCAAAAAGTAACAAGACGATTCTCCACACGAGCTCAAAGAGCACGGGGGTGCAAAAACGCAAGTTGACTAATTTGCCAGATAGTGAGCTGAGTTGTCAATTGTTAAATAACAATGATCAGAGGCATATCAGAGGCTGGTATACAAAAAAATCACAACGCTTTTTAGCATTGATATCAGTGAGGACCACTCTATACTTTTTGCGGATACTGTATAACTGATGAATGATTGAACTTTGTTATTGACCATGACCCTATCAAGATTCTTGACTGTACAGTTTAGAATGCCTCTCTGAAATCCGTATACCACTTATTGCTCCTCATCTTTGTTACGATCGCTGAACCGCGTTGCGGCTGGCGTATTCGTCAGTGCGCTAACCTGTTCCGCATTATCATCCCAGTAAGACTACAGTAATCGGGATTTCCCTGAGGACACAGCTCCTCAAAAACATGAGACATGCGAGCTTAATTAACTCTTCCTCCGGTCCTAGGAGGGCGTAGGGGCAAAGCAGGTGTATTAGCTCTCCTAAAGTAGATAAAAAAATATTGTCTTAAATAAGGAAGCACGACAAGACGCCAGGAAATACCTTGAATAAATCTAACTATAAATCTGCAATGCGTACATTGGTTCCAGGATATTTATTCTTTTTAGCGTAGTACTAGATTGCAATAAAAGATATTTCCATGCTTGACACATCCTCTAGTCTTATTACATGACCTCTGCGATCTAAAGTGGTGGAAATAAGATTAAGACACTTATAATATTTTTTGATAACTTTTAAAATACTGCATTTGGATTATTTAGAATTTCATAATATATAAATTAATGAAGTTTATCAAGTTCGGTTGTAAAAAACGACAAAATTTCAAAACCAGGGTTAAAGCGAAGACGATCGATCTAAAAGACATGTCTATTTAAAATATGGACGTTTTGACCATATAGGCCGTTATCAACATTCTGAAATATTTGAAATTTCATAATAATACTATTGTAACAAAAGGTAAAATTTTGAAAATAAAACTAAAATATAATTGTTTACAAGCTAGGTTACACTATTGTGGGGCTATTTTCAGCGGATATGACGATTGCATTTCAATTTATTTGAATCCTAGAATCATTGTGTGTTAGCAAAGAAAAACCTGACTTAAATAAAATGCAATCGTCATATCTGCTGAAAATAGCCCCGCAATAGTGTAACCTAGCTTCTAAACAACTATTTTTTTCTTCAATTTTCTGAATTTAACCATTTATTACAATAACATGATTATGAAATTTCTTATATTTCAGATTGTTGATATTGGCCTATATGGTCGAAACATCCATATTTTAAATGGACATGTCTTTTAGATCGATCGTCTTCGCTTTAACCCTGGCTTTAAAATTGATGAAGTGCTTTAATATTACTTTCACAGGCACTTGCATTTCCACGTAGGTTTTAAGGTACATGGCACTAGTTGCAAAAATTCAAAGTTTTGTGTTGGAAATAAGTTATAACATTGAGGAAGAAAAATGTAATTATAAATGGAAAATTCAGTTGAATCTACTACAAAAATTGATTCACTATGCGCAGATACTGCCACGAGTTAGTTGAACTTCCACGCCTAATTCCTGCATGGATTGCGTTAACTCATTATTGAAACAAAGCGCCCAGGCTTTAGGGACAGGTAATTTAACTCAAATGAAACTTTATATGCAACACCAGGAATTCCAAAATGCTGCTATTACAAACCCTCTTAAAGCCATTAACAGCAGACTTTAACACCTGCAGATCCACACAACCGAATAAAAATCCTGGTAACGAATGCCAGGTCCAAAAAGACCAAGTAGAAACACAGACTGAACTGGTAAGTTTGGTACTAGATAGTCTGCAAGATAAGGATGTGAGCATACGCCACAGCTCGTGTGTTCCTTCCAAAGACCTTGAATGGAAAGACAGAATAATACAACTAATATCTCTTTTTAAAATATACGCAGCCAGGTCACCCTCCGTCATTGGGTGAAATTCATCAGATCACTCTCAGTACACAGCCTACTCACTAAGCTAACTAATCGGTTTAGCAGTCGTAAATGAATGGCTGCAGCCGAAGCCCAGATCAGCGAGCAAAACTCCAACAGAGGCAACAGGAATGTATACAAGCATCTACGGACTACGTCCCTGTCACCCAACACAGTATTTACCTTACGCATAAGATGAATCTTCTCGAATCAATTGATACGAGGTCTAGGGGCGAGTTCCCACGTCCCTCATCGCAACGCGTTTAATCATGAAAAATAAACACGAGCTGTGTGTCAAATTTTTCAGTTTCTCTTCATAAGTAGCAGTGTCCTTCATTCAAATGAACCCTGTAAATTTCGTCCAAATCGGTTCATAACTCTTAGAGTTATCTTGGTAATAGACAGACAAACACGACGAAAACATCACCTCGTTGAAGGAGGCAACTACAGTGGAGGCTGGTGGAAACTTTCACAGCACTAGCGGCAACATCTAAGCCTGTACGGCACGCTGATTTGACTTCTTCTCTGAAGTGAAGCCATAGTAACATTTCATATTCATTTCACAGTGATTTCACAAAACATTTTCAAGCGCATCGCAGTATTTTTATACTAAATTCTTTCAATGCCCCGTTCCTGACTGGCGAGATACTTGAGCCGCACCCATATACAAAAGACGGTAAAATAGGTGTCGTCAAGTACAGGAAGTCTGAGCAATAACAGTTGCTGTGGTTTCTCTCGCGTCATGAATATAATACAGCTTATATTTTTGGATAGTATCAAAAGCCTAAGCAACGCATGCCTAAGGTCCGACTCTCCAATATTTCGATTCGTCGATGTGCCGTCATTTGGCTACCTGTGGTCACGGCTAAGTTTTATTTAGTCCCATTGTGCCCTCCCGTTACACTCTTTGCTTCCTCAGATTCTTGACATATAGCGCATGCTGTTTTCAATCTAGAGTGCATCAGACCTTAATATAGCTCAAAAAAGTAGGAAAGCTTTTTGTTTAGAGAATAATGGCCAGCACGGCCAACACTTGCTTGGCAACAACTACAGCTAAGGAGCAACCAGAACACGAAAACCTTCCCTTCGATCCAACTCCACTCGGTCAGTTGCAAACAGCCTTCATCCAAACTTGATAAGCTCTCCCAACTGCAGGAGAGTTCCGTCCGCATTGGCCACGATATGCTTTTCCCTGTAGCGCCTCTTCCAAACTTTGCAGTGTCAGCCAACTTGCACTTCCGAACAATATCATACGCACTGTGCAGCAAAGTTTAAATTTTATAGCCTGCCACAGTATCCCGCATGAATATTCATTGATATAAATATTAAGAGAGTCTTGCGAAAATAGGGCGGCCTGATATTGTGAGCTTGGCAGCAGTGCAGCTGAAAAAATGAAACGGCACTGGTCCTGCTCTTGCATAACATTTTGTAGCTCGTCCTACCATTACCCTCACACAGAGCTATGATTTTGTAGATTTCTACTCTTGTTCATACCTGGCAACGCCAGCCTCAAGAGAATTCCGTTTCTTCATTAGAAGATGAGTATGATACTCACCTTCTGACTAAGAAACGGAATTCTTCTCCAGACCCTGGCGTTGCCAGATATGCACAAGTGATGAAATCTACCGAATCTCAGCTCTGCCCTCACAGTTCAGAAAATAAAGAAGCCTGGCTGTCCAGCACAATTTACCGCGCCAGTTGAAGAAATTACTCTCATAAATGCAGGAAGGTAATAAAACCGCACCACTTAGCTCAGATGTTAGGATCAAATAAATGATCCGTTGACAATATGCTGGCAGCATCCAACTGTGTGTCATGACGTTAAATGGGTATTAATCCTGGGCACAAAGCTAAGGATGGTAAGCATTGAAACACATCGGGGACACATACGTCATTAGGACTCAGTTTCTGCCATTTAGAAAAAAAAACACACAGAAGAAAACTACTAATACATTTAAATATGTCAAACAATATTATAATAAAATGAACTGGCCATAAATTTATCTTGTAGCTTGTTTAATTACTTAGTTATGATTGATTGAGGCATATCTAAAAAAAATTGTGAACGAATGTTCAAGAAAGTTACAGAAACAGTTAATACTGTTAAAATGCAAACATTATTAAATCTTGGTGGAGATATGAGCTTTCACTGTGCTGTAGTTCTTTATTTTGTAGTCTGTAAGCCTAGTGTCCAAAGAAACGCTATTTCCCAGAGCAATTGTTTCGTCTCAGCTTTGAACCAGGAGACCATTTGTGCAGCTACGTACATCCTCCCCCGACCGAAGTCAGTGAGGCTGCTGAGGCACTGTGACGAGTGGAAGGACACCGTGAACGTCACTCAATCAAACATGTTTTGATTGAACGGTGGAGGCCATTCATCACTGCTCTTCGTGCTATAAGGGCGAAAATTGCGCTGAATTTTTGAAGAGCGCTGAGAAATTCGCTGGTAGAATCGGCAGCAGCAACAGCTTGCCTGCATGATTTACTTTCCGAGGTTATGTCTCAAACATCAGGCAGATCTTCAAGTCCGCTGGTAGTTTTCCTAAGCTTGAACCGAGTCGATTTTAGGTCATGTGCCTGAACCTTGATGATGTGCATTATTGCCTAAAATGAAGCGGGCATTTGAGTCATAAATCGAACTTTTGGGGTCCATTTAATAGAGAAGCTTCTATATGCGGCCTTTCAGAGTCCGTCTATGCAAAACAACGTCTGAGTCCTAGCATGAATTTTTGAGTTTCAAATAGAACCCTCGCCAACATATAGTCTTACGCTTTCCTGAGCACACCCGTTTTCTCTACAACAGAACACTGTTCGTGCTTCCTCTAACTATAATATAATACCTGGGCCGAGGTCAGGTCCCAATGCGAGGTATCATTAG
This sequence comes from Parhyale hawaiensis, assembly GCA_001587735.2. Taxonomy (NCBI): domain Eukaryota; kingdom Metazoa; phylum Arthropoda; class Malacostraca; order Amphipoda; family Hyalidae; genus Parhyale; species Parhyale hawaiensis. Next base: position 21,766,167 of record LQNS02015106.1, on the reverse strand, counting down.
CTCAGGTAAAAATGCTTGCCCCGAAATTTGGTAGCATCATGTTAAGCTTCCCTCCGTCCCGGCAAAATTCCCTGTCGTATTAACTAAATTGACCAACACAGGCCGATCTAATTAGCCGCTTCCTGAGCTGGGAGGGAGAAAATATCGGCATCACACCGGGCTTCGTTTGATGAGGAGGGAGCCAAGCGTGATAGCGCCTCTTGTTGGGGGAAGCTGGGGAATAGATCACAGACTGCGCTGCTTTCGCTGTAAGAATTTATCAGGGCACGGAGCTAATTACCGGCCGTCCAAAAGTCCCTGCAGATTTTCGAGGAGCGTAAGTATATAGTGAAAATATTGCAGCAAAAAGTTAATTGAAAAATTCATTCATTATCGCATCATATCGTGCTCGGATAGAAGATATAAGAACAAGCACGCAAACCTCCTAGCACAGAAATGAAGCCTCTATAGTTAATATAGTCGAACGTTTAAATTAAGCACATTTGGTTGCGAACACAAAAGCAGTCTTTGCTCAATGCTGAATTTAATATTCATAACTACATACATCTCATAGCCAAGGAAATCAACTTCTTTATGCTAGAGCTATTGGGTACATTAACCATAGTTCTGAGTATGTAGTAAATTAAGTTATACAGTATTTTCTAAGCTGGGCCTCAAAACCAAATGTACTTGGTTGAAGCGCTTGGTAACATTAGCTATACAGTTCCATCAGATTAATCTTTACAAAGTCTGATATGAGAGGAAAAAAAGGGACTTACATAATAATAAGCCAATGAGCGGATGGCAGTGACAATACTGCAGGAGACGAGCAAAACAGAGTCCAGCAATGTGTCCAAGCAAGATAAGGATAAGGTAACAACAATGTATACAGGCTTTAAATAACTTTCTACGGGAGCACCATAGCCTGAAATCTACAGGAGAACGTGAATATTTTTTCCCTATGAGTCATCATAATATTATGTTGTATGAGAGGCAAGGAATAAGTAAATGCTCGTAATATTTCTTAGGACTTCGTGATTTTATATGCAGAATTGAGAGACAAACGGTAACTTTAACTGTAATAAATGCCGGTTCTTTGATATCAACATACAATAAAGAAGCATACCACTCTGATCATCATCTGACAGACAGCTCTAGAGTGCAAATACGTCCGTCAGTTGAGTTCAGTATCATAATACTTCAAGTAGTAAGCTAGGCCACAGCAAGGAACTTATCCTCCAATTCCTTAGCTTCACCCTACACTAAACACGTTGCAGCCAGTGCTGGGTAAGCAATCCTAAAAAAAAATGGAATTCCGGTATCGCGTCATGAACTTCTTTTTCCTTCTTTAGTCAATATTTTAGAATGCACAATGAAATGAAAGTAATTCTTCTCGATTGTCGGAATTAATTCAAACACAAGAAAAATTTATACGATTGAGATTTGGAAGGCGCTGATCTCGGAATCGCAGATCACCCAGCAATTTTAAGAGTATCAAGTTACTGATATTACCGGTGGATAGTCGAGTACACACTAAGTGAACAACTCCCGTATCTCCTTGTCAAATTAAAACTAGTTATACCTGGAGAAGTACTTTAGAGTGGATACCTCTGCCAAGTAAGGCACTGTTAACAAAGAATTCAAACTTGTCCTGAAACTTGTTTTCACCAAAAAAATACCATCTGGGAACCCATATGCGCTACACCGATTAGGGTCCAGCTAGGATGTGAGTGGGCAGGTGCTGGGTTTCCAATCTGGGATCCATTCAAAAAACTGTACACAAAACGTACCTGGGCCCCATATGGGCGTCCCCACATGGGCGCCAATGGGACTTCCCATCCGGGCCTTACGTGGCCCCCAGCTCCATTGTTACTGGCTAATGACCAATGTGACCTGGTTATTATCAGAAACAAGTGAGGGACACTATTACCGTACGGTAGAAACTACTGCAAGTCCTCGCTTTAGATCGGATATGTTTTATACCGCTTTCGATTTAGCCCTAAAATTTTTAGTTCCATCACCTCATTCCAGCACGGAGCTCTGGTCTATGTCGAGGAATTTCTGTATTAACTTTTTTTCTGATAGATATAATATACACTGGAGAATGTGGCTGGTGCCCGATTACCTCATAAACTTTCATTTCGAAGTGAAATCATACAAGGAGATAAACAGTACCGTCTCAAAATCACTTAGCGATGAGCTGACCTGTTACGTTATCCAATCATTGCCAACCCAACCCCAGTCGGTAGTGCGCGAAAATTTTTCGGTAGAAAAATTGCCGGTAAAAAAAAAAACATTCCGCGATCATGTAATTGATTCAGGTTAAGAAAAATGTCGCCACTAAGTATGGTAATCCACGATTGTGGAATTGTGGACTATCATAGACGATAAGTTCGTTGTTGACGCTGAATAATAGATAAACCACCAATGTGATGACGTGTAACTCCTCTGAAGTCCTGCGGTGATGAAAAGTGAAGTTCTTGCTTATCATGATGTTCGGAGCCGTTCCAAACAACGTGTGAGTTATGCCTCCTCATTTCATGAAGGCCGACTTGTCATAAACTCCGTCCAATATCTGAGAATTTTGCGTGAAGTGTTGATGCCCAGGATCAGGACGCATTACGATTCTAAAAGAAACATATTCTCTTAAGATTTGTGCACCTGCCCATGGATCGAAAGCGGCGGCGAACTTTTGAATAAGAATTTGCCTCTTTGTACCTAAGGATGAATGGACTGTTATTTTACTAGACCTTAACTCCTGTGGTTAGTGGCTGATGGAGTGTCACGGGAATGACAAACCATATAACCAAGCTGAAGCTATTGAGGGCTTCCGCTTCCTTCCGTAAAAAAACTGGACTCAATACTGATGTTAATAGGAGTTGCGTAGTGTAAATAATATTCAGCTTGTACAATTAATAACTAGAACACTCTGAGAGCGCATATCTCCGCTAAGCCAGGCAATGTGTAGGAAACAATTCAAATTGGTCCTGAAACTACGACGTATCTTATAACATTACCAGAATTCCGTAATTCGTGCCTCTTTACAGTAATGATAGCTTCTGTAAATTTCTTGAAGATCTGTCAGTAGCTTTTTGAGTTATGTTACTGATAAACGTTTTAGCAAACGTTAGTGAAACACGGAAACAGATAAACCGATCATGACGCAAAGTTGGTTATTCCTGCCTTGTCTTATAACATTTTAAACAATTTTTTGCTAACTGCATAGAGATCCGTTGAAACGTTTTGGGTTATGTTGCTGACACACATAAAATAAAACTAAGAGACACAAAAAAAAAAAAACGGACAAAGAGATCATCACCGAAATTTTGTCATTTACTCATAGTAATATTTCTAACAATTTTATAAATTTCATGAAGATCCGTCTATATCTTTTCGAGTAATGTTGCTAAGAAAAGAAGCAGATAAACAAACAAACGGTTGAACGGATATTCACCACAAGTTAATCATCTATTCCCCTGACATGCCTAACAATCGCCGTAAATTTCGTGAAGATCCGTCCATAACTTTTTAAGTTACTTTGGTGACAGGCAAAGAGATAAACTCTATAAAAACTTGACCTTCTTGGCGGAGGTAATGAACATTCGATGTTGCACGTCGCAGTTGTTTTCATTTCTTCGCGTATCATTAGAAATTTGAGATTAGTTTCAATTTATCTGGTCAAATATGTATACAGTATAGGGCTACTGAATCATTCACAAGAACACATCTAGTAGGTAAATGTAAATCATTATTAAACTAGAGCGCTCTGAGAGAGCATACACCCGCCAAGCAAGGCATTATAGTAATAAAAAAATCAAATTGGTTCTGAAACTATTATTTCCTTAATTTGCATCAATACCAATCATTTGTGTCTGATGACAGTAATAACAGCTACTGCTGCTGAAATTTTTTTAAGATCATTTCAAATATTTTCAACATTACAAACACAGACCAACTGATCATAAAAAAATATTCATTTATGACCTCCAATTACGTTACTAACATTTCCTGTAAATTTCATAAAGATCCGACCATAAATTTTTGAGTTATTTTGCTAACAAACATAATGTCTAACACGGAAACAAACAAGGAAACGAATAGACCGTTCGTCACAAAAAAAATTAATCATTTACTCTTCTTATTATACCTAACAACTCGTGCAAATTTAATAAAAAACAGTCCCTAACTTTTAGACTTATATTAAGAAAAACGAGGCAGACAAACAAACAAGCGGACGAACGGATTTTCACCAAAAGTTAATCATCTGTTACTGTTAACATACCTAGCAATCCCTGCAAATTTCATCAATAACTGCCCATAACTTTTTGGGTTATTTTGGTGACAGACAAATAAGATACAAACTCGAAGAAAACATAACCTACTTGACGGAAGCAATTAGAGACTTTTTAGTTTTCAAAACGTCTAGATCTTAGGCTGGTATTATTTAATGTGCACCCTCTTATCTTCTGATTAGCCACAGCCACAATTAGCAATCATTATTATCAATCAAGTCCATTTACATTTGCGGCTGCCTAATTAGAATTTGTTTGTTTTAGATTTCGGCAAGCAGAACGAGGGGATGGGCGGAGCCAGGCTGGGACCAATCATATTTGAATTCTATCATCTGTTTTTTTAATTTCAAATTAAAAAAGAAACAAGCTATTTCCACTGGACATGTGATCTTTTGGTGCCTATGAGAATGCTGCCTAGGGCAGCGTGTTGCTTATATAGCCACATATAATACTGTTATAGTTTTTGGTAAATTTGTCAGCAATCTGGATATATTTTCCATGATGTCAAGTAAAGCAGCTCAATCAGCGGAGAATATATTGTTTTAGGATAACAAAACCTAACAAAATAATTATTAATAGTTTTTAAAGTTCCACTTTGTTTTTTGCTCTCTTGTGGAATAGGAGAGATGTCCACCGATTTCCACCAAGAGATTGAATTACATAACTAGATCACTCTGAGAGCGCATACCTCTGCCAAGCGAGGCAACAGTAGAAAAAAATTTAAATTTACTCTGAAACCATAATTTTATTTGTATAAACTCCAAAATCTAATCATTTGTGTCTTATGATAGTAATAACAGCTTGTGCAATTTTCTTGAAGATCCGTTCATAACTTTTTGAGTTATACTGATAACAAACGTTAAGGCAAACATGAGTCAAACATACAGACGAACAAACCGATCTGCACCAAAATTTAATCATTTTGTCTTTTAACGTTACTAATAACCGCTATAAATTTCATAAGGATCCATTCATTATTTTTTGAGTTATTGTGCTAACAAGCATAAAATTAAAAACAGCGATAAACAAAGGAATGAAGAAACGGATCATTACCATAATTTGGACATCTAGTCTTTGTTATATACCTAACAACACATGTTAGTTTCATAAAATCGTTTGTGTGTTTGACATATGTTTGTTATAATGTTTGATAGCAGTATAACTCAAAAAATTATGAACGGATCTTCAAGAAAACTACAGAAACTGTTAATACTATCGAAAGGCACATTTGATTAGTCTTTGGTGTTGATACAAAGAAAATCATGGTTTCAGAACCAATTTGAACTTGTGTTACCGTTGCCTTGCTTGGTGGATGAATGCGCTCTCAGGGTGCTCTCTAATTTTATATGTAAAGAAACCTATACTAAGTTGAGTTTTATAAAACTAGAGAGATTTAGTTTCGCTTCCGTTAGTATTTTCTCTAACAACTAAAAGAAAACACTACTTTTGAAGAAAATGTATATTATTATAAAAAACTTAGCAGATCTTTCCTTACAAATGTATAAAATTTGTATGTCGTGCATAGGGATTTTTTCTTTTTTCTTTCACTTTAGTACTACAAGCATAGGTTTTTTGTTGCGGAATTTATTTTCAGCTTTTAAATAGGGAAACAGGGAAATAGAAATAGAGGTTTTCTTTAAATTATGAATTATTATATAGTAGATTTATATCTTTCCTGTCACGCTCTATGGGAATAAGATAGGAGAAAATTCAGATTTCAAAATGTAAAAAAAAAAGTGGGGAACCTTGCAATTTTTTGGGAATAAGATAGGAGAAAATTCAGATTTCAAAAGGCGAAAAAAAAGTT
>LQNS02015106.1:21716889-21744361 GCA_001587735.2 Parhyale hawaiensis | reverse complement strand
GAATAGACTCCCCTCCGATGTTGTTAGTGCGGAGTCAGTCAACGCCTTTAAAAATCGTCTTGACGTATATTGGGAGAGACATCCTCCGCAACTAAGAACTCCTCCTCCGGGAGTTGCAAACACTTAACAGCCAAAGCTTTCGAGGCACCCTTAATCCATCTCCATCTCTCTCCCGCTCCAACTACACAGTTTGAATGTCTCTAAGCTCCTCATGTCAGCGGCTCTTGAACGTGCTTGCGTGCATTCAAGATCGTCTCTTGGGCATGGACTCTTCACTCCCCACCCGTTTTTTTCTCTTTTTTTCCTGTCCTCTATATCCTACTAACATAATGACAATAGCTCATAGAGTGCCGGGGCGTATGTTCCGGTGTCTCTTTGGAAATGGGCCAATTGGTTCGTCTACTGTCGCCTGTTTAATCTAATCTTACACAACATATATAGACACAATATCACCGATGGACACTCGCTGATGCTTAACGTGTAAAATTTTTGCCCTTGTACATCATGGTAGAGACATAAAGACAGCATAAAACAAATATAGCATTCTAACTCTTCGGAGGTACTTTTCTCATGTTTTTTTTCTATGTATACACGTCTGCGATAACCTTTGTTTATCGTCTTGTGAAAATCACACTATTTATGCTTTACATTTTTAGTATTTCCACTTTTCATTGGTGTATTTGTTGATTTCAATTCTTTTGCGGGACCCGTGACTGCTTTACACTTCATTTTCAATAGATTATTCACAAAATACGACACTCAGCCCATTTATTCAATGATTGATTCATGTCACCGAAGATAGTTTTTCTGTCAGTTTATGTGATGTGATTTCTTTGAAGATTTCGCTTCAATTTCACCTCAAAAATGCTTTAGAATGAAGCAGTTCAAAGCAGCTCGTGCATTGCATCCTCGCTACGAATTTTCCCACATTTGATCGTTATGCGACCACAGTAAATATTACAAGATACCAAAATCGGTACTGGATGCATGATACGTGTAAAATGAACTTCATTTCTTTGCTTCGAAACTAACTGAAAATTTCTTCAAGAGTGAGCGCAAAAAAAAAAACAGTTATGGTTGAGCTTCCTTCCAGTGAATATCAGAGCTTCTTGCAAGCTTCCGCTAATATTGAAAAGCGTAACGTACAGACACAAGGACGGACGTGGCCTCAAGCAGAATAATAATGTAGATTCTCCGCGGCTTATCCTAGATGCCCATGGATTAGCCTTCAGTACATCTAAGTGTTTATCTTGAAGCGAAAACTGCTCCATTAAAAAAATAAGACAGTAATCTAGATAAAAAATAATTGTGTCTACTGCCCCGTGCAAAATATCGCTTCGTATGCGCTTCGTTGATTATCTACTGAATTTGTATGTCATGAACTCGGAGCAAATCGCTAAGAAAAGCTGCAAATATTTTATTGTTTCAATTTCAAAAAGGGTTTCAGGCAAGAAGTGCATTCAGATAATGGGATAGCCGGGGCTTTTTTTCGTCTATTTCATTAAGATGCTGTCACAAATAAATACAAGAAGCAGTTTATTATATCAAGAAGATAGATAATATTTATTGTGGGCCGCTTTAATCAGCAATCTCACTACACCAACTTTTTATTCCAATCGTACCAAATTCTCCATAGAAACGTACCAGAAAAGGCTATAATTTAGCCATGTTTGGGTAAAACCGTTACCGCTTTAAAAATTGTCTAAGTTCCGGTATCGGTAATGCGGTAATCTTCAGCCAAATAAGGTAACGGTAAAGAGATAACGATTTCGAGTAAAGCGGCATTATCGCTTCACCGCTTCAGTAGTCCGGTAAGCCACCTCTGCTAATACTAACTTGTTTGTTCAAGGCATGTGCAATGAGCACTCATTTGAAGCTGTCTCATTCCCATATATAACTTTTGCCGTATTGAAAGTATGCTGCCCAGCATAGGAAGCGTTAATGAAAGTGTTTCAAACAATAAGTCGCCCTTTTGCGATAGGCCAAAATGGAGGGCTTTAAAAAGCAAAATCCAAAAGAAAATCGAGGAACGATGAATTTAGAAAACATTATTGACATTGATTTCAGTATCGCTACTCATGAAACTTATCAAAGCACCCACTGTTGAATATATCGGTTGCTATTTTATAAATGTTTTGATCGATAGTCCGCTAGGATTCACGAGTAAATTTACAAACATACTGCAGGCATTCAAATCTAAAGGAACCATTCAGAGAAAATCAGACAACAGCGAGACTCAAGCCTGGCTTTCAAGAGCCTGTCATGAGCAGCCGTTGCTTGTCAGACAGCAACCGTGGCCCTCAATGCTTTGCTATGCTATGTCTTTAGAAATCGCAGCCCACGTCTGCCAAGTCATACTGCACATGGTTGCTGACAGCTGCGCAGGAGGCGGCATAATACGCGAGTGAATTATAGTGAGAATGCAAAGTATTTTCTTGTTCACTTTCATATTAATGTAGATCAGCTTAAGCGTCCCCAATCACTTTTGTGTGCTTAAAAAGAGACATAAAAAGTGATATGTAGTGAGCCAATGAAAAACTCATGCTCAAAATAACATGTTCGTGGGAATAGCATATCGAGAAAAAGCGGAAAGGAGCTAACAAGAGCAAAGAGAGCAGCGAAAAGGAAGAAGGGCTTAAGGAACCTTAGGGAGTCATCCTGACGCTCTTTCTTTCCTTAAATGAATCGCAATCAAAAAAGAAAAATGAAGGAAGGATTAATCAGTACGTTGAAGATAAGCTCAACGCCGCAGGAGGATCTCGGCGCATCACAACAGCAAGCCAGAAAGACGAGGAAAACAAAAAAGATCGTAAAAGGAAGAAAATAGAAGGTATGTAAGTTGCATAGCAAAAGGCGGAATTGGCAAGTCTGACTGAGGCTGCAGTGGGCCCTATACGTGGTGTAAGTAGTTATAACATGCCGTGGAAGAGATAACATTGTTAATCACACCCTGCATAGCCCATCTGCTCTTGCCAGAAGGACAACAGCTATGTCCTGTACAGTTATTTGCAATATCACTCTGTATTTGTATGAAATGTGCTTTTGCGTTATAGAGCCCAACGCGATGAAGTGTTATCAATATGAGCTTAAATGCTTCGTTATTAGCTGGACTCTGCAGAGTTGCACTTCTTCTAGAGTTCAGCCACAGGAAACAGAGCTCGAGTTGGCAACTGCTGGCTTGACGGAGTTGTGCCACCCTTAGTTACCTCATTACCGTGCCAGTTTTTCTTTCCATAGCAACGGCAAGTCTTGCAAGAAAGTGAATAAGAGATATTTTATATGAAGACAGGTTGTAAGGAAATTCTTTGTAGACTTGCAATTTTTAGCATATCGTCCATTCAATTTTATAATTTTTTCTACTATATACATAACAATATATACCCTCGCTTAGGTCCAAAAAAAGCTTAGAGTATCTGTTAAAATCGCGATTTAACGGTAGATTTGGGCGGCACGGGAGCGACACTGGATATGGAATTGAAGTATGATCGCACTAGGAGTGTAACAGCGCCTTTAGAAACAAGTTTTAAATATATTCTTCACCGTATAAAATGGCCTCACACTAAGAGATATAGATAGTACATACAATTTAACTTTTGTCACATACCTGTAAAATGCTCGTCATGTTAAAGCGCTATTTTATACATTTGATGCTTTTTCACGACTGACACTTTTGGTTGCACGTCTAGACTAAAACTCCAGTACTATGATGTGCGTATTGTCGTTCACAGGTTAAAAAAAAAAGACTGTTAACTGCTCACTTTGAGAGCGTATACCTCCGCTAACCAAGGCGATGTTAACGAAAAACTCAAACTGGTCCTCAAATCAGGATTTCCATTCCATCATCACCAAAATGCGGTCAGGGAGTCCTACCTCCGACGCAGTCGGAAAGGCTTGGGCACTTGTGATGCTCTGCTTCATGTTTCTCACGTGTTGCAGATGGCACTTGATAGGGGTCATGAGGCTAGGTTGATCCAGCTTGATTTCAGGGCTGCTTTCGATCGGGTGAATCACCGAGGCTTGCTTCATAAGCTTGAAGTGATGAGAGCTGGTGGTTTGGCTTGCACGATTGTAAGTCAGTTCTTGTCTAGTAGACGCCAGTGTGTGGTTGTCGATGGAAAAACTAGTGAATTTCTAGATGTGGTATCTGGTGTCCCATTTGCAAGTATTTGGGGCCCCTCATTGTTCATTGTACATACAGCAGATTTGTTTGATATCGTTCATAAATTACTTGCAGGTTAAGCTGATGATGCTACTTTGTTGGCTGTTTGCGATAATCCTAGCAGTAGGTTTCAGGTTTCAGAATCCATTCAACATGAATTGGAAGTTATTGATTCATGGTATTCTAGGTGGGGTTGAGCTTGAACGCAGGTAAGGCTTAGACTATTCTTGTTCTCAAAGTCTAAGCTGAGGCCCATTTTTCCGGTACTTATACTGGATGGTGTGCCTCTTCCTGTGGATAATGACCGGGCAATCTTGGGCATCAGGTTTGATCCTAAGTTGACGTTTGAAGCCCACATCAGTTCCGTTGCCCCACGAGCGTGTCAGAAAATTACTATAATACGAAGTACTTGGAAGGTGTTTGATTGAGTAGAATTGCTTCAGGTGCTATGTCCTCCCATTTTTGGAATACTGCTCCTTAGTCTGGGGTTTTGCTTCTGCTCGTCATTTGAGTTTGCTTGATAGAGTGGCCCGTCGATGCACGTTTATGCTTTATGGTGTTGTGCCCTGTGACTTGGTGCATCGTCGCAGAGTTGGTGGGGTTTGTTTCCTTTATAATATATATAATTAATGAAATCTTCTACTGGCGGTTTTTCGTTTCGAGCCATTTGCTCGGGAGTAGCTAACTTGGCGTATTGGTGCCCTTTATGAGTTAGTCTTGGAACCTGGAGAATGTCGTACAAGCCAAGATTCTCGTTCATTTGTTACATCTTGTAGATATTCGGAATAATCTTAACAACTCTGCCTCAGTTGGTGCTTGTATTGGCAGCTTTAAATACTTAGTAAACAGAGTGAATCTGTGATTTTTTAATCTTATTTATGTCTTTCTTCACCTGCTGGGCTGGTTGCGTAGTGGTTGCTGACCTTATGGAGTTTCCTCCATTCTCACAACGCCAGTCTAGTGTATTTCGAATAATATCTACCTTTTGATATTAATTATACTTCATGTAATGTTCTTGCAGAAATGACTGTTATATTTTTAATTATGTTATGACATTCATTATGATAAACGTTAGTCATGAATACAAATGGATCAGCCGATCCATTGATCACTATGACCGTTTAACAATTGTATCAATTATTACACATTTCAAGAATATCGGTCCATAATTTTCTGAGGTCCGCTCTGACAAACATAAGTTAAACGGAAATCAATCATCACAAAAATTTGGTTATTGGCGTGTTTTAACATTTCTAACAATTCCCACAAATCTAGAACTTTTTCGGTTATGTTACTAACAGACAAAAAACAAACGTAGAGATAAACAAACGAACGGACAACCAATTTATAGCAAAAATTTGGTCAGTTACTTAAGCAACAATTCTTGCACATAGCATGACTTTTTAAGCTCTGTTACAGAGATAAAAGAGACAAACAATCAGTTAATCGTATCTTCAGCAGAAGTTAATCATCAATTCCTCCAAACATGACCAAAATCTCTGTAGATTTCGTAAGAAATTGTCCATAACTTTTTAAGTTGTCATGGTGACAGACAAGCAGAAAAAACACAAGCTCAACAAGCAAAATTAATACAGTATTTCCTATTTATAGCTCGGTGCCAACTTAAAGGCTTTCTTTGTCGCTAGCAGCCTAGAGTCAATTCAAATGATTCGTGTACGCAGCCGCGGTACGGCATTAGCTTACGCAAAACCACGATAAATGTCAAGGGTGAATTTTAACTGTCACTGCAAATAATGAGCAGTTTAAATCGAAAAAGATTGATACTTCAAAAATAAAAACACAATCATTAGAATGCTAGAGCCAACGAAAGCCATTGATTAAATTAATGGGCACCGGGATTAACCGTCCTGGATCTATTTTTGTACTTACAATGCATGACTATTTACACCGAATCGTAAACATTTGCCACTAGTCACCGTTATTAAAAATTTAAATTTTTTAATTAGAAACTGACACTAACTCATAATTATGTTAATTAACGACTTTTGTAACCATAAAATTTTATATAAGTATATCATAATATGATTAAATCTATATTATAATTCTACTTGAGACTCCGTCCGTGCGTCCATCCCTGTATCTGTACGTGACGCTTTTCTTTTGAGTATAAGGTGGTGGAACTTGAATTTGCACGAAGTTATGAAGTTCTGATTTTCGCTGGATTAGCGCTTCTTGAAAAATGTAAGTCCCTTTCAAAGCAAATTAAGATATGAAGACCGTCTCACTTGTATCTTATCTATCGCTTTTCATTTCTTTCACAACATAATAAATTGCCGTGAAAATTCCACGGTTGGTTAATGTTCTCACTTTTGTAAAATGAAGCAGTCGAAAGCTACGCTACTATAACTCAGCTTAATTCGACCTAATACAGATCCTCAACCTAACCTTTCCTATATATAGCACCTTTTTCTTAATCCTTGCGAACTTTGTCTAACCCCTGAGTAACCTCTAACCTCGAAACATGGGAACGTTTCTCCCTATCCATTCCATTAAGCTGATGTTTTTGAAGTTTCAGCTTTTCTAATATTAATGCATTTAAAAACTGTATAAACTCCGAACCGCGGCATCTATTCTGCCTCAACGAGGGCCACTTGCTCAGTTTCGAATGTCTCTGTGAATTTCTTATGAGTTTCAATTCGCAATTGTACCTTTTTCGAATTGATGTGCCGTAATAGATTCAGCCGTTGTCACCTGCAAAAAAACATATTCCAAGAACGTGAAGCGCTTCCGTATTTCAACTCATACGCAGGACGCATAACGTAGCCGTGTATGCCAGACACTGTATCACCGGTGGACCTCGCAGATGTTTTACCAGCAATGTTTTCGCCATAGTATTCATGATATAGTTTGACATAAAGACAACATAAAAACCAATAGACTATGGCAATCTCATTCTTCGGAAGTTCTCTTCTCATTTTTTTCTTCTATATTTATACGCCTTCGCTAATCTTTATTTCTCATTGTTTGAAGATACTATTATATAGGCTTTCATATTTTTAACATTTTTTTTTTCATCGGTGAATTTGATCATTTCAGTTTAATGTCATGACCCGTGACTACTTTGTAATTATTTGTGCGACAGCTTTCCCACAAAATGAAAATACAACAGACTCGGCCCTTTTTTTATTAATTGATTCATGTTGCCGAAAGCACTTTTTCTATCACCTCACGGGATTCCTTTAAACATTGCGCTTTTACTTAAAAAAAATGCTTTAGAATGAAGGAATTCAGAACAGCTCGCTGAACCTTAGTCTGGATACGAATTTTCCCATATTTGGATCGCTATGCGACCTCAGCAAAGTGAATATTTCAAGATATGAAAATCGGTACGGTATCTAATACTAAGAATGGCCGTCGTGTGTTTATATATTTATATTTTTATTTATTTATAGGTTATGTGTCATGCTCTTAACGAAATAGATAGGCAAAAATTAGCTCTGGCCTTCCTGGTTTCATCAGTAAATTCATCTGCTTAACGACTGTGGTCCTCCTGCCAAGCTTCATAAAAAACTGATCGGCATAAAATATTTCATGTTACAGATAATGGCACTCGAACCGTATGCCTGAGTTCGGTCTTTATTTGACACTGCTGTAGTCCACTCGATGTAGATGCATACAGCTTCTCTAAACAATCTCTTCGATAGTGTTGTGTACTCTCATCTGAGATTTCCTTCATTTAAGCTTCAGCTGATACTCTTATTTTGGCAATTATTGAGGCAACTGGTAAGATATTCTTGAGATTTCAGCAGGCGCGTAATGACCACGATGATTTCTCGGTAGCAAATTATTTTCTCCAGATTTTGGATTCATCTTTCAACACAGCAAGTTATCTCTTGAAAATAAATTTTCAGAGTCCGAGTTATATGCCACCCTCGAGTATCTTTGATACAGAGGTCCGTATTTATTAGAAACAATATTAACTTCGTGTAAAAAAATCGCTTTTTTGCTTATCATCAAAAGAAAGCTTGGTGTTGTTCAGCCGTGCACGCTTATCTGTACGGTTCCCTAATGCAAGTTAACACTTGGGCAGCATCCTACAAAGAAGTTAATAAGAGCCTTACATGTATAAAAGAAAGCTCAATCGTCTACCCTAAATAGTTGGTAACCTGAGATCATAAAGAACATTTCCCGTCAACACGCGGCAGTACCCAGACAGGGAGCTCTCTTCTATACATTATGCTCTGCCTTAATATCTTTTCGATGATGCTGCAGGTAACACAAGAAAGGTCTTCACAAATTTTTCGCTGTCCTTATTGAGAGCGCGGGCACTCTAGTGTAGGTATAATACGTGTAAAAAGAACTTCATGTCTTTGCTTCAAATCTGGCTGAAGATTTCTTTCAGAGCAAGCGGAAAGAAGACAGATATTATTGAGTATCCTCCCAGAGATAAACAGAACTTCTTGCAAGTTAAATTTGAGCCAAGTGAAAAACGTCACGTACAGACGTATGGATGAATGGACGGATGGAACCTCAAGCAGAATTATAGTACTGTATATATGTTCGCTTTACTAGTGGCTCTCAACGTTCTTAATTAATAGGGCAATCCAGATGCGTAATTAGGATACGCTGCACCAGAATAAGAGAAGAAGTCAAGTTCAAATATTAGCTGCTACTTTTCTCGGTTTAGGTAGAAGATTTACTGCTTAACTTGGGACATTTTTCAACCTTTGGAAGCATGGTGCGGTTCCGAGGGCATAATAATTGAAGAGTCTTCTTTCTGTTGAATTTCCAGAGGTTCCTTCAGTATTAGATAGGGGTAATTAGGATGATACGGGTCTGCGATATCACTGAAGGACATTGCTCCTGTTCTGCAGAATTTCAATAGCTTTTAGCTGCATCCACATAAGCGTCATCGGATGGGTACGGAAAAACGTTCCCATGTTTCGTTAGACGGGATTGGTCTAAGGCAATACCTTTCATAGAGTTTTCGAACCAGTCGGCATAAGCTATGTCGCATATTTTTTAGCTGAATATCTCTTCTTAGCAGTTGAGACATTCAGTCTTGGTTGGAGTTTTCGTTCCATTCATGCGTAGTCCATTTTTCTTAGGCTTCCTTTAGCTGTATCTATTAGTAGCAGTTATAACTTCACGCCGAGCTGACGCCTTTTTATATTGAATTTACATTACAGCCGAAATTTCACGCTTGAGGTTCAACTAGCGATTGGTACCCAGTTTACGGTAAGCCCTGAGCATTTCCGGTGAATTCTTGTAACTGAACTATATTTTCTTAGTGCTGCTCAACGTCTGCTGAATGCCAAGCTAATATCTTTCCTCATCTTGCAGGGGAATATTTTGCTCTAGCAAAACTCATAGCAGTACAACTTGCGTTTCATTAATGGAATATCAAGCCTGCAGGGTTGAGACCTATATTACAGCAAAACCTATAGCAGGAACGGGAACAATAAAAAACTTAATCACAAAAATACTGCCGTCATTTTTAACGGTGGGCCCTCTGACTGGCATTATTTACGGGGTAGGTTATAATAGCGTAGCTTAGGGTTGGTACGTTTTACGAAGTGGGAATGTTAACTAATCGTGGAATTCTCAAGGGATACGTTAGCGTAGACAATATAATTATGTTAGGGTAGACAGACAATATTGAGTTAGAAAGAGTTTGTCTGGATTACGCATGGCTGAACTACGGTAACAGGTTAACTCATCGCTTGACCATTTTGAGACGGTTCTGCGCATCTCCCTGTGTGACGTCACGTGGGGAGAACGCTCGTGAATATCCTCAGTGTTGCTAGAGTATCGATATCATTTCCAATTTACTGTTTTGCGATCTTTTCGGTATATTGGGATGTCGTTTGATGTTTGGCTGATCTGAACATGTTGATAACAATTTATTAAAGCTTCATCGTGTTCTTAAAGAGCTACTGGAGTTGCAAAAAGAGCGTTTGGACTTGCAAATGAGCCAACTCACCTTCCGCTGAGGCAGGCCGCATGTGCTTTAACTATTTTTCGCCTCAGCAATATGATTACCGCCTATCTCTAATCGGTACAATGCTAAAACTAGGAAAATGTACATCTGTGTGTTTTTGATGCCGCAAATGATACGAGATTTTTTCGTTTTAGCAGGCATTTGGCTTTGGAAACAAATCCTCAGGGTGTAGCACTAAAGGTTTCTTGATTCTCAACATTCTACTATTTCTCTTTTTATTGGTTCAAAAAGCACTCATAATTATGAGTGATACAATTTTCCTTTCAGGCTTACCCAAGTAACACCAGTCAATACTCATTTTATTCAGGATTTCATGAAAATTACTCAAATTAGAAAAAGCTCAATGTTTGTACGCCAATACGTTTGTAATGAGAATGACCTGGATTAGTTTTTTCATTATCTCAACAAGAAATTTGAGACAAGTTTAATGGGATACTGTTTTATTACTGTTGCCGAGGACACACGCTAGTCAAAAGAACGAGTATCGTAATATTTTCGTCCAAAAGTTATGCTGAACTCTTTTAAACATGGCTTTGAGATAGACAACAAATGGCGTGAAAATGTTCACCGACAGCTCAGTTTAATCCGATAGTGCCGTTAGCTAACCGTCGGACGTATCATTATATCTGGAGAGAATTATAATTCAAAATCGTTTGCAAGTGTGTGCTTATTATATTTAAATGGGCAAATCAAAATATTCGGACGAAAAGATGGCGATACTCGTTCTTTTGAATAGCGTGTGGCATCGACGTGAGAGAGGAGGTGTTCGCTATTCGGAATGTAGAGATATTTAACGCTGGGGCCGGCAAATCACATCCATCCGCTTGACAATTGGATTTTCTTTTTAAGATAAGCCTTTTAATGTTTTAATATAATAAATTCGAAGCTAAACTTCTTAAATTTGTACTTAAAAATTACTTTTAGAGCTTTCAAGTCTCGTCCCACCTGATGTACGTTGAAGTGAGACTTTTCGGTAGCAATGCAGCGACAAAAATCATGGAGAATTGAAGGCGATGTGATTTACTATTGCTTTGCTGGTAATTATTCTTTTATCAATACTCTATTACGCAATATTTTAGTTGAGAGATTATAATATTAACTTACACTCCTACGTTAATAGTGAGCAAAGTGTTCACTACACCGTCCATCAAAGTAATCAAACCAATTTCAACTTTCAATTATTGCGGCATGATTTTGGCGCTGCAGCCTATTTTTTTTTTTTAAACGTGTTCGTTTGCTATTATTTTTGACTTTGGAGTGCACTAGTATATAAAACAGTAATTTGGTGACGATGAACAATTTATGTTAATGTAATGCCGAAGAATTCTTAGCTATGTTGCTGTACTTGATTCCTTCGTCGTTGAGCTCATTTATTTGACATTCTATTACTTTATTTCTCACTAACGGAAATGTGCATGGGGAACTTAAGAGCTGTGGCTGTGTGAAAATGATTACCATTGTTTCTCCTCCATGTAAGCCCTCGCTCACTGTATTTATAAAGTAAGTGACGGGTAGGAAAAAATGAACATGGACTGGAGTCTCTCTCCCCACGTGACGTCACAGCTGAGATGAAGTAGCGGGGCTGGCAACCCGACCTGCGAGTGAGTCAACCTGTTCACGTAGTTCAGCCATGGGATTACGTGACGAGCGCTAACATAGACGGGGTGTGTGACGTTAGAAGATCTGCATTTGGTTAAACTGGGGAATTGCAATAGCGTCCCGTAGTGTCGTTCATTTTGAAAGGTCTATAGTCTTTATTCAACCGTGAAGTTTCCACGGGTTCCTCTAGTAACTTCTTAATCAGCATTGCTAATACATACAGTTAAGCCAATAAATCAGAACATGCAAGCTACCAACGTCACGAACCAGTTAGGAGTCCGTATGTAAACCAAGAAAAGTGCATTGGTTCAAATGCACATTCGTGGCAACCGCTAAACCCCACGGGTAAATAGGTATTTCCACAGCCACCCAATTGGCTGCTGTTTCCCCTTAGACAACGGACTCTATTTATATGGCATTTCGTAATAGCTCGCAGAAGGCCGAGGCTTGGGCTTTGGTTCCTCCTTGGGAATGGGCCTGTTGTCCCATCTTTAACTAACCATCCAATCTAGTTGACTACTAACGGCAAGTGCACAGCATGCTTAGCAGATCAGTAGCCAAGAAGAGTAAAAAAATTGAACTATTATGACAAACAACTGTTCGTCATTCCCTGACGGCGCAGGCCTCTGGTGCAATGATGTTGAAGAAATTGAGTCCGATAGACATGAACGACATAATTTTGATGTGTACACTAAGCTTAGTCTTATAAGACTAAGCATCGCACATATCCACTCAAATGGAGCAGAGGATAGCATTGGCATTTTACAAAAGAAGCGATATTTCATCTGACAGACGTTTATCAATAATTTACTTGAGTTGTCTGGATCATAAAGATGCTGCAAAACCTCAATATCCAGATGTTCTTGTTCCGCGAAATAATGACTGGGACCGATCCTTTTTAAAAATGATAGAAGACTTTGTCTCTGGTAAATGAAGATTCTGAGCCATCGAAGATGGAGTTAACTGGAGAATTTTGACCCACAAATGAAATACAACGGAATTTTACAGCACTTTCTTCACTGCCTGGCTGTTCACATTACGATTAGTGGTGAACCACTGCAGGCGGAACCGGTGATTGAAGTTGCAGCAATAAAAGCTTGATTTTTAGTACCATCGAGGTCACAAAAGTCTCGAGAGCGCTCTTTATATTCGACACGTTTTTTGTGTATTTCTTCCTCAGTTGTCTACCCTGATTTCTTCAACATGATGCAGAGTTTGAGTAACTACAATGTATTTGGTTACAGCCAGAGGAAATTACTTTGCGTTACTGCTACATGTTTGTTTAGTCGCAGTTACAAGTTTTACTGGTTACAAATGCAATCAATTAATTGAAGGCGTATTATCGCCTATCAACCACACGCAGCAGAGTTATACTTCCACTGATGCTTGATTTGCTGCTTATAAATTTTAATTTATGCCTGTCACCTAAGGGGAAGGAAGATTTTACTGCTCATCTGAACTGCAACCGAGAGCGCTCATTACATATTATAACGTGAGTTGGCAGCCGCACTGCATCCTACATAAGCACATTACGACTAGTAATTAGATTATAATGATCATGGTCGAGTTTCATTGCAAATTACTCTCCGTCATATTGCCAGCACAGATACACTAGTTTGGGTATATTGCTATCGAAAAGCGACCGCAGCGATCAAAATACGGAGCTACTGTAGATGACAACTCGTTCTCAAAAATATCAGTTTATTTCATTGCTGAAAATGGCTTTGGTACTGGGATGACTACTGCAGAATCAATGTAGAGTAGAAAAGGATTTTGTAAAGATAGAAGATGAAAGTTAAAACAGATGGAAGGCAGAATGGGCCCTGGCAAGCAGGCAGCGACATTTTGTATCGAATTTTGTCTTGAACAAATGGAGTTCCGGCTATCATATACGATCCTCAGTCCCACTTGGTTGGTTTCGTTCCTCAGCTTTAAGTAGTAATTGCTAGAAATTTCTAACAGGTCATGACTTTTACAACCCTTGAGGAACGTTGTAGAGAGCGAACTTTCGGTACTACCCTGCCTGCGAAATCGTGCCGCAGTGAGCGATTTTCCTTCACTAATGCACGCGGCAGTAGCACCGGCATTGCGCAGCGGATCACATCGGAAAGAGGGGGAGGTGTTATGAGCGGGAGGCGTCGGACGTCCAAAAAGTTCAGGCAGCAATGTAACAAAAATATATTAGTAGAAGTTCTCATCTATTGAGCCTCACACTCCTCCAAGCTTTACCCTCTTCTGAAGTCGTGCCATCCTCCCCGCACAGCAAGCAGGGTAGTCACGAGCTGGTAACTTTCCCAGCTCTAAAATTAGCCAATCAGCAAGGTCCTGTTTGTTTCCTTTAGAAATTAATTTTTTTCAGACAAACTCGTTAAATTGCGGCGGGAAGCAAGCCACTACCCTTCAGCCATTTACCTTACAGTGCTGACTTCAGACTGTGTGACTTTAGGTTATTCACTCAGTTGACAGAAACCTTGCTGGAATCTGTAAGGGTGAGTCTAGAGCTGAAAAGTATACCTGCTTGGAGTTCTCTGAGCGCATTGTCAAGTGAATAACAGGACTCCAGAAGTACATGAACTTTGGAGTGTAGTTACTTGAAGGTATGTAAGGCTCGATGAGTGTGTACCATTATTAATGTTGTTTTTGATATCCAATGGCACTAATTTTTTTTAAGCGTTCTATGTAACGCTGATGGCTGCAGAGGTTCTCCACATTTGCATCTATTAATAGTGTCCGTGATTATGTTTTATGCTCCGTTGAGTTGTATTTTTCTTAAATATCCGTCAATATTACTAGTACTGCTAGCGGGATCCGAGGAGAAAATCCACAGGTAAATTCATGCTTTTATTTTCTAAAAAGTAGGAAAGCTAAGCTGTGCATGCTTCTACACCTTGTCGTGGTTTGACCAGACGCAACTCTTCTAACCTATCTCGTCTAAGCTGAAGCCCGTCGCCTAATCCTGGCGAACTTCTTCATAAAGCAGTCCGCCTCCGTAACACAAGTCGACTAAGATACACGATATTTATCCTGAAATACATCATGTGCATCAGAAAATGCATTCAAATAAACTGCAAAGACTTGGTCTGGAATTCTCCAAAATGAAAATGCCATAAGATGTCAGCCTCAACTTCTCTTCTAGAATTTCATCAAATGCAGAGAAACAACATCTGTCAATTGGGACTGAAATGTGACCTCCCGCCTCATCGTATTAACTGTCACAAGAACTTCTTTGCATTCGAAAAAGTTGTATCGAAACATCAAAGACTGCGAAATTTTCAACGGCGACATCAACGGAAACGCCAGTATAAGAAGTTCAGTGAAAAACAATGCTTCCAAACACTACTATAATTTCAACCCGGCAAGAAACTACATCAGCAAGGAATTTTTTGTGATGCTTCATGAGCTCAGTAAATACAAAAGTACCTATAGTAATTTTCAGATCAGGCAAAGGTAACGGAGTCGTTCTTCTTGATACGACCGATTACATCAAGAAAGTTTAATATATCATAAGAGATTCGTCGAAGCGTCAAATAACAAATGAGGGCTGGTGTAAATACTTGATAAAGCAAGAAGATAAGGTCAATCAATTCTAAAGAAACTGAAAGCTTCAAGCGTTATCAGTGAAGAAACCCAGAACACTCTACGTATCTGGCTCACGACCTGGAATATTATATGGACTACCTTAAGTTCATAAGGATGAACTACCAATGCTCCCCATTCTCAACGCTGTAGGAACTGCACGCTACAACATCGCTATTCGCCAAGTACTAAATTCCGATCATCTCACCGTTAACAAACAACGAATTTACTGTGAAAGACTCGTTTTCCTTTGCTGGTGAAATAAGGAAGTTTAATATTAAAGAAAGGAACGTCATGGCCAGCTTCGATGTAAAGTCCCTGTTCACGAACATCCCTTTAAATGAAACCCTAAACATAGCTTCAAATGAACTTAACCATAACATCGATAGCTCTCCACAACTCACTAAAGATATTTTTAGTATTTCTTGAAGTTTGCCGTCAAAAATATTGCATTCATATTTAGTGGAAAATTGTACAATCAAAGTGCTGGAGTAGCAATGGTGAATCCGTTAGGGCCAACGCTTGCGAACGTCTTTTTATCGTATCACGAGGTTAAATGCCTCAATGATTTGCCCTCCGGAATTTAAACCCACCATTTACCGTCGATATGGCGACGACACTTTCCTTTTTTTCGAACATGAATCCCATATTAACAAATTTTTGAATTACTTTATCACAAAAGACAGATGTTTTAAATTTACCCGCGAAAAAGAAGTATACAGAAAATTGAGCTTATTTAGATATTGAAATTCATAATGAAAATAACAAGTTTCAAACCTCGGTAAACAGAAAAACGACATTCACAGGCATAGGTCTGAAATTTGATTCCTTTGTCCCAAAAACTTCCAAACGAAACATATAATATCTGCCTATTTTCTTGCTCATTTAAAATTTGTTCTCTTTCAAAATTGTTTGACAAAGATTTAAACTTCCTTAAATATTACTTCATGCACAAGGTATTTTGTACAACTCTAGAACGTATTTTCAACCCTTTAGTGTCTTTTGTACACATATGTGTACGCGGAAAAAAATGCTTGTAAAACTCCAATTAATGCGAACAGAAGATTCTACTATGTAACTTTTCATTCATTAAAAAGTGGTTTTCATATTACTTTCGGAGGTAAACTTTATCAATCTTGTATATACGTTACAGTGCCAGTGTAGGTTTTGAGTCTCCAAAATGGACGCGAGATGAGAATCTTCCCAACAGATGGCTAATAAAACAGTTTCACATCTGTGTAGAAGTCTCGAATGTCATTACATTATAGCTATATATGCCTAGTGTATGTGTGTACCTTACGTAGTATCAAAATGCGTACTACTACGTATACTTTGTAACCCTTTCGATGAATGTACACTTTTGTGTACATCAGGCAGGCATGGTGAAGGATACCGGCAACAATGTCCACATATGTGTTCAATAGGTATTGAGTTCTAGTTCGAGCGGAACATTGTCACAGAAGAGAGAACAAGTGACATATAGCACGTCGATAGAAGAGGGGGACCCAAGCACGAAGGTGTTCCCACATAGGATCAACGCGCATGGGAAATCGGAAACGAAGAGGAAGGACAGAATAAAGGATGGGCAAGTAGGGGTAGTTATATAAAAAGAGGAAGCAAAGTCGGCACGAAAGACAGACGTCTCAAAGTCCTAGCTAAAGCTAAGTTAACTTACGCAAGCCCCCTGGCGTTACCGCACCCCATAACATAGGACGGGCGAAGCTAACTAACCTAAACCTATGGCCCTACCTATGCCTCTGAGGGCATTGAAATTGAGCAGCAGGATGTGTGTGTTCACGCTTCTACCGTAAGAAAACAAGAATATGTGACTCTATCTCGCCCTGCAATAGTTAGAAAATGCAATAGGTTTGTGGTAGGAGTTCATCAGGCAGATATGATGCTCTCACTCTACATGACAAAATTTCGCACCAGAAAATGGTATCGGTATCACTGAATATTCTTCCACTTGGTCAACAAGAGTTTGTAAACAGTTGGATTCTCTATAAATCAGGTGGAGTCACTCCTCTAATAGGCTTCACTGTTGACATAGCTCACTATCAGACTCAGAAGCAAGTTGCACAGTCTGAGAGCCATGGACGATTCTGAAGCTTTGTAAATTTATGGCAGAACCTTCTGGTTTGTACAAACTTGTTCAGAGGCACAATGGTGCTAAAATCCAGGATTCGGTAAGCAAACACAATTCAAGAGCAGTAAACGCGAATATCTGTGCGTACTAGAAAGCGAGTGATGTCTACACTTCAAATATGTCAGTATCAAAACATAGCTAAAATCATGCCATAATCTCTCATGAGCCGCATCGGCCTGGTGTACACGTATGTGTACACAACATTTTCACTATAAATGCCTGATGTACACATATGTGTACATATTTTTTCTGTATGTTTAATCGAAACAATAAATTTTTCAATGCATTTATTGAAATATTCATACCTTCTTCAATTGGAAGTTAACCACAGATGTTAAAATAGTGGCTAAAATTTTTTCAGGCACTAAAGTGATAATGCAGCTCCCAAAGTATTTACCGTTGACAGTAAGTTAATGTATTTTTGTGTACCATTTCTAGAAACCGATTATCAATCTTTGACGAAAAGTATAACTAGGCTTGTACACAAATTTTACCAGCAGGTCAATGCTAGAGTAGCGTTAACAAATTCAATTTGGTCATTTTTCAAATTTAAAGGTACTCATTCACGTTCACTTGCTTCCTCGGTAATCTATTAATTTCAGTGCAGTCAGTGCACTGCCTTTTATATTGGTGAAACCAGGAAGCAACTAAAAGTAAGGATCTGTCAACATAAAAGTATTTCTTTTCACTCTGGTCAAAGGTTGTCAAATATTAATAGCAAGATCTATTATCATTTGAACTTTCATGACATAACATAACTGATGATTATTTCAAAATTCTCGATCACTCCTCTAACACTGACTTAATAATACTGGAATCCATTTATATCCCCAAAAATTTACCATGTCTCACTGAACAGTTATGATTAGAGATTTATTTCTTTTAAAAGTTTCACTATAGCTTTTATTGCTAATTTTGTTAACTCTGATATCTTATCTACCATATGGTACTTTATAGCTCCACACCATTTAGAAAATTTAGAAACTCTTGAAAACGATTTTCAGTGAAATTAAAAGCTCGACTTATTTTGATTCAACTGGATATTAAAGGAAAATAAAATGTTTTTCATCGTCAGTTTGGTCATTCTAGCCATACTCAAATTTCGCTTTCTAAAAGGGAAAAGTCTTTCTGCCATCATACAAGAACGTTATGGACGACAGGTGTTGATCGAATTTCGAAATTGGAAACTTTGGTTGGAAGATCAAGAAAATTAAAACTGATATAGTGTTTCTCAAGACTTGCACCGTAAATAAACTCATCCCTAAATTCGTGAAATTCAGTCTGTACTATCGACAGCTGCGCAGCCCCCGCCTGAATTCGGATTTTCAGCAGAAACTTCTCTATAATGAATTGAGAACCAAGCAAACCTTAGAATGCACACTCGTCGAAAAATAAAAAAAAATAGCACGTGAAAATCTTCGATCTCCCTCACCAACTTGGCCGATTTCTATGACTTATCAAACTGGATTTCGAAATCAAACAACGAGAAATTTCAAGATGTTCAGAAAACGCATTCAAATAAGTTGCAAAGATTTGGTCGGGAATTCTCCAACATCATGCACTCTAACGCACTTTGTTTAACCTGACCCACCGCAAAAATGACGATGTACTATCTGATAGGCTAACGCAGAGGAGCACAAGTTCATAGTTATGAAGCAGGGAAAGCTCCACGGAATTAGTTTCCAACAATTGTGCTTCAATAGAAAACGTGTTGCAAGTACAGGAATTTTAAGCATATTCCTTCCATAATTATTTTGATCTGAAAAATACTATAGTTGAAGTTAAACTTCAATGTTCTGTCATACCAACAGTTCAAGTATTATTGCTCGTACTCATATCTCTGCAGTGTTCTAAAAATTTATTTCGTATCTCTAATAGGAAGTCGTTCTACCTCGATTGCGTATATTTGTACTCCAATGCCAACGGCGCATCTCGTAAATGATCCGCCCGCGAAGGATTCGTAATTGTATATTGCTGATGTCCTAGTGATACACTAACCAACTACAAAAAAAAAAAAATACAACAAAATATAGCACTTCAACTTTCCATCATCCATAGCTACCTTTCGTAAGCGCTGATGCCCATAGTGTGCAGATACATGATTAAGCCTTTTTATAAATTAACACAATTCAATTTTTTTCTACGTGTAGCTGAGATTTTGAAAACTCTATTGCGGGACCAGTAGATTATCCTCTGTAGCCAACTATTTCTCAGCTCACGTGATGCAATCGTTACAGAACAGAATTCAGCAGACACCTGTTTCTTCAACAAACGATTCTTGTTGTTGTAACGCCTTTGCTTCTTATTGCCGTAGACACCCAACTTTTACCTTCAAACAATGCTTTAGAAAGTGGTTTTTCAAAGCAGGTCACTCGGTGCTCCCATACCGTATCCGGACTACTGAAGTGACTATTGCACGGCTGCAAGCATGAAACTCGCTTGTTATGGGTTGAACTACTGTACCTTGGAATAAAGATACTATTGGAGCGCGCCCTCATACCAATGGCTGGCGGGGGCTGCCTGCCTTGTCGGCTGGAAGTCCCCTACCCCTACCACCACTTTCTGCGCCGTACGTACAGTATAACCTCTTCCACAGTTTACTTACTATAGTAGATATGTCTGATGTGAGTGTATGCGTTATTCCCTGGAAATCTTAAGTACTGCGACGTCAAAATTACGTCACGCCACTGTGGAAACATCAAAGATTCCTCGTTGCAACAGTATCGTGATGCAATATTATTAAGACGTCCCAATTCAGAAAATTCAAGGGCGTAGCGCTTACACTCAAATCTCACACAATTATCTTCTGTAAATGAACTGTGCCTCTTCTCCTCTTAAAACGTTAACTTCAGCAGTCAACCAAACTGAGTGACTGACTTACATCTAGTTTTACAGAGCAGTTGAATAACCTGCACCATAATAAAATCCTTGGTGTATTTATTTACTAATGGACCCGTGCGTGATAAAAATGCACGCAATAATCGATATATTTGCTCTCTTCTCTGACTTGCCGTTTCCACATTTTCTCGTTCACGCTTATTAGCAGCTCTTATTCCTTTTTGTAATCTTTTTGCTTCAAGACTTTCTTGCCATCGTGTCGCATTGGCGCATCATCTCTCTCCATTGGTAACTCGTCTTCCGTCTTCGTTCTTGAGACCGTAGTAGTCTCGCTCTTCTTATGCGTTCCCTTTCCTCTTTCTTAGTCAAAGTAGTCTTTCTTCCAAAGTAAAATCTTCAGTAAAACACAGCAACAAACTTGAATGCAATATATCCAGTGAGCTTATATGCAATGTGAGTGCACTGTATCCACGATACTGTCTTCCATACTCAACTATCTGCTTCATTGAAGTGCTGAAATTTTGGCCTCTGATGTTAAGCGAACCATCATACATAGAGGCCCAGCGCCCCATGTCAAGAGGCTTCACAGCGAGGCCAAACGGGGCCTCACCTTTCTACTCCTGCCCTGCTTGCCTTCGCCTGCACGTCGAGCAGAAAGTCTCCAGTACTGGAACACTGATGCTACATGGTCGCCTGTTTCTTATATTCAGCTTATCTTTCGTGTATTGCTTGTAATCTTAGCCTTTCTCAAAAGCTTGAATGACTAACCCGCTAGAATTAATGCAAAGTTTAGTTAGTCATGGATAATGCTAGAGAAAAGTCACGAATTTCCTTGACCAAATGTTAATTCGGAATACATCGTATATTGTGTCCGGCCAAGGACTATTAGTCGGCACAAAAAGAATATAACCATGTTAAATTTCGCCACTCCTGGATACCGCACAGTTGCCGGAGTTCACTAGGTCAGATAACAGGCCTTGGAAGCCATTTAGAAGCCCTGCCTTTCGCGGAGCTCTTGCTTTTCGTCGTCAGCTATCCTGCACTACGGAGCCCGGCTGAGGGGTCATTGTATTGTAACACGAAAATTATCCAGAACGTGTGCCACTCATTGTATTCATGTGTTTTTCAATATTGTTACCCCACAAAATCTACAAACCCTTCACATAACATACTGTCATTGTGTCGCCATCAAAGAACTCACTTATAATAGCTTGTCGGTGTCCATACGACTTTACATAGTAAAAACGTACTAAACAACACTGTGTCTTCTGAACCTCCGGAAACCTAAAGCTACTAACACGAAAGGATGAGATGGCTAATGGTAGTTTTGTAATTAACAACGAGAAATAAACATAACATTCTGGTAAACAAGCGAGTGGTAGTGACAAGCAGGAAAAGGCCCACAGCTGCAGCCACACAGGCACCATCGCATCGAATCAAACCATGAGTATGAACTGAATTACTCACCTCCTTGTGTTCTTGTAAGGCTGAACTTTTTGGACTTTATGTGTACTTGCTTGAAACTCTTGGTTCTTGTGACTATATACTGTTATACTATCAGTGTAATTGTGAAGTGTGTATAAGTGTAGTGAATTTCCACCTCGAACAATGCCGAACTTAAAACAGATCACCGTACGGACGGATATCCCGAAATTTACCCACGACCAAAATAATGAACCCCAGTTCACCCCGGAGATAGATACCAGAACCTTCCTAAGGACTTTAGAGAATTACTTAGTAGCTCATAACATCACCACTGACGAGCGAAAACTGCAACTTCTTTTTGCCAACATTGACAAAAAGAGAGGCGACGCCATCAAGTTGATAAGCTGCTACGTTGGACTTAACATTCCATTCCAAGATGTGAAGGACGATTTTTTAAAGATTTACCCTTCGTTTGAGTCACTGAGTTTAAACACGCATCAGCCTTATTGCTGGAAACCAAACTCATTGAGCGTAATATATTCTGCGCTTCGACTGCGTTGGAAGTTTCCTCAAAGGCTGCCGCAGAGGCTTATCTATCTCACGAACCGTTAACTTAAGGGGCATTTAATGACAAGACAGAGGTCGTGCTTAACCCTACTGCCACGCCGCCAACTGCACCAACCACAGCAACAACACCAGTACCATCAACGGCTACTCCGACGACGCATGGCACCCCGGGAACAGCGACCCCGACTATCAGTTTATTAAGGATTTTGCAGAATTTTGCAATGCACCTGTTTGTGTCCACGCAAGTTAACAATAAAGTCTATGATAAATCTTTGTCAACATTTGAACCGCTTAAGTCAAGCACGTCATTCATGGCGGAGACGATGAAGCAGGTGGAAAAACGTAACGTTCTTTCAGCCCCACAGACTCAGAAATTAAAAGATGAGTCAATCTGGAAGGCTACGGCTCGAGCATCGGAAAAACCACCACAGGAAGGACGACCAGAACTTTCTACTTGCTACAATTGCAGAAAAACTGGTCATCGACAAAAGCATTGCAAATCATGGGCATATTGCAAGCAGTACGGACACAGCGTCGCAGAATGCCGAACCAGGATATCACAAGCCAAAGGAAAGTACTGCAAGGATTCACACGATACCAAAGATTGTCGTAGAAAGTCACAAACTAGCAGCACTGTACACGTCATCCATCATCCAGGATCGACAGACAGTGAA
Organism: Parhyale hawaiensis; assembly: GCA_001587735.2. Taxonomy (NCBI): domain Eukaryota; kingdom Metazoa; phylum Arthropoda; class Malacostraca; order Amphipoda; family Hyalidae; genus Parhyale; species Parhyale hawaiensis. The sequence continues at coordinate 21,721,415 of LQNS02015106.1, read as the reverse complement.
GACAATGGTGAGGACAACAACGGCAAGTTGAGTGCATACGGTTCGAATTGTCACGAAATAGACGAAGAGGAAGAAAACGACTCCGAGGAACAACTCTACTGAATTAGAGTTCCAGCAATGGAAGAGCGACGGTGGGTACCCGCACCATATCTAGTGGCTGATTTCTACGGGCACCAAATGCGGACCTATTTAGACCCAGGGGCCTTTACCACCTTATTGTCTCAGGAATTGTTTCAGAAAAGCCCACTAACAAGAGATGCACTCTCTCCATTTCCTCTATAAGTGTTCGACGCGAACGGCCAACCAGTTCCCATAGTCGGCAGTGTGGTGATTTAGTTAAGACCAACATTGGTCAATTTTTGACACTGCATTGGAGTTCAATACAGAGCATGACTTGGATCATGACGTACTTATAGGCATGAACATCCTAAAGCACGCAGTAATAATTAATATGGTTACGAAAACGATGTGTTTTTGCAGTGAAAAACTGCATGCTTAACCCCGAATTAATCCATTCACCTTCTTTACAGAAAATTATCGTCGAAAGTTTAAAACAGGTCCCGCAACTATAGTTTCCACTAGTAGTTGACCGATATCAACTAATAAACATTGTCAAAATCTTACGAATACACCGAGTGGGATAAATGCAATATGTAATGTTTGTTCACCTAACACCCACCTAACAGTATACGGTTCGGGAAATAATACCTCACCCGATTGAGATTAGCAAATCTTCTCAGGCTGTCTTGGTAGCCCCGGAAGTCCATGAGTTACTACTAATAAATAACAAGAAAACATACATTTCTCCTACAAGAGGTGACGTGCACTCAATTACCGATGAGTTACACCTACTGCTCACACTGAAACCTATTTATAGACAGTCTAAGGACACCTGGGAGTGGGCTATTTATACAGAACGAAAGGAAGTCATCCTGGAGTTATGTAACATCAAAAAGTTCGGGCGCATAAACGACACTCTTGTAGTAGAGACGAATAAGAACCGCTTAGCATATTTCACCCAGCCAACTCAGGTTCACTTAGAATGTCCAGGGAGGAATGTGCGAGAAACATTGCGTGGGTTCCAACAGTTCCCACTGTCTTGTGATATAAAAACGACGAATTCCTTTTGGCTTTCAAAGCAAACAGTTACAGTGGAAATCGAAAATCAAAACGGCTCGGAAACTTCCGAATCCCATTCCACCTACTTACCTGTCATCAATGTCAACGAAACTAATAACATTCACGGAAGTTTGCGTACCTTAATCGATCAATTACCTAAGGAAGAAGACCAGTTCACTATCGATTTTGATTATTATGGGTTAACCCTTAATGAAATCCGGTCCTATACAGTCTATTCACAGACTGTTATAACTATCGTGGTAATTATTCACTCCGTTATACTCGGTTTCTTGCAACTCAAATGAGACTATGGGAAAAGGCAACAAACGGATCAGCATACTTGACCCACTAGGTTTGCAAATATTAGAGACAGTGTGAGAAAGGGAAAAGATCGTGTCAGTGAGGCAAGAGCAAAACTCCGTAATAGTTTTGATTCGAAAAAAATCCAGCTTCACCAACAAAAGAGTTCATCGTTTGAAGCAAGTAATACCTGAAAATCACTACCAGCTGGACGCTCTTGAGGCTCTCACAAAATAATACTGAAGTAGGTTTCCCTCACGCTATAGATAACTCCCCGAAAATTTACCCTGCTTTGCCACGGTATAAATAAGGTAAGAGCCACTGTGGTATACTGTATGTCCTAGCAACTGTCCTCAGCTTGAAATCCTTCTTGGTTTGAAGGGAAATAAAACTCATGCGTATCGTAAAATGCTATAAATAAGTTAAATAAATTCGAGTACAATTGACAGAACGTGCCTGGTGATAGAAAGTATACCACAAGGATTAATTAAGTTGATAATCAATATGTTTACTAATAGCTGTTTTTGCCTTCTCACTCCGTCATATACGCGTGAAACCTGGACAGCCCCAGTAGTCTGGCGACCTGGAGCGTCAATGTCACGGCCTGACGTCTTTTCATCCCTCCGCTACTCGCGACTTCTCGAAGGAGGGGGTAATGTTAAGCGAACCATCATACATAGAGGCCCAGCGCCCCATGTCAAGGGGCTTCACACCGAGGACAAACGGGGCCTCACCTTTCAACTCCTGCCCTGCTTGCCTTCGCCTGCACGTCGAGCAGACAGTCTTCAGTACTGTAACACTAATGCTACATGGTCACCTGTCACATATATTCACCTATTCTTTCTTGTATTGCTAGTAATTTCAGCCTTTCTCAAAAGCTTGAATGTCTAACCCGCTAGAATTAATGCGAAGTTTAGTTAGTCAAGGATAATGCTAGAGAAAAGTCACGAATTTCCTCAAACAAATGTTAATTCAGAATATATCGTATATTGTGTCCGGCCAAGGACTATTCCTTGTATAAGTCGACACAAAAAGAATATAACCATGGTAAGTTTTGCCACTCCTGGATACCGCACAGTTGCCGGAGTTCACTAGGTCAGATAACAGGCCTTGGAAGTTATGTAAAAGCTCAGCCTTTCGCGGAGCTCTTGTTTTTCGTCGTGAGCTATCCTGCACTACGGAGCCCGGCTGAGGGGTCATTGTATTGTAACACGAAAATTATCCAGAACGTGTGCCACTCATTGTATTCTTGTGTTTTTTGATATTGTTACGTCACAAAATCTACCAACCCTTGACATAACATACTGTCATTGTGTCGCCATCAAAGAACTCTTTTGAACCTCCGGAAACCTTAAGCTACTAACATATGAAGCGAAATCTGCTCTCTGAGAGCAGGACAGTAAGCCATAAGAAATAATTATGTACTTCCTGTGAACCATTTGTCTACCTACTGCCGACGCGTCGTGAGTGCTCCGTTGATCATCTGCCGAATCTATCCGTCGTGACCTGAAAGAAAAAGTTATCGAAGCTGCTTTTACATTGTTTTGATATCAAGAGGTGTTTTAAGCAGGAAGTGCATTCAGATAAAGGGTCTCCCCCATCTTCTGCAATCTGGTAATCGATCTCTATGAAAACGTAATTTAATCACGCAATCTGCAACCTGGCCTTTTTTTCGCCTTTTTCCTTTAACGCGGACACGAAGTAAATAAATACACGAAGCGTTTCTTATTATTATTATAATTAAAACTTCACACCCGGACTGCCACGGACAGATGCTACAACCCAAATGAAGCAGTTTGAAACACTGGCAAGCCCGAAACGCTGCTAATGAAAGTCCAGCAAGAAGCCATTGACTGCTGAATTAAATGCCTGCAAGCCAGTACGAGCGAAAACTGATGCCGGCAGTGAATTCCAAACCCCAACAGACCAGGGCACAAAGCACCGACTGAACTGACGAGTTCTGTATCTAACACTCTCTCAAGTGAAATTGTGCGCGTCAACCGCAGCACGTGTAGTCCTCCTTGAGATCTTGAGGGCCGGGACAGATAAATAAAACCAATATCTTTCAATGAGGGTGACTGTCTAGCGTCCAAAAATCTAAACGCTCCTTACCATTCCTCATACGGTAGAACCCACCACTTTTTGCTGGAAAAATTTATCATACATATAAAAATGGCAGTCGCACCCGAAAATAGCGCCAAAAGTTTTTACTACACTTTAATTTTTTGCAAAAAATATATCGTTCAAGCTGAATAAAAGTTCTACCACTCTGAAACGCCCCAAATTATTTTGCCTCAGTCAAAATTGCCACCAAAATAAATAACTACTATTTTTTGGTAATAAATTTGCCTTGGCAAATTTAGACATCGAAAAATCTTTCGTCAACCAAAATGTACCCAAAACTTTCATCAAAACTTACCGAGCAAAAAATTTCAACCTCAAACTAACATGTCCTCTAAATATGCTCCGCCAAACCAATTAGTCGTTAATCGCCACCAAGCAAGTACTTTTACGTCAAATTATTTTAGCAACAAACGTTTCCCATAAAAAAATTGTAGCCCAATTGGAATATCCTCAAGTATTTTATGCCCCAAACATTCTCTCTGTAAATGTGCAGTCCTCACATTTTTTCTTCCGCAGTTCTCTTTTCTGTCTAACCAAAATAACGTCCAATTATCTTTGAGTAAAAAATGGGGGTGTACCCCCGCGGCCAGCAGCAGCAGCGTTGCCATATCGTGAGTGATCGTCTCTGCAAGTTTCATAAAACGTAAATCATTTAATCCTAATGATTTTCACCCCCAACGCTCCTGGCTTTAGCATTAAATCTATATTTATCCAAAATGATACCGACACGGCCGCCAGTATCAGTTGCGTGGACCTCAGAAGAATATTTATCACTAAATAAAAATAAAATATATAAAATAGCCTAATAATCATTTATTTTTCTCATAAGGTACTGTGGCCAACAAGATTAGGACACAGTGCCTGAGGTTTTCATGATTAAAACTAACTCAAGAATAATACTAAACACTAGCATCAGAGAGTTATACATAATTATGGTCTGCTGAGAGTCACTGGCACAATGCCTACACATTGTGAATGAGATG
>LQNS02015106.1:21689012-21699085 GCA_001587735.2 Parhyale hawaiensis | reverse complement strand
GAGTGGCATTTCCTCCAACTCAGGGGCTACCCGGAGCCCCAAACCCACAGCCGGCTCATACAAACAAAGAGGCGTCCGGTGGCCGGACAATGGGGGCGGCCTGATAACGCGCAGGCCACGCGTAAAGAAAAGTTAAGAAAAAGTTAATAGCACTAACATTGTTTTGACTCTGTATTGTAGTCACTATCAGATGGATATATGTCATAAAATTAGAGTATTAGAACCAGCTCAACAATCTGAATTCATCAGCAAACTTGATAGTGATGACTGAATTGCAATTTTTTATCGGTCATTTCTTTTTCTATTGTTAAGTGAAGTTTGTGAAAATAGCTAGATGTAAAAGCTATTCAAAGAGCCTTAGAATGCTGTAAAGAAATCGGTAAAATACTCGGGAGCCCAGAAGTATAATGAATGTTTCACGAGGGCGCTCGTCCGAAATAAAGAGACAAGGCGATCCATAGATGTTTCAATGATAAAAATATCAGTGTGCTAAAACAGCTTAAAGTACTAGACTTGCGCCTAGTAGAAGACTTGTCGACACGACTTAAAATTAGGAACCGCGAATAACGACCGTCTATAACGTAACTGAATAGTTACTGAAATTCTTGTAGTCGGAGAAGGCTAGGTCAAAATATATGGTTTAAATAACCAAGATGTCTTAAAATTGCATAGAAGCGGGTCAAAGTAGTAGTTGAGCTTCATCAATCATATACTGAATATACAGTATTTTAAGCGTCCCAATGTTTCTTCTCTATGAGTTTCGATTACTGTACGTAAATTTTACTTTCTCAAGATATTCCATTTTTTTAAGCTCATAAACGTTAGTTGATGCTGATAATGTATTATATACAAAATGGAAAGAATAAAGTAGCTGAAATTATCGAGAGTACTAAGCTTCTATTCAAAGACAAAAGTTCAATTTCTCGTTGCAGCCATAACTAGAGCACTATGAGAGCGTATACCTCCGCCAAGCAAGGCCATTGTTTTCGAAAAACTCAAATTGGTACTGAATTTAGGACTTCTCTGTCATCACAAAAACTTGGTCATTTCTGTCCCTTGACAGTAATAGCAGCTCCTGTAATGTTCTTGAAGATCCCTCGGCAACTTTTTGAGTTGTGTTCTGACAAACATTAGTCTAACACACAAACGGAGGGACCATTCGTCACCAAAATAAGTCATTTTTGTGTTTTTAACATGCTTAACAATTCCTACAAACTTCATGAAGATCCGTTCATAACTTTTTGATTTACGCTATAATTACTGACAAACATAAAAATTAAAACAAAGAGTAACATACGGTCAAACAAATCAACTCAAAAATTTGGTTATTAGCTTTTAATAATAACCCAAACAATTTCAACGAATGTCATAAAGATCGCTTCATAACATTTTGAGTCATGCTACTGATAAAAAAAGAGGCAGACAAATAAACAAACTGTAGAACGGATCTTCACGAAAAGTTAATCATCGGCTCCTCCTAACATACCAGCAATAGATGTAAATTTCGTAAAGATCCGTCCATAACTTTCTGAGTTATCATGGGGACATAAAACATACAAACAAACTCGAAAAAAGCAAAACTCCTTGGCGTAGGTAATTATGACTGTTATGCGAACGGTGAAGCGAGTGTTAACATAGGCAAAAGAGTGCAAAAAAATATACAGGAGTGTTTCTCATTCACTCGTGTTGTTTCCATTGCTGGTGACATAGTGTTGCCAGTGAACAGTGTAGAGAGTTTATTGATTCTAGGACTGTCAAGTTTTGGAGAATGAAAAACACGGTCTTATTCAAAGGATACTCTGCAAAAAACATTCAGATGAGTGCTCAATGAAAAATATCAATAGAAGTTCATATCCGTACAAATTGGAACTGCACTGCTTTAAGAAAAAACGAATCCATTCATAAAATGACTGATGAAAGGAGAAAGTGGTAGGATGAAAAGAAACCCGCGAGGCGGACACGGAATGAAACAAGTCCTGGAAGTGTCACTCCCGCTATAGAGTAGTAGCCTAACAAGCTCCCTAGGCGGCGCTATAAAACCCCCATATCAGATGAGAGAAGAACGTATCGTATTCCAGGGGCATAGCCAGGGCAGGGGCTGTGCACTTATATGCAATATTTTTTGTCCTAAATTAGCTCAAAATAAAGTTATCACTTTCATAATATTATCTTCTTAATTGTATTACAAACTGAATTTGCTGAGGTAAATGTTGCACATTAAATGGAAATCATTCATTTGCCGCCGTCTCCCCTCGCCATTACCCCAGTGCGTCCTGGAGGTATTGATTGTAAATATTACTGCGCTGAGGTCGTGAAGGTGGGATCTTAGAAATGAGACTACATCGATACACAATGAAACATTAATGTTAGACTTCACTTTATGTAAATTATCGAACTCCTTGCAGCAGCACAAATTCCAAAGTGACTACTTTAATAGTATTTATTTGGCCACTAGCATTATATTTTTACGTTCATATCCGATACGGATATGCTACAACGCACTACCCAGTAAAATCCAGAATATGCTATAGGTTTACTTGAATACACCGAGTAATAGTAACTCTACAAGCTAGATTAATCAATTGCTACTGAATAGCTAACATCTAGGTACAATACGTAGGCCTATAAGATGGTAAGACACCTCTTCTAGCTGAACCGAATCGATCCTAGCCAGTTCTTAACTAGTATAAGCTAACACATAAATACTGTACCAGGACCGATTGTATGGCGATCCTGCTAACCCGGATGGATATCGATAGGCGAATATTGGGTCTAGTTGCAGATACAGTGGAACTCCTGAAATTGGGACCGTAGATTGGTCTCAAGAAAAAGGAAGAATCTCCCTTTGAGGATAAGAATTCACACCACCATTTCTGTGGCACGTTTCCTCCGGCTAACATCTCATAAACGCACGTTTCGTATACTGTAAAATACCTATCACTCTCAAAGTGATTACATTTCCAATATAAAACTGTTTAAATTGGCACATGGCAATAATATTATTGAAACGATTTTACACAATGAATGGATAAACGAAATACCCATTTTCAGTTAGACTGAATACTTTTAAAACGACCATCTTATTAGAATAGATAGGACTAGCGAGACCCGTGGAATTTCCACTGTTGATTCTTTTGTTCACTTTTGTTCGACCAAGATTAGCGTTTATAACTCAACCTAGCTCGTCCCAACTTATATCCGTCACCTAACACTGATTATCTTCGTCTCAACTCTAACGTTTCGCAATCGTCTAGGGTATCTTTGCACTCTGATTTCACCTGTGAATGTCGCAAATGTTCTAACAGTTAAACATATATCTTATATTATTCTCCTATGATATTTGCGCGCCCTTTCTACTGTAAGCTCTATGACCCATGTTTAACAGATAATTTAGCCCTTTATAAAATTACACATTTCTATTTTTTCATTGGCATACCAGATTTATCACACTAATTTGGGGCCTGTGGATAATGAAATGTAGCCCTACATTTTTCTGCAGTCTGCTTCTTGCCAGTCTAATGTTTCCAGATCTTATATTGAAAGGGTTAACGTACAAATGAATGGGCCGACGGACGAATGAACGGACGGACATACGCAAGTATGGAGCCACAAGCAAAATATTATAGACAAACAAGACCCGTAGGAATTCCACGATTGAAAAATGCCTTAACTTTCTAATTTGTACCAGACGAAAACTACGCTATTGCAACTTTCTTAATTCACCTAATCTAGATCTTTTAACGTAACCCTCTCGTCTCAACTAAAGTGCGTCACTTAACTTATGGCAAACTCTGTCTAATGCAATGTCGTCCATGTACTGTACCCTAAAGCATATCATTCAAGCTAACCCCATTCGTGAATCCCATTGCTCGATATCTAGCATAAATCAAACTTATATCCCAACGCTCCTCATCTAACATAATGCTCCTCATTTCACCTAACGATCTAACCATAGGAACCTTATCTAACCTAATGCTTCTAGTCTAACCCAACGCTTCTCATCTAAAACCTAATGCACCTTACATAACCTAATGCCTTCCAACTTACCTGATGCCCTCCATCTAACACAGCCTAACGCTCATACTCTAACTCGATCATCTATCCTAACGCTTCTCGTCTGACCTATAGCAAGTCATCTAACCTTATCTAACGCTCCTACTGTGGTCGAACGCTTCTCCTATAACCTAAGTTTCCTCATATAATCTAAACTCCTCATCTAACTTGATGCTTGCAATCTAGCCTGATGCATTGTATCGAACCAAGCACACCTAGTCTAAACTAACTCTCGTCATTTAACTTACCTGCGACTCTTGATACCTTTTGTCCATCTTTTACGTGCCCCATCTACTCTAATCTACATTGTCTTCTCTCATCCACCTCGTATACCGGGTGTAAACGATAAATTAGAACTATTTTTAAATTATATATTTTTTCAGGTGAAGTAACTTTTTCTGTTGAGAATGAAAGTGTTGACATTCTAAGTTTATGAGTCTACAATTGTTAGCGGCTTAAAAATGACTAGAGACAAGGAATTTAATTGTAAGAATGTAATTACCGAATTGCACCCCGCTGGTTACTGTGCATCAGAGATTACTAAGGTCACAGGATATACAAGAAGCACCGTTTTTGGCACTTTGCCACTTTAAAAGTCGGAGAAAAAATCCAACAAAAAACCGTTGTCCAAGTAATGATTTAAAACGCAAAACTTGCTTTTGTCTGGCTTAAAAAAATTAATTAAAACTAATCCATCAAATCCGATGGCATCATTGAAAAAAAAAAAACTATTGTTAGCAAAATGACTACATCCAAAGCTGTCCGAGTAGATTTTAAAATAAAGTTTTATGTCAGAAGGCTCCGAAATATCCTATATTATAACAGCCCGTTCGAAGGCCATTAGAAAACACAAAAAAGGTTTAACCACCTGAAGAACCGCGAAGGATGTGTTCGTTTCTCCATTAACAAGAAAAAAATTGGTTTGTATCACGCACTGAAATAAATCTAGCTTAATAATTTTTGATGCACAGCTATCAGAGCGGCACAGTTCATAAATTACTTTTCTACAGTTAAATTCCTTGCCTTTGGCCATTTCAAACGGTTAATAACTGATAATTCATGAACTTAAAATCCAAAATTTTTGATTTCATCAAGTAAAAGTCACAGACTGCGCTTGGAAAAAGAAAGTTATAAGTTAAACTAGTTCTGCTCCATCATCTACACCCATTATGTACTATAACGCAATTCGTCTACTCTGCCACACTTCGTCTATTTTAACACACCTCGGCTACACAAAGTTATAGTTATTCATAGTTAGGAATCTTAAGCCTCCGTTTCCGAGCAGAACGATATCACAGAGAAAAGTGCATGGGACATAATATAGTATGCCAAAAGAAAGAGGGAACCCATGCACGAAGTGTTCCCACGCAGAATCAACGCGCATGGGAGCAGCAAGTCAGGAATGAAGAGGAAGGACAGAATAAAGCATGATCAAGTAGGAGTATGAAATCGGGAAAGAAGCAAAGTGGACACGAAAGAGAGACGTACCGAAGACCTAGCTAATGACTGAGGTAATCTACAGCGGCCCCCTGGGGTTACTTGGCCCCATATCATAGGATGGACGAACCTAAACTTCCCTAACCCCATGGCGTATGGCCCATCCTATGGCCCCTGAGGGGATCGGATACACTAACTCACGCACCTCGTCTACTATGTAGAATTCAGCTTCCAGTCGTAACAACCTCTGCAACACTCATTTATTTCTATATCTCGGACATTACCCCATAGAACTTTGGAAATGTGCCTACACCACCTGTATTACATATCGTTCTTCAAGCTAATATGTGCGCTCTCTTATTTTACCAACTAATATTAATTTCAAGTGCCTCTCTTACTAGGCATTCACATTATTGTTATGATATAGTACTGCAGGTGATGCAATGAAACTGTATTGTATCATCAGGTAAATGCTTTTTGGGTACATTGGCTTTTATTCCATTGACATTATAATACATTCATCTAGCGTGACAACGGGAGATTGAGTACTTTACTGTTTACTTAAGACGGGTTTCTTCTCTCTTACGGATGTGTATTTTTTATCTTTCGCCTCAGAGGTACGTTGCATTCGTCACGTTATTCAATCGAAATGAGCTCACCATTCATGACTGCAGTTCCAAAATTTGCGTTTGCTTTCAATGTTTAATAAATTTTTATCATCGTCTTTATGACATTTTATCACACATTCAACTGCCAGACCCACTGAATTTCCTCCAGAATCATTTATTATCAGCCGCGAACGAAGTGAGAGAGGTGATAATGTTTTCGTTGAAGATTTAACTATAGTTATATATATGTCTGTCCACCCAAAAACAGGTATAAGGAGTTGGGCAAACTTCATAATTTTTCGTAGGGAGTTTCGTGGGTTGACCTAGATGTGACCCATGCAAAAAAAAAATCAGGCTAACTGGCCATAAAAAAATGACAGCGTTGAATTTTTACCACCGTGGCGAATTTCCCTGCGCAGCGGCAGATCATCTGGAACACTGGGCGTTCTATTAAGGAGGTAATAAAGTAGGGGCGTAACGACGTAAACTTGTTGGACACAGCATCCATATGAGAAATTACGATTAACTGGCCTTTGAAAATGACTTCGTTGACTTTGTCTCCTACCGAAAGTGATGGTCTTACGCCACGAGGCGTTCTAATTATTTTTTTATTTACTGGTACGAGCGCGTTGAATGTACAGTAAAAACTAATACACAACTGACCGATTTTTTACTAAAAGTCTTTTGTTCATTATTACGGTATTATGTTAGTAACTTTTCCGTTAGCTTTTCTTTGACATAGCTGTGTAATTTTCCACTTTCTAAAATTAAAAGTGGATCAGCTCATAAAGGGATGAACGTAGACTGACAGTCACTCAGAAATTTGCTGGTAAGTTGACGACCTTGTTGGTACTCTTTCGTATACATTATCAGGTTCATAGAGAGGATACCCGCTTTCTCAAGACACTTCCAACCGTGCGAAACTTCAATGTTTTCGTAAGCTAAAGTTTGAAAAGCCAGAAGCGAGCTAAAAGAAACCGGAACCCGCGAAAATTTACCAGTGTTAAAGTATTGGTCTTCAACATTTCAAACCCGTAGCATCGTGAATGAAGTGCGATAATGTACACATAGTAGGAAATCAAATCTTCTACCTATTACCTGCAAGTATTGGCAGCTGAAATAAATGAAAACTTGGCTCCTGCTCTTCACTAGCGAGTGCCCGAGCTGTCGTAATTTTCCCCTTTCTATTTATTACTGCGAGCGTAGCGGTCGTACTAACTAAGGAATGAACGTAGGGAGGAACTTGCAGAACTACAATATGACTAGCGTGACCAGTGGAAATTCCACAGTTATTTCATGTTTATCACCCGCGAACGAAGTGAAAGAGGTGATAATGTTTTCATTGAAGATTGAAGTATATTTGTATATGTATATTTGTCTGTCCACTCAAAAGTGGTAGAAAGAGTTGAGCAATCTCCATTTTTTGGAGAGGGTCTAGTGGGTTCACCTAGATGTAACCCATGCCAAGAAACTAAACTAGCTAGCTATTAAAAATGACAGCGATGAATTGTGTTTACCATCCACCCAAAAAGAGGCAGAAGGAGTGGAGTCAGAATAATAAAGATTTTTTTTTTTCAGGCAGTCATGTGGGTTGGCTGAGATGTGAAAAATAGCAAAAAATCTGAGTTAACTGGCCATCAACAAATTACAGCGTTGAATCTGTAACTCCACCCGAAAAGAGGCAGAAGGAGTTGAGCAATGTTCATAATTTTTTTAAGCGGTCAGGTGCGTTGGCTTAGATGTAGACAATGCCAAAAACAAACACTAGAAATAGCAGGACATAAACAATGCCGGCGTTGAAGTTGCCCCTACCGAGGGTGATTGTATTACCGCGATAAGCGTTCTACTTTCACTTACTTTACTTTAGCTTGACAGCGCTTCTAACTCATCTCACCCCAACTAAATTATTGCTCGTCCCTTGAGCCCTGATAAACTCCGTCTAACGTAACGCAGTCCGTCTACCATATCACACCTCGTCTAACCTATCTTAGTACTTTGATTTAACCTGCGAATCCCGCAAACGTTCATTCAGCAAATGATTCTTCCAGGGTCATGATAGACATAGAGATACACAGGTACGTTTTGCATTGTTATCATCCGTGAGCGAAGCGAAGAGGGGTGATAATGTTTTCGTTGAAACCTTAAGTATACATATTTGTCCGTCCACCCAAAAAAGGTAGAGGGAGTTGAGCAATGTTCATAATTTATTGCAGGGCATGTGGTGGGTTCACCTAGATGTTACCAATGCTAAAAAAAATGCTAATAGCTGCTCATAAACAGTGATGGCGATGGCTTTTGTTCTCTATCGACCAAAAATGAAAAAAAAAGAAGCAGAAGGAGTTGAGTCATAACAATTCTTATTTGAGGCAGTCAGGTGCGTTGACTGAGATGTGAAAAAGGGCAAATACGTTGGGTTAGCTCGCCATCAAAATGACTGCGTTGAATCTGTAACTCCATACAAAAAGAGGCAGAAGATGTTGAACAATGTTCATATTTTATGTAGCGAGCCAGGTGGGTTGACCTAGATGTGAACAACGCCAAAAACTAGAATTAGCTGCCCATCAATAGTGATGGGATGAATTTTATTGTATGTCCACCCTAAAGGAGGCGGAAGGAGCTGAGTAATAATATATACTTTTTTTCGGGCAGTTAGGTGGGTTGACTGGGATGTGAAAAATAACAAAAATCTTGAGCTAACTGGCCATAATAAATGACGACGTTGAATTTGTAACTCCACCCAACAAGAGGCAAAGGAAGTTGAGCCATCATCACAATCTTTTTCAGACAGTGAGGTTGGTTGACTGAGATGTGTAAAATGGCAAAAGTTCAGAGTAAGCTGGCCATATATAACGACGGATTTGCCCCCCCCCCCTCCACCGCGGGTGATGGTCTTAAGCCACGAGGCGTTCTATATAGGTTGCCTATGTATTTGCATGCCATTTTGAAGCTTCTTTTCCCATAGTCCTCAGCAAATTTCGTGCTGCATAATGTTACACATTTCCATTCTGTTCGTTAGCGCGCCTGATTGTTTCACAATATTTACGCTGCCCTTGAATATTTAACGGTAGCCCATCAGTGTTCTGCTCTACTTGATGCGATAGCTATATATGTGTAGAATAAAGAACAGCGACTCGGTCAATTCCTTCAATAAGATGTTGAACAATGTTCATATTTTATGTAGCGAGCCAGGTGGGTTGACCTAGATGTGAACAACGCCAAAAACTAGAATTTTCAATTTTCAAGATATTGTGTTCTCTTAGGCATCGCAGTTTCGCATCAAGAATATTTTTTTTATCCAAAACTGCCACTTTGTGATCCCGCAAATTATCCAAGCTGCGGATTTGGCCCTATCAATTAAAAATGTCCTGTGAGCCTACAAAATGAGTATATTTGGTTATTATACAAACAAGTATTGACTTCAATAATTCATAATGGACCACGCGTTTGGCACAGGTCGGGTTAGTGGAAATTGTACGGTTAATTAATGTTTTCACTTACCTTCTTTTTTTTTTTACCTGAGGTAGCCCTTTTAACGTGACCGAGCCCGTCTAAACTATAGTGGCCGCAACTACAAAGTTTACCCCTGTGCCGCATGAACAAAGTTTCAGCATAATTCGCCAATAATTTTATTTTTCATTCCCCGCCATATGAGAGGAGAGAGGAGGGTGGTATGACTTGTGTTGCTACCCCCCAGCGCCATGTACAAATACCCGCTATACAGTCAGTCTGTGACTTATCAGAGCTCGAGCAGAATACACGTATGTTGCGCTGGTCTACGGGCCTCTACATTCCTACCTTTTCACTTATTTTGGTAATCTAATCTTCTAATCTAATACTAAGAATAGCCTTCGTGTGTTTATAAATAAATATATATATATATAAATATATATATATATATATTTATATGTTTGGTGTCACGCTCTTAACGAAATAGATAGGCGGAAATTAGCCCAGGTTGGAGGCTCTGGTGCTCCT
>LQNS02015106.1:21665653-21688577 GCA_001587735.2 Parhyale hawaiensis | reverse complement strand
AGAGAAGAGGAGATTCCGCACCGGCCTAGAGGCATTAGGCAAACGTATATGTTATTGCGTGAATTCTTCACGCACGGGTCCACTAGTATACCAAGAATCACCACGGCATCACAATGGGTCGGAAGAAGTTTACCATTGAAGAAAGGCTCGAGCCATCACTCTGATCGAGAAGAGGGTGCTGGTGAACCGCATAACTGTCGAACTGAATGTCAGCCGAGTGTCAATCTTCAAGCTTAAAAAATCAGCTGATGCACCGCCACGCATAGTAAGATGTGGGCGCAAGAGAAAGACAACAGCTTAATTATCAGTCCTTGCTCTCATTTTCAAATTATGAGAAGCGAAATGTTTGAAAAGGGTATCATACTGTAGATAAAGTCGGGTTAAATTATTACAAGTAAGACAATGTGGATTCGTTGCTTTACGAAGAGCAAGCTTAAGTTAAGATATTATAGACAAGGTGATGAGGTTATGTCATTCTGAGTAAGGGTAAGTTTGGATACCGCATATAAGGTCAGGCTATGTTACGGGGGTCGTTCCAAAAGTAATGCCTCCAATTTTTAGCAGAAAAAGTTGAAGAGCTAAGAAGACCAAAGTGGCACTATTAAAATGAGCGACTTTTTGTGCTCTACAATTTGTATATTTCTTTGTAATCACCAACATCCGATGCTCTTTTTCTAGCGAAGAACGAGAGCCTTGATGCCTAGGTCGTAAAATTCAGCGCCGGTCTGATGCGGTCCATTTATTTTACGACTGTGAGTACGCACGGCGTTGTTGCAGCCCATGCTTTGTATTCATCATAGGTCCAAAAAAGTGAAGTCTGACGGTGCTAGGTCGCGACTATATGGAGGGTGAGATAGCATCGTCCAGCCGAACTCCGCCACACACTCCGTGGTCTTCAAATTAGTGTGTGACCTGGCGTTTTCGTTTTGTAAACGGAATGTTTTCATTTTCTCTGGCGTTACGCATCCACTGACGCTCACTTCTCACTCTGTAGGTAAACCAGATCGGATGAGTTGATCGAGGCGCATTTTGTTTTTTGGGGTGGTGGCTGCGCATGGGCCTCCGAAACGCACTTTGTCCCTCACATCTCTGCCACTCTGCAATCAACAGACCTAAAGTATCTTCTAACTGTTCTGACATCACCTGCAACGCCTTCGTAAACGTTCACCAGGCGCCGATAAATGTTGATTGGTTGTTGTTTTTTTTTTCATGGAGGAATTCAATGACGCATTTCTGCTTCTGATGCACGTCATTGACAGGGACTGTTATCTTTGATCATCACTCCGTCAGTATCTGCAACAAAAAGTTAAAACTTTTAGGTAATGTACTGTAATTTGCAAGCCCCTCGGATTCCTCCAGGCGGAGTAAAAAAATAGGAGGTATTACTTCGGGAAGGACCCTGGTATTGTGAGTGAGTTTTAAGTTGATAACGTTACTTTATAATAATTAACATTTGGCTACGATATATATTAGGTCACTTTAGATTATTACAAGTCTGGTTAGGTTAGATTAGGATAAATGTCTTGCCCCTGAGTTGGTTACTTTATGAACAGCACAGCTTGGCTGTATCGTATTATTAGGAATAAGGTTAGGCTACATTACATTGGTTACAATAAGTAAGGTTAGGTTCCCGTTAGATAGCAGAGGACGTTCCGTGCTGCACAGTTGTGCTGGGAGTCCCATGAACGATCCCCAGTCGGGCGCGATCTTTCCCATGGCTCTCGGCGCTAAATCAGCAAATTTGCTTAGTGCGCATAGCTATCTTCGGGCTACTTACTCTAGGATAGGGGGATGGAGGGTCGTTGAACCTTCCATTTCAGCTCCATAGTTCTTAGCGACCTGTCGTCGGCCGCAGCTGCAGTTACTCCTCTGGGGCCAGTTGGCCTATGTCTGCTGCACAAACCAGTGCGTGTGAGTTTCCCAGTGGAGGGTGCAATCAAAGTTGACTTTACCTCCATGGGTAGGGTTTGGCGTGGTTCTACCATGTTATATCATGTTATGTGATGTTATGGCATGGGTGATGTAATGTCACGTTTGTCACGTTGCGTCACGTTTCACGTCATATTTTATGTGATATTTCGTGTCATCTTGCGAATAATCTTTCAGAAATAAGTATTAAAGAACTGCGGCCTACCCGCTCGCACTATCCACGCAGCTGAACATACCGCGTATCTGAGCCTAACGAGAAGCTCTGAACGGTTGTTTGCTAGAAGTTTGTGCGTATTTTTCGACTTGGGCATCATTAGAAGCAGCTCTGACAATAGAAGCACCGGCGCGAAATTTATAAGGTAGATAGGGAGGATCATCGCTCATTAATGAGGCAAAGAATTCAATGGCAAAAAACTTTGTGGATGTGGCTATTCAGGAATTATAGGTAGCTACTTGCTAAGACTACTCTAGTACAAAATGGTAGAAAAGCGGCTCAGCAGTATATGATAAGTAAACAGCTAAAGGGGTATATCAAATAGGTTCATCCAATTTATATTTTGGAAATGTCGCGCCCTCTGTGGACATCATTCTGTACCTTAGCCTGAGTTAGACCTTTCAGGATGTCTTTCCTGTCCACTTTGTTCTCCTCCATTTTCCTACTTCTTCTGACGGTTTCTATTCTGTTCTTCTTCTTTGTTCACGACTTGCTGTTCCCACGTGCAGCGCTCCCCCTGCATAGGTTCTCCATATTTCTTTCAGTACAGCATGCCTCTTCCATTTTATTATCTATTGAAGCACCGTTGTAGTGTCCAAAGAGATTTCAACTGACCTCGTAACAGCACTCACAGATCGTTCTGTCATTCAATGATGGCACAAAAGTAGTAAACACATTAGCGAAACCGCCGTTATCTCCGTTGTCATCTACTCTTAAAAAATATCTCTAGTGAAACCTTAACAAGTATTCGGCATGGAAGCTTAGATATTCATTGTTCAGGTCCCTGATACTTTTGATATACATATATCAGTGGTTCCCAAATTTTCTAGGGCCGACGCTCCTAGGCTTCTTGATGAGTGTCTTACACTCCACCTTCCCCAATTTCGTTGAATTTATAAATACGTAGTTTTAAACAATGGCGCTAAAACGCATGCCACAGCGAAAAAACTCTAAACCTAAATTAGTAAACCAATTTTATTACTGACTAACCTGTCAGCACTGCATGAGAATACCGTACATAAAGTTGCTACTGAAATCCGTAGTACGCATACTTCACTAATCATTATTCATTGGTAATGAGGTGGACGGGCCGGCTCGTGGTGCAAAGACATCAGTCAGTAGTAGTAGTCCAAACTTTACTAGAGCATCAAGGACACAATGTTTATATCGCACTGAAGTATTCCTGTGGTCTAACACAGGCTCGTGCGCCGCTAGGACGTGATGTTTGTCTCGTTTTCTATTATCAATGATTTTTGTCTCGATTTTTCAGTCGGAGAGTCTCAGAGTGTTCACAGGTGCAAGTTGTGTATCTCTAACCCCCGGACAAGGCTGAACGCTTTCGCTCAGCTACGCCGCACAGGGGAAAGAAGCGAAAAGAGAAGAAGACAGAATAAAGAAACGCCCATGCAGAGATGGTCCCTTCCGTGGCCCTCCGTACAGGAGAAAGTAGAAACCTTGCAGAATAGGTGGGTCACCTCGATCAACAGACCACCTCCCGAAACAGAAGGGGACGTATTGAGAACCTACCTAACTTTAAAAAACTGACCTCGTCAGCAGGAACTGCGGCAAGCTGCAACATCTCATGCAGGAAAAGCACTAGGGACCCTTGGGTGCGTGAGGCCCAAATATATTGTGGCAGGGGAAGGGCCGGCCAGAATATACCACAGAAGGCGCAAAGACATCCGCTTCTCATACAGTTGTTTCATCGCGAAAGGCAGTCATATAGATCTATACGTTTAGAAATTTGAAGTCTGCATGTGCGTTTCTTCAGAGAAGCAAGTCGATTGCACTGAAGCAATTTTCTACTAATACAAAATAGGATACTTGCAGTTCGGAAATAGTGAATTGCACTCAGATTTTTTATAATTATGATTCGTAATATAATTTTGCATTTGCTTCTTCTCAATAGCATTTTAAAATGAAAGGAGCTATTCCTCAGCCCCAGCTGTTTTTCACTACTGTTCTTCACTAGATGAAAGAATCCTTTGATCCACTGTCAAGGTTCACTCACATCACTGGAAATTCTGCGGTGGGTATGTTCATCGCTGAGAAAATATAATCACTTGCTAAATGTATCGCCTAGCAACTTCATCGCGAGTGAATATGAGAATATTCATAGTTATTACGATGGCATGGATTTAGCGGTCGATAAATTCATCAGCCAATGAATTTGCCCTGTGTTGATAATTTACCGATCATGAATATACCGGTTTCCCCTGTCTAAATTTGAAACGTCTTCCAATTTCTGCACGGTTGAATGATCCGAAACCCGGCACCGCTCAGCTTTGCTACAGAAAATTCTTGATGTGACTGACGTATCACTGGCACTATGGTAAATCTTGCTGTTTGGTCGCTACTCTGAGGGATACAAGAAGTATGATGGTAATGCCCTGTGACACAAGCAGCAGTGAGCGGCTTTCCCCACTTCTGTTTTTCTTTGGAAGATTATGCTGGTAGGTGCCATCTGTCTTCTTACAACGGCGAGTGAATGGGATATAATTCCCTTCTTTTAAAATCTAATATATCTCCTTATCAATAGAATGGTATACGTGGAATATGCGTTCTATCCGTACAGTTTGCTTCATGTCATACAACACTTTAATGGGCGTGAAAGGTCTCCGTACTATAATTAACACATGCATAGAAGCACACTATTTGGTACAATTAAGTTTTCCTATCTTATTTTTAGAAAAAAAAAGACTACCATTTACATGCTAAACTTATTCTCTATGCATTTACCTGCGCATTTGGTCGTCGCTGTTCGATTAGAAAGCATAATACAGCAGCTAACAAGGCAGTCAACACCCATTTGTTACTGTCGCTGAAGCTGAGTGTTTGTTAGCGTTCCATCGATTTAGCTCTCTGCACATCAGGATGAATTCGATGCAAGGTTCAGCCAGTCGCACAGTTTGTATTATTGCCATTCAAAGCATTACTAACCACACAAGCATTCTGAGAGCGCATACCTCCACCAAGCAAGGCATTGTTAATGAAGAACTCAAACTGATCCTGAAACCAGGATTTCCTTCTTATCATCACCAAAATTTGCTCATTTGTGCCTCATGACATAGTTAACAGTTCCTGCAATTTTCTTGAAGTTCCGTCTTTTACTTTTTAAATACTTTTTGAGGAACTTTGAGACAAATATATATTGATTCACACAAAAAGACAAACCTATGATAACTAACGTTTGGCCATTTGCGCTTTTTTCCATTTTTAAAAATTTCTGCAAATGACTATGACTTTTTGAGTTATGTTCAGGCAAAGACTAAGGTAAACATATACTTTGTTCGGTCCAAAAACGGACCAACGGATCATCGCCAAAACTCAACTTGTACCCGTTAACATTTGTAACATTTCCTGTAAATTTCATGAAGATTCGTAAATAACTTACGGGGTTATGTTAGGGGCAAACATAGACATGGAGACAAACGGAGTGACAGATTATCACAAATATTTGTTCGGTTGCTCTTCGTAGCACAACGCACAATTCCTGCTAATTTCTTGAAGATCCGTTCATAACTGTTTGAGTAATGCTACAAAGAAAAACCAGGCAGACAAACAAACAAACGGTTTGACGGATCTTTGACAAAAGTTAATTAACTGTTCTCGCAACATACGTGACATTCGGCGCAAATTTCCTATAAAGCCGATAATTTGTGAGTGATCTTGGTGTCAAACACACAAACTCCGATAAAACACAACCTCCTTAGGGGAAGTAATTAATATAAGGCCTAAAACTTGTTTTCCTCATAAACAACACGTTACACATATAGTATATAATTATAAGCCATTACAAACCGCTTTCCAAAGTCTGAACGAAACGGTTATCCTAACAGTGTTTTTGGCCGTCCCAGAAGCTAAAAATGCAACCAATTTCTGCAGCGAAGGAATAACATGTTAGGAGAGCCATGCAGATGTCTGAGAACTCTGCTGTCCTATCGGTTGAACAGAGAATAGTAATTGTGGTGTCACTGTTATGCCTTGCGTACAGGCGTTGATTTAACGTACCTACGCACTGTACAACTTTAATTTTTGGTTACAGAACAAAGCAACACTTTCATTCGGAATTAAGACTGATTAATTTTTTTAAATGGCTATTCATTTTTTCGCCTAGATGTATATGACGTATTTTAACTCCAAGGATACCTGTCCGTTAGGTTAATCTGAAGCTCCCTACCGTTTTCGTCCTCCTGTCTCCGCTTTACCGGCTCCCTACCGCCCCTTTTAGCCTCACTGCCCCCTGGAACTTTGTAGCTTCTCCAGGCGGGTGGTAGCGTCCACTCTAGAATCACTGATAGATACGTAACGTCAGGCTCAGGTTCATAGCAATTAACTAGAATTGACGTTGTAAACGCGTGGGAACCTCCCAGCCCGCCACCTCTAAGTCTCACCTCAGTGGATTGCAGGTGGCATATAAAATACATAATATTAATAAAATATAACATTAATGGCCTGTGTTCAAAACAAACAAACATCATTTATTATCCCGTATACAGGGTACAGTGGATACACCTATCGAGGTTTTCTTTTAGACTTAATTCTACAATTTTGAAGAACAAGTAGTGTGAAGAGCAGGAGAAGGAGTCCGTGCTGAGAGTCAATTTGGGATCCCTCGCCGTTCATCGCCTGACCTTCTCGATGATGGAGTGTATCACACAGTGTAAATCCATAGCGTGCCGTCCGGGGAATCGAACCCGGGCCTCCGTTGGTGCGATGTCGAGCCTTTGTAACTTCACCACGCGATGTTCCAGTCCAATCTAGTAGTGTAATTGTAGCACCGAGACTCCAACACCTCAATGCACTTCGATCGCTAATATCATCAAAACTCCGCATGCTATAATAAGGCTTGGAAGGATTGACAAACAGAAAAGGTAAAAATGGGATCCGGACGGACTGACACACAGACACGGCGAAAATAAGACAACGAACGTCTCGAATACTCTGGGGCTCGAAATAAGCAGTTCTAGGTATGTTTGTTCAATTGCTAGTCCACATTCTGGATACTGTAATGTCATTTTCAAGGCTTAATTTTTTCCCTATCTAGTTCCCATAAACCGTGACACGAACAATATAAACCAAAATCATGTAAAAAACACCGACGTGTGTATATATGCGCCATATTGGTATATAGTATGTTTATATTTTATACTGGAATGCATACCCTGTCCAATATGGCAGCGAGGAATTTTTGATGACTCTTTTTCAATAATCATAGCAGCTAACTTTCATTACTAATAAATCTCCGAGGGATACGCTACATATGCCAACTCAAATTGTCGTAAGATATGTGTGCTGTCTGTTTCAATTTGTCTGAGCCGTACACTCCTTCCTTCCCTTAGATTCCATGCGAAAGAAAACAAAAAAG
This sequence comes from Parhyale hawaiensis, assembly GCA_001587735.2. NCBI lineage: Eukaryota > Metazoa > Arthropoda > Malacostraca > Amphipoda > Hyalidae > Parhyale > Parhyale hawaiensis. The sequence goes on along the minus strand of LQNS02015106.1, from coordinate 21,681,066 downwards.
TTTATATAAGCAAACAGCGAAGTAATAACGAATTTAATGAAGTCCCCGCCGCATATACCAAGGATTATGAGACAAAACAGGTTAACTCAGGGGGAGAGCCCAAGCCGTAGTGCATCATGGGAAATGGGCGCGTGACGTCATAAGATGAGATAAGATAGGCGGCAGTAGACGAACCAAAAGGCCCATTCCCAAAAAGACACCGGGACTTACACCCCGGCCCTCTATGAGCTATTGCCATTATGTTAGTAGGATGTAGAGGAATGGAGAAACGAGGAGAGAAAAAATGGAAGACGAAAGAGGAAAAAGAAAGGAGAAATAAAAAAGAAGGGGGAGAAGAGTCTACGCCAAAGCGATGGTCGTTTTTCAGTAGCTATTTTCCATTGTTTCTTCATGATTTCATTTTGCCTCCAGAGTGTCCTACATATCCTACAATCATAGTTGCGCAAAAAAATATGAAACAACGTATCTACGAACTTTTTTTTTAGCTCTCTGAATGATAAAATTTTGAAATAACGTTGGTTAAAAGGCTTGTGTAAGAGCAGATGAATTCAACAGGCAAATGCCGGGGTGTATCAAAAGCACTTTTAGAGCCACGTTTATCGTCTTTAAAATACAATAAATCAAGTGAGTTGAATCGAGAGTAATATGGCATTCTAAAGATGAATTCATATGAGTGAATGCTGCAATGTTTTCGATTCACTTTCGTCTTCTACCAATGATCTGTTATCCTCTATAATTGTAAACGGCTGCAACTAAAATTGGCTCAGATGCGAGCAATTGAACGCCGAGATAAAAAAAAACTTTCAACAAGATTTGTAAGAAAAACATTAAAGGAAAAAAAAAATTCACTTCCCTGCGGTGAAACAATGTTAAAGCAAAAGTTTAAAAATATAATACGCAGGGTCTATACAATTATTCTGTAAAATATAAAAAAATAAAATGTTAGCTACTGTACATTTCTCGCGTTACACCAGCATAACAGTAGGGTCGCGTCTGACTAGCATTAACTAACTTATAAAAATATTAAATAACCGTATTCCACATACCTAAACTGTCTTGTGGAATGATGACATTGAAATTGGCGAATGTGAAATCCAAAATTTTCCAGTGACGCTGTAGTTTTCATGATTAAGAGAGCAGGATATGTTAACGACGCGTACGCGACCGCGCAGCTTAAGGCAACATTTTACCGGCACTCTCCGACCGGGAGCGGGCCTTCTTACGGAAAAACAACCTCTCAAGGATAAAAAAAAAAAACTTATCCTTGAGAGAGCTAAAAAAAAGTTCGTCGATGCTTTGATACACATTTTTGAGCAACTACCGGGAGTTTCAAATTAGAGGTAGCTACAAAATTTTACTATAAGTAGAAAAACGGAAAATAAACCGATTTTCATGAGTGGCAAAAATTTCAAAACTCTTTATTTATTGAGAAATGACGACCTGAAATACTTAAGGGTGAAGTACCCCCAATTTTGCTTTGTTTATCTATGTGCCGATTTGGACGAAACTTGTAACAGATATGTAAAATTGAAAATAAATGTCAGTTAGACTGGTGTGCTTTTCCTATTTTTCCCATAGAAATCAAGATATTCAACGAGAACACAAAAAAGGGCTGGGAAAACCTATCTCGTTACTACAGTTTTTGAGCTACAGAGATTATTTTGGTTTCAAAATAAGCGGAATTTGATTCTCTACAAGCTGGTGTTGCTATATACACATACCAACACACGACGGAGTTTCTAATACAGTTTTGATACTTTTATAAGCTTCCAGGACAGAAAATTAGTCACCTGTAACTAATCAGGTGTAGGACCTGTGTGAGCATGCATAATAGCAGCAATTACTGTGGAAGCCATTGAGTCTACAAGATTTCTAATGTGCACTAGCTTCATTTTGAACCACTCTTGCATTAAACTCGTTAAATCAGCCAAAGTACTTGTAGAATCTTCACGGCGCCTAACTTGTCGTTCAAGATGGTACCATAAATTCTCGATATGGTTCATGTCTGAAGACTTGAGGGGCCATTGCAGGTGCCTTACATAAGCAGAATGGTTTTCATGCCAATACATGACCGATCTAGTCTAGTCATGACATATACGCAGTTTTCAACCTGGAAGATGGTCAAAGAAGCAGTTCGATCCTCACGCAGATATTGTACAAATGACACTGCTTGGTCATTTAACAAATCAATGTGACCTTCCTGATTCAGTTTCATGGTTATTTCAACCAAAGTGCCCACTTCCGAGTAATTAAAACAGCCCTTTGTTGCCTTATAAGTAACAGGTGACCTATTTTTTTTTTTTTTTTGTCCGGGGAGCCAGGGAGAGTTGGAATTTATATGAGTGAAGCTGAGGTTATTTTCAAAATATGGTCAGAGACAGTTAGATCTGTGTGTTCCTTTCTATCCAGGATACAACTGTAGCAACAGGCACAGTCGTCTCTCCCATTAACGGATATTGAGATTGAACGGACAACTTCCTGAGATCGGACTGTCTCATACACATGTTCAAAATTGCCGGTGACCGCTATGGTGCTGTCGTTCATTGGGGCTCAGCAGCTGTGTAGACATTTTAAGCTGTCAGACGACAAAGAATAATAGCTGCTTTATGCTGAGTCTCCACTATACAATCACGGCAACGGTAATCTAGGTCTCTCGCGCATAAGGTAAGGAGGTTTCTCATAGTAGTTACAGTAAGATAACAGGTCCCTACTTATTTGATATTATTTGTCATTCCTCTTTAATATATATTGATGCGTACCACCTTTTGAAGACCTTAGTACCATGTTTTGCTACATTCTCATCCCCCGGGAGCACAGGTGCCAAACTCGCCACGCGCTACGTACGTTTGCAACGATTCTGTGTACGCGCATCACTGTGCGTGCGGTCGGCGTTCAAGTCCGTGTGTTGTGCTGCTCGCTGTATCGCAGATTAGGTTAGGTTAGGTAAGTTAAGGTTAGGTTAGGCTAAGTTAGGTTAGGTAGTGCTTATTGTAGTGCTTCTCGAGGTTTTGACGAGGCAGGAAAGCTTACTTGAACGCACGCACAATGGTGAACGTACAGAATGACGAGTTTGGCGCCAGTGCCCCCGGGAACACCTCTCGTTAACGACCAATCTGCTTTAACAGACCACTGCTCCTCCCGTTTAGTGTGTGGATGGGATGCTTGACTGCTTCCTCTGCAGTCTCATTGTCTCTGTTGGAGAACACAATTTTTGATGCCATTCCTTTTTACTTCGGCCTCTTTTTGTTACTCATTTTCTAATCTTTGTTCTGCTCGAATCCTCAGATCGGTTCTTGTTGTAACTGCTTCCTCTGGGGTTTCATTTTCTCTTTGTTGGGCAACGCGATGTCTCATGTCTTGCTCCTTACATCAGCTTCTCCTTGTGATTCATTTTCTACTCCTTGTGCCGCTCGCATCCCTAAATAAATCCTTCTGGCAAGTGCTTTATCTTCAGTCTCACTGTCTCTCGGTTGGGCAACACGATTTCTCATGCCGTTCCCTTTTTGCTTTTGCTTCTTCTTGTGATTCGTTTTTTATTCTTTATTCTGCTCGAATCCTCATATTAAACCTTCTAGCAACTGCTGCTTCTTGTGATTCATTTGCTCTATGCTCAGCTGCACGGATTTTCATTTGAGACCGTTTCATTTCAGTCTCTTTCTGCGTCTCATTTTTAGGGTTCGCTCAGCAGTGTGACTCCCTAAATTTGCCCACCTGGCTTCAGCTTCGTGAAGGGATTCTCTTTGCCCCCTCAAAGCAGCTATGTCCCTGCATTGCCGCCTTCTAACTTCCCTTTCTTTTGATGTTTCGTGAACTCTTCGGCTCCCACCTTTTTCTTAACCTATCCCTTCAAATATCAGCCTCTTCATCGGTTTCATTTTGCCGTCGCTGAAAGCTGCGTATTCTCGCTTGCGATCTTATTGCTTCCAGTTACTCTTGTGATGAATTCGAGTACCGTAGTCTGGCCGCTTCTCTTATCGCTTCTTGACTTAAGCGTTGTCGCTGCCTTTGCTTCTTTTTGTTGCTAATCTCATTTTCCTTTCCTTCAAAGTTTCCATGTTAAGTTCATTCATTGCAACATAGCATACCAATGCCAAATGTGTTTGACAGATACTCAACTGTATATATTTGGAATATTTTGCAGGAGAAATAAATGCGCTCTAACCTTACCGTATCAGATTACCTTGCCCGCTTTCAATCAATCCATCAATCAATCATTATTGAAAATAGATGCTACATGTAACGTAACATCATTCTCAAGCCGATATCTAAGCACTACTAAGTGCTTTTCGGCAAAAGAACTACAAAACAAACAAAAAATAAAAGACTACAATATACACCTTAAACTATGTTGAGAAACAGCGCGGCAATTAGTTATTTATAGCAAGCAAGTTGTTCATTATGATCCGAGACACTATATGATGTTCAGGCTTTTAATATGAAGTATTTAATAATATATATTGTAATTCACTGGTAACGACTAACAAGATATTTTTTCAGTTCGACTTTGAATGTAATTAACGAGGGAAAGTTTCTTTTTCTTCCTGGTAATGTATTGCAGACAGAAGGGACAATATAATTGAGGGAACGTTGAGTAACTGTCAATCGTTGGTAGGAAGGTACAGGATTATTACTGCATCTAGTATTGTGTTCATGTTGCACGTAAACAAAACCAGAACTTTTATGTAATTTAAAAGCTTCTATAGAGATAAGGTAAGTGCGTAGATCGTGGATTTTTAGTATTGGAGTTCGATGGAAAAGAGGATCACAATGATCTAGATAACCTGCACCAGTTATGATTCTTATAATTTTCTTCTGTAGCAATAATAACCTGTTGATGTATACGTCTCTAGCACCACTCCAAATAACATTACAATACAAATAATATGGGTATACAAGGGCATAATACAAATTAACCAATCTATTCTCAGGAGTATATGGCTGAAGCTTATAAAAAATGCCTATGGTTTTTGAAATTTTTGCGCAAATATTATCAATATGAATATTAAATGAAAGACGTTTATCGACAGTGNTCTGAATTTAAGGTGGTGATGAGTTCATTATAATTAGTTGAGGCTAGTGATAATGTGGTATCATCCGCAAACAATATTGACATCAAGACACTAGAAACATTTGGCAGATCGTTAATATATAGCAGAAACAAGATTAGTCCTAGCATAGAGCCTTGAGGCACACCAATGTTCAAGGTTGAGCAAGTTGACAAATGGCCGTTTATTTTAACATATTGCTTTCTGTTTGACATGTAGCTTTCGATCCAGTTCCAAACCACTCCCCTAAACCCATAATTTTTGAGTTTAGTTAGAAGTATCGCATGGTTGACTGCATCGAAAGCCTTTTTTAGGTCTACGAATACACTTAAAGCGTGCTTTTTGTTATTAAAACTGTAATAAATAAATTCCGTTAATGATTTTAGAGCATCAAAGGTGCATTTTTTTCCTTTGGAAACCAAATGGATTCGAAAATTTTGACTGAAAGGCAATTATGCGGTCAGACATACAACGCTCATTCTACAATTGGAAACGAAAAGTTTTCGCCTCGGGCCGGGCACACTAGGTATGCGTCAAGTTGTCGTGAATAAATACTACTCTAGGTTTCAATCCAGTTGAGCAGCACAGTTCATCCTTCCCGTAAGTGACATGCAGAGAAAATTAAGTTTATATCAGCAAGCACTGAAGCATCAATGAATTAATCAAATTTCCCGCCATGCCAAGATGCGCCTTCACTATATCGAATGCTTCTGCGCTCAAGTGAAAAGTGCTCCGTGAAAGGAAACAGGCAGCGAGCTGAAAGTAATAACTGCTGTGTTAACCGTATCGTGAAAATTAGTTTATCGTGCAATTCTTTGATCAACTACCCAATTTGCGCGTGGTGAATTGAGAACAAATTTATTTTCGAAGTGTGTAAAAAGTGATATAAATAGACTCAATGGCAGCGCTAAGAGAAACTATACATATCTCCATTGCTTGGAGTTCAACGTTGTCGAGCAAGAAGTGCATTAAGCTATGAAGAGAAGGATTCCGACTTTGCCATCTTTTCCAACCTAGTCTAATTTTCTTTTCTCTATCTTCATCGAAACGAAAGATAATTATTACAAAATTGCATAGCATCCTGGCTTATTTTTCGCACATTTTGTTAAGAGGAGGACACGAAACATACAAATATATAAACATACAAATATATAAACAAATAAACACACGAACGATGGTGTTTCTTACATTGTTTGATTTTTGCTAGCAAAAATAGTCTACTTTGACCCCAATTGGAGTTACTCTGGAAAAACAATGATTGCTCTCCGAAGTGAAAGTGGTAGCACTGATCGTTATTAAATTAAGAAGAAACATGAGGCTCGGTGCATCCTCCTAATAGTGAAATCATGGCTACATGTTTTAATCCTGTAGAGCTGCCGCTGCATATTCAGCGCACGGGTGAACGTATACAAACTCAAACCTATTTGTACCAGGCTCACAATTTCCTTAGAGTGATTTCTTCTTCTCGTCGTATCCTGGAGACTATTGGCGCAAAATTTATGAATTCAAGGCAATTCTTGAGACATGCATTGAAGATATCATTTAGGTAAAAAAAGGACTATCGAGGGAGTATGTCTTAAGGAGGCCTCTTCAATTTTTTTTTATTTTTGAACCGATTTTTCTGAAATTAGCACAAAAGATGTAGAATCAAAAAATAAGAATGTTTTGTCCATGTAAATTTTTCAGTCTAGGCCTTAGTTTTTTTCAGAAAATGAGATTTTCATTTCTTTTTTTTTATAAATTTTAAAAAGAACGTAAGTCGATTATTTTTTATGCTACACTAAAAACAGAGACAGTTTTGAAATCCTTCAAATATTCCCTACAAAACTAAGTATTTTTTTTCAAATTTCCTTTTCGTTTTCTATTGACATGAGACTTTACATAGGTTACCGAAGAATTCATAAAATATGTAAATTTTCGTGATATTTCATATATTAAAAACAATAAAAGGAAATTGATCAAATCTCCACTTAGTTTTGTAGAGAATCTTTCAAGGATTCCAAAACTGTCTTTGTTTTTAGTGTAGCATAAAAACTCATCGACTTACGTTCTTTTTTATTCTGAAAAATCAAATTTTTCATGACGGTAAATTTTATGTTTTTGTGGATGATTTTTTTTAAAAAATGCGCTGTTTGCAGTGGAAATGCACTTGACGTGTTTTTTCTATAGTACATTTACACCTACAAATACCTTACATTCGTCATTCACTAATAAAAATATGAAATAGCTATGTATTAGATGAATAAATAATGAAAAAGTCAATTTTTGACCCCTTCCGGACCCCCTTTGCCCCCTCTTTTTGGTGGTTCTAGTGCTGCTAGCCCCCCTAAAAATTTGGGACGTAATAGCCCTTGGTATACAGATCATTTTGCGGCAAAAAAAGAATAAGTCAATTTTTTACCCCCTCCGGCCCCTTCCCCCCTTTTTTCGAGGGGTTCTAGTGCTGCTAGCCCCCTAAAAATTTGGGACGGTATAGCCCCATACCTGAAGACACTTTTTGAGCATAAAACCGAAAATTGAAAATTTTGACCATTTTCTCTGAGAAAGCCCGCCCCCTTAAATGAAGAATTATGTAGAGATCTCTACAACTCTACTGTCCGAGCTGTCGCTGCATTGGTGGATAGTACACGCTTAGGCAGCGATCACCTCCTCTCTAGCAACATGATTTTATTCGCGATGAAGCCGGAAATAAGAAGATTTTGTAGCGAATTTAGTCGCATTAAGTGCAGAAAATATATATTTAGTTAGAACATATAAAGAAAATATAAAATAAAATAAAAATCGAATCTGTTACCATGTACATGAGCAAAGCAGGTAATAAGCTGCTGGCAGCGGGAAATGAAATGGCGTGACAATCACGTCCAGTAGCTCTATCTGCCACTATTGCTCAGCACTTTTATCATTATTCAGCACTCCTCGGATTTCCTTTGATGTAATAGTGATCTATGCCTAATATACATCGAATGACATGGTACTTTTACTCAAATGTCAAGGTACGTAGGTAAGCATTGTAGCTGCCGATACGTTGGTTGAAAGACGGTGTCAACCGCGCCTAAATTCTCTTATAGAGCTCGGATATTAGCAGCTGAGGGAGGCTTGGTATAGATAGGAATGATGCATTACTTTTCGTAAGATGTATAATATAATTGTGCTTGTCCCTCCTTTAGTTAGTAAGACACTGCATCACTATTAGATGGGAAAAATTAGAGTATCTTTGAGGTATCCTGCCCGACTCGGGAAATTTATCAACCTTCCTATACGCGATACGGGTCCGAGGACATCGTAATTGGAGTACCATGCTTTGTTCTGTAGAATTTCCACAGGCTCCTTCAGCATTGCATCAGAGAAAATTAGGATAATACGGGTTTAGACATCCACATTCTGAGGAAGTTCTACAGGTTCCAGGAAGTCAATTACATCAATCTACTTGTCCCTCAGTTAGTTAGTTCGCACGACCGTGACGCTTTCGTCAGTATTAGACAGGAGGAATTCGAGCATCTCTTAGGTATCCTTAATAACACCTGGGAAGAGATCAAAAGGAGAAGGACTCAAGTTCAAATTTAGTTACTACTGCTCGCAGGCCTTAGGTAGAAGATTCATTGCCTGACTTGGAGCATTTTTGGTCCTTCGTATGCATAATACGGGTCCTAAGGTATTACAATAATTGTGGAACAATGTTTTCGTTCTTTAGAATTCCCACAGGTTCCTTCAGTATTAGATAGGAGAAAATTAGGGTTATATGGGTCTGAGATATCACTGAAGAACAGAGCTTTTGATGTTTGGAATTTGAACAGGTTGCAACTAGTTAAGACAATTTACAGCCAGGAAGATCAAGAATGGTCAAAGCCATGGCCGAGCTATGGCAAAATAGAGATAGGTAAAGGCTGACAAGATGAAGGACAAGACCGATACTTACGAGTCGGTGAGTCCAGAGCGCAGGAGCAAATTTGAAGACCATAAACCAGCGGAGCAGGCTAAAGGTTGTAACCGTCTCAGTCTTAATCGATTTGCTGTGAACGGCTGGAAATCGATCTGACGTAGTGAGCCGAACACTGCAACTTGGAAGCCGAGAAGTTAATAGCTATAGAGTGCGATTAATATACTCAAAGTAGCAGAGTCAAGTGTCTCTATGACCCTCTAGAGAAGTAATTAAATGCGGGCAGTACTTTCCGTGGATTTTAAGCAATTTTTTCTGAACGACAGGCAAATGATTTATTTCAGTATTGAACACGTTAAAACTTCATCTCCGCTACTCAGACGATCTACAAAAGGATGCAACAAAGGGCATAATTATAGTACGTGGACAAAAGCGTAGAATCCTTGCGCAATGATCGCAATGCTCGAAGTTATAAGTGAGTTTTCTTTGATCTTCTACCGGCGGGTCTCAAGTTTAACGCAAACTCATGTCAGATGATCGCTGTCGGTGTCAAGTGGTCGGCGAGCTACTACTGGCAGGGAATAAGGCGCACATCTTCTTCAACCCTACAGAGCACGATTGTTGGCTCACCCTCGACACAAGGGAAAAATACGAAAAAAGTAAATTGAAGGAAACAGAAGGAAGAAAAACGTGTGTGGAGGGTCCCTTTCTTGGCCCGCCACATGGCAGCACGTAAGAGTCCCATGGGATGGGACGCTTACCACGATCTTTTGGCCCACCTCAAGAAACAGCAGGGAAGCTTAGAGGACCTACTTTACAAACTAACCTTGCCAGCAGGAACTGTGGCCAGTAGCAACATGCTCTGCGCAAAAGGCACATGGGGCAGCCCTTGGGTGAGTGCGGTCCTCAGTAATTAACACAGAATACGATCATTGACGCAACATATTTCAATCAATGCTATGCATAAATCAAACTCGCATTTTGGCTTCATGCAGCTAGGTAGGTCGAAGTATTGCAGCGCAAGAATTCCAGAAATTTTATTTGACTAAGCTGCAAGATTTCATTAAGAAAAATGCAGTTATGAAGGACTTCACCCGCTATTGTGAAGCAGCGATGATTCTGTGCAGAAACCTACTGCAAAATATGTAAACTAGAGCACTCTGAGGGCGTATTTCTTCGCCAATGAATGCAATAATATCGACAAACTTATATGTAGCTGTGCTGAAACCAGAATTTTCTTGTCAATATCAGTTAAATGTGGAAATTACAGTTTCTGAGTTTTTTTACAGATCTGCTTGTGACAATTTGAGCTACCTATATCACTAAGACAAAAACATATAGTCATACACACAAGCAGACGAACCACTCATGACCAAAATTTGGTCAGTTGTATTTTTATCATTTTGAAGGCAATTCCTGGAAATTTCATAAAAGATCCCTGCATGACGTAGTGAGATATGTTGCCGAGCAACATAAACTCAAACATAGAGACAAGTAAACTGACAGATGGATCATCACAAAAAAAATGTTCATTTGCTTTCTGCAACAATCGTAACGATTCTTACAAAGTTCTTCTACCCCTGCCTTCAAGGTTTCTGTGAGAATTATAAGTGCTGCGGTTAATGCGCAGTTGCACACTCCTTCACTTTGGAGACGGTCAGGTGCCGGATTAGTCAGTTCAGTGGGTGTTTCCTGCCCTGGTCCGTTTCGGTTTGCAGTTCATTGCCGGCATTTTCTTTAGATCGTGTAAGCCTGGAGGCGTTTAAGTCAGCTGTTAATGGCTTTTTGTTGAATGTTAATTGGCAGCGCTTCGGGCGTCCCGGTGTTACATAATGCTTCATTTGGGTCTCACTACATGTCCTTGGTGACCCGAATGTGAAGTTTCACTAATAATAAATGCCTAACAATACATACAAATATCGTAAAGATCCGTCCATAAGTTTTTGAGTTGTCTGGTGACAAACAAACGGACGAAGAACCAGACAGACAAACACACAAACTCGACAAAAACATAGCCTCCTTGGGAAGATATCTATACCTGACGTTGGCTCCGTAGGTTGTGATATGAAGAAAAAAAAATTGATCATAGTTCTTGAGATATACAGTACACTTACGGAGGTGGTAGCTTGTGGCAGTAAAACGATAATAGCATAAAGACTAGAGAAGCAGCCTGATAGCGTATACCTCCTTCAAGGAAGGCGATGTTACGACTTATTAAAATCGATCCTGAAAACCAAAATTTTCTATTCATCATCAACGAAATCTGGCCATCTTTGCCGCTTGATGTTAATATTAGTACCTAGAATTTTGCTGAGGATCCAGCCGTAACTATTTGATTTATGTGTTGACAAACACCACGACAAACTTAGAGTGAAACACACACTTGGACGAGCTAATCATCACTAAAACTTGGTCTGTGTCTTTTAACATTTCTAATAATTTGCGAAAATTTCCCCTTCTTTTACCTCCGCCGAGGAGGTTATGTTGTTGTCGTGCTTGTCTGTCCGTTATTCTGTTTGGCTGTGATTACTCAAAAATTATGCACGGATCTTTACGAAATTTACAGGGATTGTTATGTATTTTAACACTAACAGATGATTAACTTTTGTTGGAAATCCATGCATCTATATCTTTGTCTGTCTGCCTGTTTTTTCTTAAGGCAACAACGCGAAGAGTTAAGGACGGCTTTTCATGAAATTTATATGAGTTGTTAGGTATAATACAAAGAGTAAATGACCAAATTTAGGGGATGATCTGTTTGTTCGTTCGTTTGTTTGTTGAGAAGTTTAATTTTATGCTTGTTAGTACAATAACTCAAAAAGTTATGAATTGACCTTAATCAAATTTACAGGAGTTGTTAGTAATGATGTTAAGAGACATAAATGATTCAGTTTTGGTGATGATCGGTTGGTGTGTCAGTGTATTTGACTTTTGTTTGTCATAATGTTTGCTAGCAGCATAACTCAAAATGTTATGAACGGGTTTCCATGAATTGTTAACACTATCAGGAGGCACAAATGATTATTTTTGGATTTGATGCGAAGAAAATCATAGTTTCAGAAATAATTTGAATTTTTTTGTTACTGTTGCTTTTCTTGGCGGAGGTATGCGCTCTCAGAGTGCTCTCTAGTTTAAGTTGTATTCTGTCAAGCATACAAATAGACTAAGAGACAAACCAATTGATATATCATGACAATAATTTGGTCAATTTCTCTTCGTAACTTTCTCAGTAAAAAATCCTGCTGATTTCATGGAAGTCTGTTTGTAACTGTTTAAGTTATGTTACCTAGAAAAAACAGGCAGACAACCAAACGGATGGATGGATCTTCAACAAAAGTTCATCATCTGTTTCACCTATCATACCCAACAAACCCTGTAAATTAGTAGAAGGGTTCGACAATGACTTTTTAATTATCTTGGTGACAGACAGGCAAATAGATAAAGAGACAAACAAACAGACATACTTGGACAAAAACATAACCTCCAGGGTGGAGGTAAAACTAGTGAAAACCAGGACGTAATATTTGGACAAGCATGCACCGAACTAGTCTACATGAAGCTAATCGTCCCAAATGCCGCGTGGAAAGAGTAGGTAACAGCATATAAAATACCTTAGCGCTACCGTCCAACTTCTGCAAATAAACGGCTGTAGGAAGGCTTAGACAGACTAGAATGGGATAATAGGGCACAACATATTGGTCACTGCCGTAAGCCGTTAGGAAGCAGTGAAACCGAAAAAAATGTAACAAAATTGACTGTTGCTTAGAGTCAATAGGTGAAAGACTACCTACAGCTGATAATGTCATGATAAAATAAAGAACTCAAACGCAATAAATCACCCTGCACGGGAAGAAATGGTGTGATATAGAATAGTTTAGAATACGGTACGTAAGGTTGGTTAGTTTCTGTTAATGTGGCTGGGCAAAGTTTGGTCATTGTAGATTATGCTAGATTAGGTTATTATAGGTTAGGTTACTTTAGATTAGCTAAAATTATCTAGATTATATAATGTTATGTTAAGTTGGGTAATGTTCTGCTGAGCTAGGTAATGTTATGCCAAGATGAGTAAGATAAAGCTAAGTTATAGCGATAAAGTTTTACTAGCTAAGGTAAGCATAGGCTAGGTGAGGTTTTGCTAGGTAGGTGATGCTAAGTAATTTGAAGCTGTGTAGGGTTAAGTTAAGTAAGTATGCTAGACAGTATTACGCTAGGTAAAGTGATGCTATTTAGGTTATCTTAGATAATGTTGCACAAGGCAAAGCTATGCAAGGTAATGCAAACCAAAATAAGGTTTTATCTCAAGTAAAGTTATGCTCGATAATGTAATGCTAAGTAATGTATTGTTCGGTGAGGTCGCAATAGGTCAGGTTAGGATATGAAATCTCATAATAGATAAGGTTATGCTAGATAATATAACTAGGTAACGTTACATCACGTGAATTGAGGTCAGGCATTTGGGCTAGATAACTCAATATTGCCAAACAGCGAGGGGTGGCGATATACCAGTGACAGGGACTCGACGCCAACAGCTGGCGCCCGATCGGCCTGCGCCCAGTTGGCTCAATATTCGAGAAGGCTGTAGATATCGCTGCTTTAGAGAATGTTTCATTTACAACCACAATGTCTTGAAATTATTGTCTTTGAGTCTACAGTTATGTTGACATAGAAGGATGTTATGAATTTGTTGTTGCCTCTGAGTAACAGCAGTGAAATGCTCGCATCGTAGATGTGTTCTGCGATCAAAACTGCGTCCTGATGCTATTCAGCTCTCTTTGATCAATCACGGAGCAGCACGATGGTAAACGCTCCCTCCGGTTCGGACAACTGGCACGGTAATTATTCTGTCGCTTCTGTTTACAATTTTAAATTCACCTCGGCGAGCAAGCTCAACTGACGACACAAAATGGAATAGCATTGGAACGACAGTTTGTTAGTTTGTGGCTCTCAAAGATGAGGGCCTGCTATGGTGACTTGATTTTTAAAAAAATCACAAATGATCATTGCGCAGGCATTGCTACAACGAGAACAGAAAGTGCAGGGAGCAGAGCTCCCCTTCCACTCAACGCAAGATATTGTACTTGCAAAAAAAAAAAAATTTTTTTTTTTTTTTTTTTTTTTTCAGACATTTTGCGTCTCCTTCACTAACGGATTTCGAAATTCGTAAAATAAAAATGTCTCCACGTTCCGCAATGTACGTGGGTATAGAATGTGAGATAGAGAGAAAATACAGGAAAATGGCGTGATCAATATTAACTCTAAACTAGAAGACAGTACTCAGATAAGGCCGACACCACAACGTCAAGTTAGCGTAGCCATTAGAACAAAATTTAATGACGAATATGAAAGATCGAACGACGTGGTACATCCTGCTCTCGTACTGGATATGTGAACGATGATGGGTTATTTTTTTTTTTTTTGCTCTGTTGGTAGAAGTAAGTCTCAGAGGCCATGTGTGTCACAAAAAAACTAGAGTAGAGCTCTGAGAGCGCATACCGCCGTAAAGTTAATGACAAATTCAAATTGGCCATGGACTCAGGATTTTTTTATCATCACCAAAATTGAATTATTTGTCCCTCCAAACCTTTTGAACAGTTTCTGGGATTTTCTTGAAGATCCGTCCACAACTCATTGAGGCCTGCCATTCCATCGCCAAAAACAATGTTTTCAATCGGAATTTGGACATCAACCCAATTTATCAACCATTCGTGGATCAATTCAGGGAATCGGCGTAATGTATGAGGACTTAACGTCATTGCTGCTGTTTATGTTTCTATAAACAAGAACTTTTACAATTGACTGAGATTGAATATTTATTATTGCTTTAAAAAATAGCACTGCGCTGACGCAACCTTCTGAATAAGACGCACACATTTTAATATTTGGCTGAACTTTGTACGTTAACCGCATATTAATTTTCTTTGAATTAGCAACTTTTTACAAAGACTCTTTCCTAATGTTGCTCGATAGCAATGCTTAATTAAAGGATAAACCTGCGTTCTCTGACGCAATCTGCAGCGCGAGAGGAACACATTTCACCATTTGGTAAAATATTGGAATTTAAAATGAAGTTAATTTCTTTCGAATTAGCAACTTATTGCACAGGGCCTATGTCGATTATTTCCTAACAGAGTTTATGTATTTTGCTATATAGAAAAAATTGGTACCTATATGCATCTTGTGGACTGGTTGCAATATTCTAAGTATCTCCGCAGCATATGTAGATTTCCGCCCTCACGAAAGCACTTACTCAATCAGTGCTGAATGCTTGGCCTAATAAAAAATGAGTAGACAAGTCTCTTAATATCTATCAAAATGAACGAGTCCAGACGTCGAGCAACGTTCTCATTATTTATTTACTTTTGCGCACTGATTATTATTATTATTATTAAATCACACCAGACTGGCGACGCAGGAACGGAGAAACTCCATGAGGTTAACAAACCCCCACGCAACCAGTCCAGCGGGTGGAGAAAACAAAAGAATAGAAAAAA